>JAWQUT010000018.1:542058-577477 GCA_033807755.1 Ellobium chinense | reverse complement strand
TTTTTTCTTTTCTTTGCTGTTCAGTTAACTATTCATTAATTCTGTTATTCATTACACTCATTCATTTATTGTGCTCATCAGCTAAGTATATCACTCTATTCACTTATCAATTAGTCCATCTCCCCCCCCCCCCCNCCCCCCCCCCCTGATTTTTTCACATTAAATGTTGACAATATTTGTGGTACAAAATTAAAAGCGCACAATGACAGGAATTACTTGTGTTCACAAAGAGATTGAGGCCTACCCCCCTTCCCTTTTTCATCTCCTCACCTCAACCCCCCCCCCCCCCCCCCCNTCCCCGCCAGCTATCTCCCAATAAAAGGGATCCAGAGCATCAGGAGCAGATTTAGAGTCCTGAGGAGCCCCGTACGTTATGGTCGAATGAGAGAGAGAGAGAGGGAGAGAGAGAGGGAGAGAGAGAAAAAGAATGAGAGAGTGAAAAAGAAAGAGAAAAAGAAAGAGAGAAAGAGAGAGAGAGAGAATTGTCCTGGAGAAATTTTCGGTTCCATTTATATTCTATCAATGAAATTAAATCTTTTTTTTTTTTTAGGGAGGGGGGGATGCT
Organism: Ellobium chinense; assembly: GCA_033807755.1. Lineage (NCBI taxonomy): Eukaryota > Metazoa > Mollusca > Gastropoda > Ellobiida > Ellobiidae > Ellobium > Ellobium chinense. The sequence goes on along the minus strand of JAWQUT010000018.1, from coordinate 576,912 downwards.
CGCTCCCTGTATTGCGGCCACAAATCTGACCAAGGAAATGTTGATAAATAAGAGATTTGGCCTAGGATTCCTCATTTCACAAGACAGCTTTCACGCATTTAGTGCGGGGCCATCGAAATTGCGGGCCCTGTAGCATATCGAGGGTCTTCGCGACCAAGTTCGAAGTAGGATGAAGTCAGCCTGGTCGGCTATAATATGCGAAGACCGTCGATATAATTATAACTTTTGCTAAAAGATTAATCCGGTTCTGCGTGAATGAATACTTCTGCTGGCCCTGTGAGTGTAGACACCGTGCCGTGGGTAACCACAGGGCTACATTTATCGTTCCTAACTTCTCGGTTTTTTTACTCCCTGGTGCAGCTATTATGGCGAGTAGAGTTTATAACCCTCGTGATGCGGTGATAGAATTTATTCTACCATCTGTTCACTTTGCTTGAGTGCGGCTGTAGAATATACACGCATCTACTTGCCGACCTATGAGCGCCGCGGTAGAATTTTGCACCCAAGTCGCCGGCAAGCAACGCGTGCAAAGAGGCCAAGTAGTTAGCTTGAGGCTGGAATCGAGACGCCTCGCGCTTAGAGTGTTGATGATGCCAGGTTGGCTTCCAAAACGCCAAATTTGGCCACTTCTCAGGTTCCCTAACTCTTATATTATGTCACGACTCCTTGTCTATTTTTTGACTGTTTTCTATAAATTCACTTTTTTAACTTTAATTTCTGTATATTTACCCATCATTTCCAAATGAAAGCCGCATGTATTTTTCAGTGAAAACCCCTGGGCGAAGATAACTTCGAAAGCACACTTCGAGACTGGGATTAGACATTGTTATGCCGACTTCTTGCTATGTATCATCTCTGTACACTTCACATTTCTAAATAATAAATAAAGTTTTAGATTATTTCCGTTTTTTAAACAGTTGGCGAGTTTTGACTCTTTTTTAGGATTTCATGCCCCCNCTCCCCCCCCTTTTTTTTTTTTTTTTGTTGAGCTTCTTCACGTTTTGCTTTGGTTCCTTCATAAAATTCACTTCACCTGACAACACTACATAGAGTATCCTCTGAAAGACAGCAGGGTTATGTTGTTGACTGAATGATCTTGTAGAGTAGACCGTAGTAAGGCGATTTGTAGAATGTATAAAAGAGGGAGAAGACTGGTGTACTTAGTTCCTTTCGTAAGGACACGATCTAACCTAATCTAAGTCAAGTATAGAAATTAGACATGCCTTTACTGATATACTATTATCATTAATAATTATAATATATCATTATTATGAACTATCATCATTCCTATCATAAATTGTCGAGCCTGAGAGTGGGAGCTGTTTCGCCCGTGCTTCGAATCGTGCAGTGTGAGAGACTAGACGTTTATAGTGAGCAGGAGTGGGTGTGAGTAGATATAAAGGATTACCAACTGTTCTTGATAATGTCATCTGTCGCAATAAGCGCCCGATGGAGGGGTGGTACGGGTTGCAGTCTACGTTACTTTGATGGTACTAATCAAAGACAGCATGTTTTACCTTGACATCATAAACATCAGATTACATTTTGATTTTTATGATATACTTCCTTCAGTGTTTCATTTCTTTAGTTTCTTAGCAACGGATTAACTTCTGACAAGCCTTTTGCCTGGAAGACACTATATGCTTGACAAGCTTGGGCCCCATACTTCAAGTCAACGATTTCTGATTTACCCACTGACAAAGTTTAGTTCATCTGTGAGCCGTTTTCGGGAATCGATATTGAGATTAAGGCCACAGCCATTAGACTTCAAAATCAAGGAAAACTAATCTCGAGTCGTCTATGCGCGTTGTAAATTAGAAAAGAATATGACTTTAGGCTTGTAAATTTTCTGTCTAGATGACCATGTAACCCTTGATCCAGCCCGACTCCCGCTTCGCATTTAATAGATGACAATTATAATATCCGGGGCGGATATAATAGGCAAAGCTCCAGTTATAGCAGAATGCAGATTATAAAAAAAAAAAAAAAGCTTAAATCGCAATTTTAAAAAATGCTGCGGTAAGCTATAAGCATATTAGAAATGATGTCAGAAAAATTAAAATAGTTCTTTAGTTGCAAAAGAGACTTTTGAGAGCTTGCGCATTAACGATGGGATCTTAAGAATGACCTTGGTGCATTGGTGCTGAAAGCATTCTAAGTAGCGTCCAGCATGCATCATATTTAATGTCATTCTTATCAAGGTAAGAAATTCCATCGTTATTGCGCAAGCTCTCATTTATGAAAGATGTACAAAAGTACATCATGAAAAAAATATAAGGAAAAAATTGATGTCGCAAACGTCTGTTACCCGATTAAAGAATAAAGGGTCCCCCGCCGACCGTATGATCAGAAGGCCGAGTTTCAGATCCAAGCACCTTGGAGAGACCTTATTTGATGATACAAAGAGAGTCCAAATGTTCAAAACGTCGTCTAAAAATCTTTCTCTTTTCCCGGAGAATCTAAGTGGGAAAAGAGATCTGATCGCCCAGCTTTATTAGTCAAAATGAAAAGCTCGAAAATAATGAGGCGTTTGGCAACCACTATGGCTGGAACAAGCTGATAAATCTTAGTCTTAATAACCTCAGTATGCTGGAGGTATGAAGATGCCAATAGCACCTGGCATAAAACTATGCAATTTTAAATAGTTCCTAAAATAATCAGACAGAAAACTGGCCATGGGGAGGGAGAAAACAGGTTGGATTTGAATTTCAAAAGCTTAGATAGGTGCAAAAACATTTATAGACTCAGAATAGGTGAAGTTTAGCCACTCAAGTATAAACTTTGTGAGTGTTGCTAGGTCACCCAGTTTACTGAGTGAAACGGAGTAGCCTGCTTCACTGCCTAAGTTCTCAAAATCACATTGGTTTAGGGGCATTTTTCTTTGTGTCAAAATTAGGAGGAAAAGCTAAACAATATGTTTGGAAAGTATTTTGGCTTGGAACCCCTGGATAAATTAATGAGAGGTGTAAAACCTTTTATAGCCAACAGTGAAAAAAAAACCAAACAAAACATCGGCATCTTCATACTTGGCATAGAATAAAACTATTCAGACAAAAAAAAGTGCAGGTAATCTTTGTACTCTTTCGACAAACGTCCCATCTGTTAGTAAAATGTTAGTATATACCCTTGTTCAATGACTGAGACCGTGGGAGGCTAAACTGTCAGCTTACAAATTCATGATTTTTGAAGTAATAAGAATTGTAAATCAAACCTCTAGAAATAGATCCAATTAGAAGGCGATGTGACTTTCCTGTCACGCAAAAAAAATGACGATTTTGTCTTCCATATTATCTCCTAGCACACAAGCTCTGTGACGTTCAAAAGATACGTCATGGGCGTAATTGTTACAAACTGTCAAGGCTTTCTTTGAATTTTTAGGCTAAACCGTGCTTCAGTCACTCGTTAAACAATCAAAAGGGCACAGCTACAAATAAATCATTCCTGAATTTTCGACGGCATTCCGTAGTTTCTTCGCGGTATTCTGGGTGTCACAATTTTTTAAGTCGTAATCTTTTATATGTAACCTGTTTTCACATTGTCGTGAGCAGACAATTAAATGTCATGGTTTTTCAGGATCATTTGACCACCAGAACGGGAAGAAAATAAGAAACTGCGCTGTTGAAAGTTTATGAAGAAATACCCTAAGGTCTCCCGGAGCTGCCCGGGAAAAGTGTCAGGGGCGGAGATGACCAAAATTACAACAAACATTTATGTCACCCTCCCCTCGCCCGCCTCTTCGGTGGAATAAGCGGCATAACTCTTGATAACTTTCTCTCTATGGTGTTAAATAGCCATCCAAAGTTTGGCATTTAACGTCGGCCCATTATATATGCTGACAAATTAATAAAAAAAATTATGAGCCTATGATTCTGTTTCTCTCGAAACTTCAATAAATTGTGAAATACGACATTTTGTGTCCACACAAATGTTTTCTCATCCCGCGGAAGACAGGCATGATGTCGATGTCGTCTCCTTCAGACCTGCCCTCTGACTCATGATGACACAATGGTTCACAGACCACTACACTACGTTCAACAATAGCTGCAAGTGTCTCGTAACTAACATCATAATCTTCAGCATCAACAACAGCCAGGCCAACAAGAACATTAAATAATTCACTGATGTAGGACATCATGAATTGGAATTTTAAGGAATCACTTTGTTTGCGAGTTTGTGAGGTGTTAAAGATAAGAGGAATCCTCATCAGTGTGTAAAGTTATAATTATTATTAATTATCATTCATATAATAAATTGTTGAATCTGAAAGTTGCAGTTATTTTGTCTACGCTTTCGAGTTGTGTTAGTGAGACTGGTGGTTTATGGTGGTCAGGTAGTAGGTGTCATTAGGTGTCGAAAATCATGAACTTATATCACCTTTCAGTCATTTGTCGCGGTGAACGCCCGACGTTGCGATGGTGTTGGGTCCAGAAGATCAGTCAAGGCAATGTTTGATAGTCCTAATCAAGCACTGCAGTCGTTTTTTTTTTTTTTTTAAATCTGACGTGATTTAGCCACCAGATTACATTTCAGTCTCCTCGAAACACTTCTTTTAGTGTTTATTTCTTCAATTTTATAGCAACAAATTACCTTTCTACTCGCGTTTTGCCTGAAAGACATATTTTTTTTTTTGCTTGATAAGCGTGGTCCATAACCTTAAAACTAATGATTACAGATCTATCCATTCAAAGTTTAGTTAATCTATGAGACGTTTTCGGGAAATAATATTGCATTTTAATCGACAGATGTATAAAATATTTCGTTGCAGCCATTTGGCTTTAAAATCAAGAAAACCTGATCTCGGACCGCCTATGTAAACTGAAGATCAGAAAATATGGCACCGGGATTGTACATTTCCCAACTAGGTGACCCTTAACCCTTGACCCAATTTTGTCTCACTCCTTGTATTATAACAGCCACCGGTACAACAGATTCTGGTTTTAGCAGGAGAGGACAGAAAACAAAGATCATAACAAAATAAATCAGATTGCCATAGAAAGGCATTGCCGCAAGATACAGGCACAAAAATAAAAATAACGGTCAGAAAGTAATTCTGTATTGAAAGAGTTGGTATCGGAGAAATGAGAGATTATCAAATTTGCATTCACAATCTGAAATTGGTTGTATGAAAAAATTTGAGATCTCAAGTGTCATTTACCCAGCTGGCCAGGTTACACTGAATCGCTGACCGTGTGATCACGTGGTCTAACCGGACCGCCAAGAAGTGCTCTTTTCCATGCTTTGTGAATAGAAAAAAGAGTCCAGATGTTAAAACGTCGTCTTAAATCTCTATTTTCCCGGAAAGTGGAAGAGGGGAAAAGAGATCAGTTCGTCTTGCCTCAATAAGAAAAATAAAAAAGCTTGAAAGTAACAAGTCTCATCGAGGTATTTAGCATTCATTATGGCTGGAACAAGCTGGTAAACTCTAGTCTTCATGATCTGAGAACGCTGGTATAGAATAAAACTGTTAAAACGAAAATCGTGAAAGTACTGAAAGTAATAAATAATTTTACTCTATCGACAGACTTTGGATTTATTTAGTGGAATACTAGTATGTACCCCTGTTCTATGAACGAGACCGTGGGAGGCTAAACTGTCAGCTTACAAATTCATGCATTTTGCAGTAAAAATAATTGTAGATCAAGCCTCTGAAAATAGATTTAATTAAAGAACAATGCAACATTCCAGTTCCAAAACTCAGGCAAAAATGATGATTTTGTCTTGCATATTATCCCGTAGCACTCAAGGTCTGTACTGTTCAAAAGACATATTATGATGGGAGTAATTATTACAAATTGTCAATGCTTCCTTTTAATTTTCAGGCCAAACCCGTGTCTCAGTCACTCGTCACACAATTAAATTAGTACAGCTACACATAAGCTTTTCTGAATTTTTCGAAGGCATTTTGGAATTTCTTAGCAGTATTTTAGGTGTCACAAATTTTGGAGTTGTAATGTTTTTATATATATTTTCATATTACCGAGAGTAGACTATTATAAGTCATGGATATTTAGAATTATTTGACCACTAGAAAGGGTGTAAAAAAAAATAAAAAACCTATGCTGTTTAAAGTTTACGAAGATCTATCTAAGGTCTCCCGGAGCTGCCAGGGAAAATGGTTAGGGGACGGAGATAGTTAAAATTACACTAAAAATTTAAATCACCCTCCTCTCGACCCATCTTCTTTGGGATAAGCGGCATAACACACTTTCTCTCTTTGTTGTTAAATATCCATCCAGAGTTAATCATTTAACCTCGGCGACATTACGTGTGCCGACAAATTCGTAAAGAAAAAAAATTGTCAGCCTATGATTCTGTTTCTCTCGAAACTTCACTAAATTGTGAAATACGACATTTTATGTCCACACAAATGTTTTCTCATTCCGCGGAAGACAGGCATGATGTCTCCTTCAGACCTGCCCTCTGACTCATGATGACACAACGGTCCACAGATCACTACACCACATTCAACAATAGCTGCAAGTGTCTCGTAACTAACATCACAATCTTCTTCAGCATCAACAACAGCCAGGCCAACAAGAACAATATCACTGATGTAGGATAATATCATGAATTGGAATTTTAAGGAATGACTTTGTTTGCGAATTTGTGAGGTGTTAAAGATAAGAGGAATCCTCATCAGTGTGTAAAGTTATAATTATTATTAATTATCATTCATATAATAAATTGTTGAATCTGAAAGTTGCAGTTATTTTGTCTACGCTTTCGAGTTGTGTTAGTGAGACTGGTGGTTTATGGTGGTCAGGTAGTAGGTGTCATTAGATGTCGAAAATCATTAACTTATATCACCTTTCAGTCATTTGTCGCGGTGAACGCCCGACGTTGCGATGGTGTTGGGTCCGGAAGATCAGTCATGGCAATGTTTGATAGTCCTAATCAAGCACTGCAGTCGTTTTGTTGTTTTTTAAAAATCTGACGTGATATAGCCACCAGATTACATTTCAGTCTCCTCGAAATACTTCTTTTAGTGTTTATTTCTTCAATTTTATAGCAACAAATTACCTTTCCACTCGCGTTTTGCCTGAAAGACATATTTTTTTTGCTTGATCCATATGCTTAAAACTAATGATTACAGATCTATCCATTGACAAAGTTTAGTTAATCTATGAGACGTTTTCGGGAAATAATATTGCATTTTAATCGACAGATGTATAAAATATTTCGTTGCAGCCGTATGGCTTTAAAATCAAGAAAACTTGACCTCGGACCGCCTATGTAAACTGAAGATCAGAAAATATGGCACCGGGATTGTACATTTCCCAACAAGGTGACCCTGTAACCCTTGACCCAATTTTATCTCACTCCTCGTATTATAACAGCCACCGGTACAACAGATTCTGGTTTTAGCAGGAGAGCACAGATTACAGATTTTAACAAAATACATCAGATTGCCATAGAAAGGCACTGCCGCAAGATACAGGCATATTAAATATAATGTCAGAAAGTAATTCTGTATAGGAGAAATGAGACATTATCAAAGTTGCATTCACAATCTGAAAATGATTTAAGAGAAAATTCGAGATCGCAAGTGTCATTTACCTGATTACCCGATTCTTATCGAATCGCCGACTGTATAAGAAGTCGGTACAACTACACTTCCTAGAAGGTCTCTCTTCCATGCTTGATGAATAGAAAAAAGAGTCGAATTGTAAAAAGGTTATAGACTCCTACGTGGATGAAAATAGGGTTTGATCATAAATGCCTTAGGAAGAAACTCCAAAAGGACGGAGTATGGAGAATGGGCCCTAGATTTGTGATCCTGCCTGCGAATTAGTTTGCATTCTCTCCTAATTTTGTAAACTAAATTTTGAAATTTGGGTCATTTACTTCGGTTTCGGAGTGGCCCTCTGTGCGGAGTACTTGTCATTAAGGAAACTAGTTAGCTTTCGATGTATCGGTTCGTAGCTCGAAAATTAAATAAAAGACGTATTATATTTTAAACATGATTTTAAATAAGTTCATTGAATTCTGCAACCGGGCTGCCCGATTACAGAAGTTACACAAGAAGGACGCTTTTGTCTTGACTTTTATCCCCTAGCAGCAGGGTCTGTGACGTTCAAGAGCCACTAGAACAGGTTTAATTACTGTGAATAAATTGTTTATGCTTTCTTGGAATTTTCACCTCAATACCGTGATCCAATCAATCAAATGGGCACAACTACAAGTAAGTCTTTTTGGAATTTCCGACTGCATTCAGTAGCTTCTCAGTAATATTCTCGATGTCACAAATTTTGAACTTTTTTTTTTAAATCCTAGTTTGGTTTCTTAGTTGGTCACTCTTAAAGTTGTGGCCCACTTCAATGAAACTTGTAGAAATGCTGGGATCTGACTGGAATAAAAACCTTTAATCCATTCACTACTATTGCGCCCACTATAGCCCAGCAAAGCGAGCCCCCTGCCAGTGTTCACTAGTTCTCGTACACCATGATATTGCCACGCTTGACCGGGTGCCGCCTGACCGCTTTGATACCAACCGAGATAGACCGGTCTGAGCTTCTCTAGGTTGGGCAGGGAATAACGACTGAAGCTGCCAACTGTATCACCCATATATAGTAGCTTTGACACCGGTCGAGCTAGACAGGTCTGAGCTCCATTCAGTTAAGCAAAGAAATGATTGAGACATCATCTATATATAGTAGCTTTGATACCAACCGAGCTAGACCGGTTTGAGCTTCATTTGGTTGAGCGGAAAATGATGACTGAAACTATCATCTGCATCACCCATATAGTAGCTTTGATACCAGTTGAAATGGACCGTTCTGAGCTTCATTCGGTTGAGCAGGGAATGACGACTAAAACTGTGATCTGCATCACCCGTATATACTAGCTTTGATACCAACCGAGCTAGACCGGTCTGGGCTTCATTCGGTTGGGCAGTGAACGACGATGAAACTGACATCTGCATCATCTGTAGATATTAATTGGAGCGACGAAATCCAGCTCCAGCGCTACAAAGGTTAATCAGCTTTGAAGTTTGAAATCTGTTAACTGTCATTGATATAATATGTTAGTGTGTGCATGATAACTGTTGCAGTTGAAAGGGACATTATAGATCATTGTGAGAGTTGCTGGTGCTGTGGAGAGAAAGAGATTATTTAGCTGAACTAGCCAAATAGCACAACAATAGTAACAACAACAATCTTTACCATTTCAGACAGAAACTCTGTAGACAGATGGTCTTTGAGACTTAGAAGCCAGAAAAAAATCAGCTCCTCTTAAACATTTCATCAATAATAACGTAAAAGATTGTGTTTCACAAATGACATCGATTCCAACATTTGGTTTAAACCGTTCCTGAATGGATTGAAATTCATCATGTAGCAACCTAAAACATTCTAAAATATTCCCTGAAGTCTATATCTAGTCTAGATCTCCTCATGCTATTTAAAAAAAAATCTGCATCAGCCGACTATTCTATCCCGCATTTCTCGAAACCTCGACAAATTGTGAAAAACGACGTTTTACGTATTACGTCAAGACAAATTATTTGTCACTCCGTTGACGGCAGGCATGCAGTCGCCTTCAGTCTTCTGATTCATGATGTCACAATAATACAAAAAAAAAACACGTGTTGAACAACACTCACAAATGTCTTGTAAACCACCATCACAGTCCTAAGCATCAACAACAGCAAAGCCAGCAACAGCAATATCACCAAAGTAGGACCTCATGATTTCGAATTTTAGAGGATCAGACCACAATTTTTTTCCTTTTTTTGAGCATCCAATTTTATGAGATGTTGAGGTTCGTGAGTGAAAAGTGATGTAGGAAGAGATTCATGACTAAAGCATTACGAGTAAGCCAGTGTTGTAAGGCCTACCTGAAATTCGATGTCATGGGGTCCTGTTTCATTCAGGATCACCAAACGAAGGCTACATGTGGATTTCACACGAAAAGGTACCCCTACCACCAGTCAGCAGACGTAAATTAGAGATTGTATCAGCGCCTACAATTTATAAATTTACAAAATGTGCTGGACTTCCAGTGTTCGACACCTGCCCCTAACTTTCAGCATAGGCTCTTGAGAGAGTCTTATACTATTGTCCTTAATCATGTGTAAATCTAGTAGCTTACAGCATGTTTAGGTCGCCTGTTACTAGTACCATGAAATGTTTAACTTTCTTCATGCCCAATATTATAGGACGTTCCTGCCTAGAACTTGGTTTAGAGTTATGTACATAATTAGAAAAGAGAAAACACACACGAGAGAGTCCCTATAATAACATCCTTGGACTGTCCCAAGTATGAGTTATTTTCCTTAATCCTACTGCTTTCTCTGCTCCTGACCCTAAACCACGCAGCGTGGCCAAATGGTTGCAGTGTTGGACTCAAGATCTTCTAAAGGTTGTGGGTTCGATTCCGACCACCATCATATTGTAGGTGCCTTGGAAAAGCATTTCATTTACATTTTCCTCTGTCCACCTGTCTGTAAAACGGGTACCTGGCTATGGCAGTGAAAGATATTGTCAGAATGCTAGTGATCAGTGCCTATCTATGGCAGCGGTACTGTATACTCCCCTGGGAACTGAGAAAGTTCTAAAATGACCTGGCCTGCTGGGGCAATAATTGTGTGAAGTGGGCATCAACCTGAATACAAGACTTATAAACCGTATTATTATTATTATTGTTATTATTTTTATTACTGTTATTATCATAAAATCAAGCTCTAGGCGGGAGTGTCCTGAAAAAGGAGACCTATATGGCCCACAAAATTTGCCGGAGTTCCTAGGTCAACAGGAGTGCGATGCAGTGCCGAGTGCAAAAAAAAAACAAACAACGCACCCTATATTACAACAACAATGACAAGACACGATAATTCTTGCATTAACTGCAGTATTACATTCGTTGTGTCTCAGATTTGGGAGAAGACATTGCTTTCCCTTTTTTCAAAAAAAATGAAGAATATCTCATGTTGTTCTTTTCCTTATTGGTGCAGACATCCTTTCAACCAATTCATAATAGTAACAATGAGAGGATTATATTAATCTAAACTGTCAGTAATAATTTGTTATTCCTGTCTAGTTACTGGCAATAGTAGTACCGACGGCAAAAATCGCAACAGAATTATTTTCCGAGGGGTCAGAGTTAATGAGAAGGTGATTCAACGAAAATCTGAATGGACACGAATTGATGAGAATTTGATTCGTCATAGGAGCATGACATCTTTGGACTGACGTTCGTAGACAGTTTATCCACTGGAAAATATGAAACCTACTAAATACGCCGTTTTTGGTTTCTTTGCCAGTGTATGGGATCTTTGGACTGCTGGTCATGATATAATATTATTTCACTTCCTGTGAGATTCTGATTCCAGTTTTTTATATATTTTTTTTACTTCCGATACGCCATTTGCTTTTCTTAACCTTAATTCACATTTAAAGGCAATAAGTAGGGACTATGCTATTAATATAAATTAATTTACCCGTCAGTCCTTTTCACCAAAGGTATATCTAGCCAACAAATGAGTGAGGAATTTTAGGTAGCCATTAAATCAGGTTGGCTTTGCACTTCATTTGTGCTTTCCAAAGTGGAAACAAGAATATCTCCGCCAAAATCTAGCGCGACGCGATCACCCTAAATTCCTGAATTAACATAATAACAACATGGCAGTGACCACGCACTCACGACGTCAACAATATCACCAGCCACAACAACAACAAAACCAACAACAGCACGGATACAAACAATGATGACAAGTAATATGAAACATAGAGCACATACGAGTGACACCTGTCCTCTTCATCGCGAGAGCGTCCTTCTCTGAAGGTGACCGTGAATCCCAAAGCCCAGGCTCCGCCTCTGCTTCATTCTTCTCGAGCTGAGATCTGGTAGGTTTAAGAAACTTGCAGTAAGTCAGACATTAATCACTCCGTCAAATTCAGTGCTAATAGAACCTAACATCCAAAGTAGCATGTGCTACGGGTGCACGAAACTCCTGCAAGCTATCTAATGAAATGTGAGTCAACTGTTAGGCCAAACCTCTTGCTACCGAAGTTTCCTTGGCGAGATTTGATGCCGCTATACAGAAGACGAGCGTCCGCGAGTATAATTTACTTTCCCTCTTCCCGCACTCCCCTCCCCTCTTTCAATAGAACAAAAAAAAGATCAAAACCATGAATACAGTGTGGATCGAACACATCAATTTCCCTAGGGTATGATTGATTTTCTCTCTCTCTCTCTCTCTCTCCCTCTCTCTCTCTCTCTCTCTCTCTCTCTCTCTCTCTCTCTCTCTCAATATCACTCCTTCTATGGAGGAAAATAGAGTGGTTTCAGTATCTCAGATAAACACAAGGCCTTGCGGACTCTAAACCCTACTGCCACGGGCCCCGATGTGGTTTAATCTGGGTCTGATCAAATTAAATCTAATCAGACGATTAACCTCAACGACCAGTCAGTCAAATTCATCAACGAATTCACCGCGATGGACACTCAGTTAAATTTATCAGACAATCAATCTGTGTGTCTATCGACTCCCTGGTTATTGTAGAAAGCAACCGAGCGGTCGATAAACCAACTGGCCGATCAGCCATTAGTCATCCATCCATCCATCCATCCATCCATCCATCCATCCATCCATCCATCCATCCATCTATCCATCCAACCATCCATCCAAATTAAATTCTTAGAAAAATAAATAATCATCCAAATAACCATAGATGAACAGTCGCAGATCCAGGGCGGGGGTATTTACCGAGTGTTCGTGAACCCTACTCCCCCCCCCCCCCCGAAAAAAATGTTCTATAATTAATACTCTTATAATATTAGTTATAAAATTCACTTTTCATTTATCACATATATATTATGGATAAATGGGGGAGGGAAGACTCTGGAAAATTTTGTGACATGAAATCTAGAGTTGCATATCGTTCATCCGATATTCACGAAGAGGTCAGAAATGTGGGAAACCCATCTTCCCCCATCCCCCTTTGTTTTTATTTCTGGAATCGCCCCTGGTACGTAGCATTTACCTGAGATCAGACCAATAACCATATGGGGATGAGCTGAGAAGGCGGCCATCTTCCTGTTCGTTTTCCTTCACCAAAGTCTGCATGAGTTCGGATAGGAGAAACTCTCTTATTGGGTCACCTGCAAATAAATGAATAATGTATAATTAGCCAGGAGGATGTAAATGGTTTTTAAAAAAATAATATTGAAATGTAATGAAGAAACGAAATTTTAACTTCCATTTACCTCATAGAGAATTTGTTTTACAATGATTTACTTGTTTTATGTTGTATGTCATTCATAATACTGCTAAACGTGGAACAGTATATGTATGATATATACATATCAATACATAATACTACAAGTGAAATCCATAACAAAGTCATTGCTAGTCGCGGCAGTGCAGCGTTCCGATCCACCTCCTCTCCCATCCCCTTTCCTTTATAGGTACTTGCATCTGGGTACTCATTAACATCTAAGTTGAATGTGGAAATAAGAGTGAAGTGTCTCTCCCAAAAACAACATAAATCGTCCGACCTGGCAGTCGAACCCACAAACCCAGACTTGACAGTCTTCAGTTTATGAGAACTACTCGCAAAGCCGCACAGCCATGCTGTCTCCTTAACATGAGCGATGGATGGTAACAAATGTAATTTTGTAATAAAGTTACTTCACTTTTATCCGATGAATATCTGAGTTAAATTATTTTGTAAATCTGCGCCCAGCAATTCAGAAAATATTAAAGCTTCAGCTAATTTTGCTCATTATCAGTGGTTACATAATGATAGCATCATGTTGTTTTTTTTTCATTTATGAGAGCTTGCGCATTAACGATGAGATTTCCTTCCATCGTAAGATTTACATTCGTGCATTGATGTTGAATACATACTTTGTAGCGGTCAACTTGCAGAGTTAATGAAATTCTTACGATGGTAAGCGATCTCACCGTCAATGTTCACATTCTTGATTATTAAAACTTCAGCTAAGTTTCTTATCATTATTGTTTACATAATGATTCCATTGAGTGTTCTCATAATTATTTTTGTCAAAGAAGATGAGGATGAGGAACATGTAGATGAGGCATTCTGCTTTGAAACAAACCTGTTGGAAGAGATCTGCCTAGGCCCACTCTTTTGGTTATTGGAGGTCGTCTATACAGGGAAAAACAAACCAAACATATGAACACACATGGTATCTATATTAATAAAACGCTTCAGCCAAATTTGTGTCACAGGTTTCTTGAGAACCACGTAACATAAAAACATGCAGTTTTCACCTAAATTCGTAGAAAAATACATAAAAGGTAACTATATCCACCAGTCCTCTTTATATTTTGTACCCTTTTTAAAAACAAAAGAATGTGTATAGCAACGAAATACAATCTCCGATAAATCTTTTCAATCCGCCCGATTCGCCAATCGTCCAACTTTTTCACGGAGTCTAATGCATTCGTCTATGATGCCTTTCGGTGCGCTAGGTATTCTTTCGCCGCCTGGTGCGTTGCCTGCCTGCCCATTTGTAAAATGGGGTGTTAGTTTTGTATTTTAATAACTGTCTTAACAACTGACCACAATCAAAATAAGGAGACGTTGAAGGAAGTGATGAGTAAATAAAATTCTCAGATAGCACAGGATCCTCTGGATGTTTGAAGTAACTCAAATCACAATGTAATATATAAATACAAGTCTTTCGAATTGCACTAAAATCCGTAATAATGAACTAAGAGTAAAGATATACTAAAAGTTTAGAGGTATTATAGACATATGAGAGGTGAATTAGAAGACAGATCTTACAACATCCATTGTACTTCACAACTGACAGGTTTCCCAAAACGCTAACGTTATAATAGCTATAACCACAGCCCTTAACACTTGGGTAATGATATTTGGCGTGCAGTTTCGAGGTTAGCTACTGAGGTGCCAAAACTGGCTACTGTTCAGGTTTCTTGGCGGTTTTCTTTTTCTTTCATTCCACGCTATAGTCCCCTGGTCGTTTACTGACTATTTTCTGAGAGTTGAAATTCTATGTAATTTCTATACGCTTTCTCGTTATTTCCGAGTGGAACCAGCATGAATATTCCACTGAAAATCTGGGCCAAGAAGAAGTGGAATGAATTGTATTGCACACTAACAGACTGAGAAAAACTTTCTTTTATTTTTATTTAAGTTCTTGATATCGAAACTTTGGCTACCTCTGAGGGCTTTGGTAGAGCTTTTTTTTTTTTTTTGGCGTACTTTCAAGTTTCGTTTCGTTTCTACATGAAATATAACTTGGCAACACTTTTTGGAGATTCCCAGTTCTTATCATTGTCCAGTTCCAGCCAAACACTTTTGCTGAATGTGATTCAAATGACCATTACATTACTCCTTTATACTTATAGTACTTGCTGCATTAACGTTGTTTGACCATGGTCAGGTAAGAAAACTAGTTAAGCAGAAATTTAAGGTCCAAGTGGCAACGTTCGACTAGACTACCTTTGTTCTTCAGGAATCCTTGCTAGATAAGGCTTGAGACAGGCTGTGTGCTGAAGGACGCTGATATTAAAAATTTTCTAAAAAATAGAGTAATGGAGTAAATTCTTCCAGTCATACGATCTGAACACTGGCTTGTCAATTCAGTATATTTGGACATTCTTAGAGCGAGGTTCTCACACTATAGGACCGTAATTCTGGCTATTTTTACACTCCAGACAATTCTACTCGGAGACAAGACAAACACGAAATGCTATTTTTTTTGAAAGACCACTGAATTCTTTTTTTATATTTGTGAGATAGAAAGAAAGAAAGAACGAAAGAAAGGAAGGGAGAAAGAACGAAAGAAAGAAAGAAAGAAAGAAAGAAAGAGAGAAAGAAAGAAAGAAAGAAAGAAAGAAAGAAAGAAAGAAAGAAAGAAAGAAATGATGATTTACGTGGGTGGGTGGTTGCAGCACAAGAGGGCACCTGAAATAGAATGAAAACCAAGAAAATATTTCAATATCACTGGCACATAGGATTACTTTCAAGAGACAAAACATGTATGGTCTACAGCCTTGTAGATTTAGACAGACTTAGGCTACTGTTGTAACTGGAAGTGTTTGATATACACTTCATACTCTACACCATGGTATCTTGAAGAAACTAGATTTATGAAGATTACCTTGGAGGGGGGAATAGAGGAGACGAGGTGAAAGGTAACGACACAGGTTNNGGGGGGGGGGGGGGGATTCAAATCTTGTATTTTCATTATAATCTTCTTCATATAGCATTATGTTTAGAGCATATTTATTTTTCTATCCTGCATTATGGCACTGGAGTATCTTTATCCAGGACCGGATTATGCTAGTGAGGGACCTGTAATATCTGGAAGGGATTTAAGAATCCTGGGGCTCTCTACATGACAGTTGAGAGAGAGAAAGAGTGTATGAGACAGCTACTCAGAGAGGGAGAGAAAGCAAGAATGAAAGAAAGAAAGAATGAAAGAAAGAGAGAAGAAAGGAAGAAGGAGAGAAGAAAGAAAGAAAGAAGTGAGGGAGGGAAAAAGAAAGAGTGAGAGTTAGAGAATGAATATTGAGAGAGAGAGAGAGAGAGAGAGAGAGAGAGAGAGAAAGAAAGAAAAAGAGAGAGAGAGACTGAGAGAGAAAGAGAGAGATTATGAATATATCAATAACTCTTCCTATGAATTTTGTATTCCATTTATATCGTTTTAGTGGTATTAATATTTCGGGGGGTGGGGGGAGGTAGGGAGGAGAGGACGAAAATTACACATCGTGGACGCTCGTCGCCTTCTGTAGTGCGGTCATAAATCTGGCTAAGAAAATATAACAATAAATCTAGCTTACAGTGGAAGTGTGGGGCCCCTAGTATATTAATATGCTACCATGTTAATTTGGCACTTATTTATCTTTGGCGACTTGACAAAATTATTTCATCATATGTCCATTATATTTGAAAACTAAAACACACAACAATACAGAAGAACAGGAAAAGGAGAAAGCGATGGCTGAGGAAGAGGGAAGATAATGAAAGAGGAGAACGACAAACAAACATGATGAAGATAGGAAGAAGGAAGATAAGAAGAAGGAAAATGAGAAGGAAGGAGCTAAGGGAGGACAAGACAGCTGTGTACTTACTAAATCGTTTCTGTTCAGTCTTCTCCTCCAACTGTGGTGGAAATAACTGCGACAGTGCTGCTGACAAATAAAACGGTATCTTAATAATATGATCAATTCATTAGTAAAGATCTTTGACATTAGTGAGAGCTTGCGCTATAACGATGGGAACTCTTGCCATTAACTCCACATGTTGAACGCTTCTAAGGGTGCATTCTGCACTGATACATTACTGCATTTTTTTTTTGTAATGTAAGAGATCCATTCCTTAATGCCCAAGCTCTCATTTATATCTGCCTTTATTAAGACTTAGCCTTAGGACTAGAGAAAGAGATATTTAAGAGCTTGTGCATTAACAATGGGACCTCTTACCACCGTTAGATAAACATATATGGATCGGTGCTGAATGCATCCTTCGCAGCATCAGACCTGCAAAGTTATTGTAACTCTTACGATGGTATGAGATCCCACTGATAATGCGCAAATTCTCAGTCATTAAGAACAAGAGGGAGAGAAGTTTGTGGGCGAGAAAGATACTCTTTTGATTCCTCGTTCCTAAAACACTAAACTCGGCCTTATATGGACAGATCTAGGAGATATAGCTCATTAGAGTAACATGATATGAGGAATCACTGAAGGTAATATTGTTCACAGTGCCAAACAATGTGGTGAAGTTCATTCACGATAAGGACACAAACAAACATTATAAGAGAACGCTTAATACTCGTGCATATAACACTATTACATTTCCATGACTCAGATCTATTACAAAGTCATCGTCTTCCCACCCCGCTCCCCCCTTCCTGCTTCAGAGCCAGGCAGTCATTGACAGCTGGATCGAGTGTAGAAATTGGAACAAAGTCTTTCTCAAGACACCAATATGTAAATTTTCATTGAGCAAAGAACTGTTTTCCTTCCGACAGGTATTCAACAGAAGGAAAGTGATTCCGCATTTAAATGGAAGTCTACTACATCTTAACGCTGTCTTACTCAAAGAAAACAACAGACCTACATTTAGGTCCTCAGAGATAGAACATACCAGTTTCCAGAGTCGAATCTCTGTCAGCAGTATCAAATGTCATGTCCCAATACGATCTTGGCTTTGAGGCTAAATTCCTGCTTGATCCATCGCGTTCTTTTAAGGCGTTTAATATTTTGAAGAGCCACTCTCTGTCATCTGGAGATAGGTCAAAGGTATACTTAAATCATGTGACATGATACGTCATTGATCGGCAGGGATAGGATGTCGTCACAATCATGAATAGGTGGCATATCTCAGAAATAGGTAATTTGCAAACTGGGCTATTTTTGTGCTTGTAAACAACTTAATACAACCATCAAATGTCACAGATAAGGTAAGTCACAAAGTTTTTGGTACGAAAACAGTACCGAAGCTTGAGATTGGCATTATTTTCTTGCCTTGTCTAATACAGTTTGTTATTCTTCTGAAAAACTCACTCTAATGAAAAGACGAACTGCCTATGCCTGTGACGATACTTGGGTTCGAAAGTTCTTCTTTAACCAGCACAACGACCACCTCCACAGTGGAAAGATGGGAACCAAGTTAAGGTTTGAAGAAGAGAAGGAAAGGTATACCCAGACTCACATTTTAGACTAGTCTGGAGTTTTATGTTAAAAGACTATAAATCCGATATAAAAAAAAAACAACAAAAAACGACATAGAGTCGTTCGTTTTAAGGAGTTGTTTGATAGTAAGAAAACTAATGTTTTAGTTAGATTAGGAAATTACATCGAATTTGTGTTATACAGATTTCAGTAAAGGCATAGAGCTATGAAGTAATTAGTGGAAAAAAAAGAACAAGGTGGAAGGATGGAATGGTTATTGTGGACGTGAATGGTCTATACGTTAATTTTAAAAAGTACATATATCTTGTAAACAATTATTAGTATGATTTCAATCGCCGTAATGCTTTAAATGTTCATGTGCTGTCCCGTCATATTAATATTGTATTGTATGCTCATGTACGACAGCTGTGGTCTGGGGTCATACCAATAAACTAGATAAACTTGCTAAACTTGTCACTGACAATTAGAGCTAGTTCCATTGGTCTTGTGTCAATATCCTAACAAGTTAGAGAAATATTATTCAGTTTTTATGTCTTTACAGAATATTATTATTCACGACGATTGCTACAAAAAGCATTATGTTAGGAGCACTTTAGAAAAAGTTTCTAGAAGTTGGTATACGGTCTTTTAATATATTATGACTTCCATAGTAGCTCCAGTAATCTCTGGGCAGATCCATCTTCTAAAGATCATCAAAAGGGAAACTTAAACGTCTTAACAAGGGGGGAAGACATTGACAAGAGTACGTCTAAGTCTATTAAATCATATTGTGTCATAAATACTCTCTGAAGAGCTGTGATTGTCCACAAAGGTCACATTCTGTACCGATGCACATTGCACGAGACAGAAAAATCTCGGTCAGCGTAAGAGCAGCTTGAGGCTACGTATGATTTATGCTGTTGTTTGTTTGTAGTTAAAAATACAGTGTGGATATTCTAAAATTGTTGTCCAGCTTTAGACTTCAGTTTTGAAGATTTTTAACAAAACAAAAAAAAAACATCTATTGAGACAAAAGGAAAAAAAACTGATTGATTTTCAGTGAAACTGAGGACAAAGAGTTGAAAATTTTAGAAATGGCAAAAGATACATAGAAGGTGTCCAGTTGTTTTAAAATCGCTTTGTAGCTTTAGGGCATTAAAGACTAACCTTCAGAGTGAAAAATGCGTTTGGATACTTTGATCATAATTAAATGCAAAAACAGTCATTCCTAAAAAGCTGCCTGTAGATTTGGATCTGCTACCGTAAATAACAATGAATTGGTCTGACAAAGGACACTAGAATGTTTGATTCCTATATCAAATTAAAAGATAACATTAAAAAAAAACACAACATACAATAGCTTTCTCTCCAAGAATAACTCTGGACGGTGAGATCTATAAGTGAAATTGAAATAATACGGTAAAATGGTATAGTATCAGCAATTAAAAAAAATCGTTGTGAACCATTACACTTTTGATTGACATTAAACAGCAAATGTGAAAAGGGTTCTTGTAAAAAGAAAAAAACGGACTTCTACTCCAATAATTAAACTTTTACCAATTCTGAAACGTTTCATTTACTGCCAGCCGCGTCGTTCTCGTGACTATTATATTGGCATGGACCATTAAAACGTGTTTTGTAGATTGCCAAAGGATAATTAGATTTTAAATATTTAGGGACTAAACAGGTTGGTCGTCATTAGCAAACATTTTACTTTGCACATAGAGATCCGGTTGCTAGGCTTCTTGTTGCTAGGTTAGAAAGCGCCAGGTAAAAATGACGGCTTGTCAATGATAGCCAGTTTTGCTAAACAGTATTAAAGGATATTGACTGGTTATTTTCTGTGAAAAGTTGGCAGTCATATTACAAAGTACTTTGGATTATTGACTCGTCAACATTAGGATGTTTGAAACGCTTGTGCTATCCTGTATCAATAATATAACAGCAAGGTGGAGACGAACACTTTGATATGGAGATGGCCTGAGGTTGGTGGAAATAATGAAATCGTCAATTATAAACTGAGAGAAACGAACAACAAAGGTCACTAGGACAAGAACAGAAAACCGGGAGACATCTAAATATACTTATGTACAAGAACTTCCATTTATTAAAGGTATTACAATCAGAAATTTAACACGGTGTTGAATCGCCTTGTGAATGTCAGCCATTTGTCGGGATTTTTACATCCAATACACAAGTATGATATATCTTCTTGTCGGTGAAATTTAACACGGTGTTGAATCGCCTTGTGAATGTCAGCCATTTGTCGGGATTTTTGCATCCAATACACAAGGATGATATATCTTCTTGTCGGTGAAATTTAGCACGTTATGTGACACTATCTCTCATTAACTGAGAGCAAGATGTTAAAGAGAAGAAAGACACATTCGGTAGAGATTTAAGTGAAGAAAAGCATATTTTTCAAACGACGAACGTGTCTATGGAATAGGACATAGATTACCCATGGGGGAATACCACAGGAGCTTTCAGGTTGCAGGAGTCTAACTGGTAAATATAAAATATAGACTATCAGATTGTGTAGGAATACTCGTATAACATGAAACCATATCGCACAGATGGTGACATTTACTCCTGAATTTCTAAAAATATAATTGTTGCAGGCAACGTTTCCCAGTGGCTTTAGCAGATTTTATTTGTGCTCTGCAGAAGCAGACCAAATATTTAATCCCTTGTCATCTAAATTAAAATGGTGAAAAAAATCTAACTGAAGGACCCCCACTAAGAACATTATTATAATCTAAGCACAGTGATGGCACCAGAAGTGCGGACTAGCCTTGGCCATCTCGAAAAGTTCCTGTGGTTCGAGGAGAATATTTTATTAAATGGCTCAAAGCCGCTTTTACATTCTGGCTCCTGCAGCCTTTGCTAAATTCAATTCAATTCAATTCAATTGTGTTTATTCCCATTGTAAAAGGTTTACAAAAAAAATGGGTAACACAGCTAAAACTTACCATGAGTTGCAGTAGATAGTGGGAGCACCAGTGTCACCAGCGTGACGAAGGCAAGAACGTCAAACAGTCCGGCTGTCATACTTCTCTTCGAATACCTGTAACCCTGAAAGCAAAAAACACAAATTTCGTCAGATTGTTAGTGATTGCGGTCTACTTTGCCCATACATGAAGGTGTATTTTGCATCTACGATAGACTATACTGGTGTTTGTTTTTTTTTATTTTATTCATCAGGATTATTATCATTTATGCCTGAGGTGACAACAAGAAGCATACATATAAAGTTCTGAGTTTTGAATGTACAATGTAGATTCAACTACATTATTGAGAATACCACAGCAGGGAATCAGAATCTATACCATATTTTGTCCAGGTAGGCATCGATCCCTCAGGTTTCCATTGGTGATTTTCAGTATTTTCTCACTATTCACGCGTCGGTTTTATAACGTGAAAACATATCAGGCAGAGGTTTCATATGAAGTATTAAAGGTAAAAAAATAAATCTCTGACAGAGCATTCCCTAATTAAGCCACTTCGCCCACTGATCTTTGTGTTTGATTAAAGGTATGCAAAGTCTTGTAGGGAAGTTAAACACTCAAGATCCCAAAGTATTAGGTGCTGCTGTAGAGGTGTTTTTGGAGTTAAAATTTGTTATTACCTACTCCACAACCATACCGTCACGTTAAGGACAACAACAATTACCACTATGATCACAATCCTGCAAGTTCGTTTACCACTGAGGTCCAATACACAAGAATGATATACTATCGGATCGGTGAAATTTCTACAGCTACTGGCACCTCAACAATTGGTTCTGCTCGGCTGTGATACTAAACAATCTACCATCAGAGTTAGTAGCCAATGCAAACCGATTAAATTATGTCTCACAGGAAGCTCGACTTTTATATGCGCTTAGTACCTGCCTCTCTGATCGGTTCCAGAGTTCGATCGATTAAAATCGATATCCATTTCTATATCCATTTAGTAAATTATTTTGCGTGTGAGGGCCTTTCTAGTCGCATCCTTATTGAAAAATGGCAGCTCATTTTAATGTAACCATTCAGGCTTGTCTGTTTTGTTAAAATGGTTGCACTCATTCCGCGTTTGCCTGAGATAGGCCACATATGATGGTTTTGAGAAATTTAGCATTGAAGACTTGTTAGGCCGATTCAAACGAAAATAATGGGATTGATGTTGCTTAGCTTTAAAAATTGAGATGCAATAACGAAACATGACAAAGCCTACACGTTTTATTTTTCAATTGTCTAAATGAATGTGAATTGATAACAGAATATTAAAGAACTAAAATTAAGAATAACAAAAAAATTCGGGCAAATTGGAACGAGCATGACGTGTTAGTAGCAAGAGAATAAAGTAGAAAGTAGATAAATAAAAAGGAGAAGACCAGTCCCCAGCATGGTTGGCAGCTTCTCAGTGGGTTATGAAATAAAAAAACATAGAAGAAAATTGTATTCCTATGTAATGTAGTTCGTCTACAATCCTAAATCCATTATAATTTTCCTTTTATCTAGTGTCCCTTTTATTTTTGTCATTTGATTAAACTGGCAAGGTTTACAGCACATTAGTTATAAAAGTCAAATATCTACAGTTTAATGTTGTCAATTAATCTTGTAAAACTTACTGTAAAGATTTAAGATTGGAATGTCTGAATTTTTCCCGACTCCGCTGTGTGTCTGAAAATCAGTTTAAGATATGTTTCACTGTGAACAAACTTTACTAGGATCCACGTTCACACTCAGATTTCAAGAAAAATTCTATGTATGATATTTTATGATATCTTTCCCTTGCTCTTTTTACACGCGGGCTGATACAGTAATCACTTCAAAGACAGCTGAAATCTCTATCAATCTGGCGGATTAGAAAAGCTCCGCAGTAATGGTTGCCAGGCTACACAAACTAATCCAACCCACCCTTTGGATGAAACAAAACCTGTCACTCGAGGTTTCTATCGAGAGCAGCAATTTTATATAGGGTCGGGGGAAAAGCACGGTGACCTATGATGTCGTGTTAAGCGACCATTTCATCGGGCCAGTTTTTGCGGATATGGCCTTTTTGGGCCAAATCGCCACCATTGCCCGTGCCTTGGCTCAGCGATTTGGGGGCTGTCTCTCAGCCATCCAGCAGCGCCTGGCTCTGAGGCTGGTCCTTTGGGAGTTTATTTAATGTCATCCAATGGTGTAGTGCCATCGAGAGTGTCAAATATCACGACTTCACCACTGTTGCTTTGGGGAGGTGCCGTCACACGTTCCGACTGCAGAGCCGCCTTTGGGGAGAGAAAGATATTAATGTAGGCTGGATGTGGAAGGCCATGTCGTTCAAAGAAATGGTTCTAGGATGGAGAAAGTGATAGAGACAAGACCAAGGGACGGCTGCAAACTTTGATTTAATGTATTCATAATCTCTGATTTTTGCTTCACTGATTTGATGTGAGAAATAAAGCATTTTGCCCGCACGTTTTACAATGTTCAGCTCAAAAACAATGAACAGTCGCAGTATGACAATTTCCAGATCAATTTAATTACTTTTTAGC
Source organism: Ellobium chinense (assembly GCA_033807755.1). Classification (NCBI taxonomy): domain Eukaryota; kingdom Metazoa; phylum Mollusca; class Gastropoda; order Ellobiida; family Ellobiidae; genus Ellobium; species Ellobium chinense. The sequence continues at coordinate 552,775 of JAWQUT010000018.1, read as the reverse complement.
TTCGATGAAGTGCAAAAATATTATCTCCTGTTATTGTGAGAATTTCACCTCAAGTTTGGCCAGAGAAAACATCCACACGCAGGGCATTCATTTACAATTGTCTCAGCCTCCACAAAATTTTGGATGGGCGTAATGTGATACGTTCAGTGAGAATCTGAGTCCAGGAATGTACTCAAAGCTCATAAACACGTTACATTTCACCTGGAAAAGGAAACATTGATTAAATTTCTATTCTAGTTTGGCGAATGGATGACAAAAAGAAATGGGCCTGTTTGCCATAAGAATTCAAAAAATATCTCCTGATGTGGAGCAGCGTGGCCTAATGGTTACGGCGTTGGACTCAAGATCTAAAGGTCCTGAGTTCGATTCCCGACCATGGTCATGTTGTAAATGCCTTGGGAAAGCATTTCATTCACATTTTTTTCAGTCCACTCGTCTGTAAAATGGGTACCTGGCTATAGGCAGTGGAAGATATTGTCGGAATGCTAGTGATCAGCGCCTATAAATGGCAGCGGCACAGTATGCTCTCCAGGGAGTCGAGAATGTCTTAGAGTGTTCAGACCTGCTGGGGTAATAATAGTGTGAAGTCGCATGAGCGGGCATTAGCCTGGATATGAGACTTATAATCCTCATTATTATATATTATTATTATGTATCTCAATTACATGTATGTTTGCTACATTATTTTCCTCATACTAATATCAGGATAGACACGTGAAGCGCTTATCACTTTCAATAGAGGGTTATGTTTTTACACACAACACTGCATAGAACTCGGGTTAAACCCAGGGGTACAGCTAATTTTGTAGGCAATATTTCTGAACTCTCTAGCTTAGGGCCACGGTTAAGGGGAGGGTTTAAGGGCAAAAGAAGCAACCATGAGATGGAGGACATGATAGAGACAAGACCAAGGAACGGCTGCAAACTTTGATTAAATGTATTCATAATCTCTGATTTTTGTTTCACTGATTTGCTATGAGAATTAAAGCATTTTGCCAGCAAATTTTACAATGTTTAACTGGAAAACAACGAACAGTCGCAGCATTGGTACAGCATTATCATTGTCTCAGAACTCTTTCCTGTGTGCTTTCTCTATCTAATACTGTCCCTAACTCTAAGCCAAAATCTGGACAGGAGTATCCTGGACTATTGCCATTGAAAGAAGTCAAACTGATGTGCGCGGCACCAGTGGCATGCAGTGTAAGTACGTTAAGTTAAGATTTAGGTTTATGCATAATATGAGAGCAGTAAGATAAAATTCTTCCAATAACTTATGCTGGTGGTTAGGGGCAGGATTGGAACCTCGAAAATCAGGCAATTTACGTTAACAAAGTTGAAGAACTGACACACCTAAAATTTACACACACTGACTGATGAAAGAGATAGCTTGTGGTGTATTTCTCGTTTTACACCCTTTGAAATGAATCTGTGAGATCATGATCCGTAGCAAATAAAAAAAATACGGAAAAGGTTAAAAAAAAAGAAAAAAAGAAAGACGTCAAATGAGTAATTCGCAGCCATTATTAGCTGAAACTAGAACAAAATTTGTATCACGGAGTGTTACCATATAAAATTTGACAAGAGTCACAAGATTCAAGATTCAAGATTGTTTATTTAGGCAAAAGCCAAAAAGAGACCCCCAAAAATATGCAGGGATTTGCCATTTGGGGTAAAAAATATACAGCATAACTATAGCTACTATCAACACTTCCATGCTATGCTATGGAAAACAGCTGAACTGTTGTCTCTGCCAAGTCATAACAGTCTGGATGGGAAACGTCAGATTTCTCTATACTATTTACTGGCTGATACCGATACCCTAATAGTACTCGGTATCAGGTAATAGGAATCGATACCTGCTCAGCGCTAACATTCACAGAAGAATTAAGAAAACCGATGTCACCCTGTGACCACTGGCAGTGGGCATGTCCATAATTCAGCCACAAAGCGGAAGTGCCTGCTCTAAAATAAGCTGTTTGGTCTCAGGAAACACTGACAAAAATCAGCGAAGGAACGAAGACTATCTTTTCAGGCTACGGAAAATGTTGTCAGAAGGTCAAAGGGCCGCAACACTTGCTAGACGGTGGTGTCTTTCTCTGGAATCTTCGTTTGACTCGTTCTTCGAATAAAAAAGTTCCGGACTTGCTTAGAGTTATTAGCCTAACAAAACACTAAAGGAAATCGGCCAACAAAATGTAGACTATCGTCCGGGCCTTAGCAAAAGAGAGCCAGGCAGTCAATGGGTTGAAACTCTTGTTGAGAAGGATATCTTTATCTGAGATCCTCTGTTGCCTCGTTCTTCAAGTACAAGAGTTACGGCGTTACCCTAGGAGATCAGAAAAGAAAACCAGCCAGTGAGAGAAGATTGCCTTTCGGGTATGTGCTAATGAAAAACAGTTTTCTGCGTCTGCAGAAAGGAGTCATTCCCCTTAACTGTCTCTATCGGCTGTCAGTGATCCAGCTAGTACAGAAGATAAGATGAGATAAGATAAGATNGAGTCAATAAACTGTTTTCTCTACTGTCACTTGCAAGAAATTCCACAATCTCTAGGTCTTCTTTAATTATTTGCAGAATTCAATGAGCTTATTAAAAGGATGTTCAAAATACACATCTTGCAGTTCGTTTTCGAGCTGCGAACCGATACATCGAAAGGTGTAAACAAGCTAGGCAGTTTCTTTAACGACAAGTGCTCCGCACAGAAGGCCACACCGAAACCGAAGCGAATGACCCAAATTTCAGGTTTAATTTACAAAATCAGGAGAGAATGTAAAATAATTCGCAGGTAGGTTCACAAATCTAGGGCCCATTCTCCACTATCTTCCTAACGCATGTAACAGCATGTTATTTTCAGCCAATTAGAAGTCTGTAACCTTAATGAAAAACAGTTTTTGGCGTCTGCAGAAAGGAGTCATCCCCCTTAACTGTCTCTATGGGCTGTCAGTGATCCAGCTAGTACAGAACGGGCCTACACAACCAGCTGACTGCACATACATGTAATAATATGGTCGACTCCGCTTAATCAGGAGTATGCAAAAAAAAGATTGTTATGATGCAACTAAGCGGCGCGGTCATTTTTGGCCATTTCCTGAAGAGAAGTGGATAGGTGGAAGACCGAAGTGACCGCTTCCCTCTGGGATTTCACGGCTTTGGGGTCGTGACAACTCATCCTTAACAAGCGCTTGTCTACCCACTAACATATAACATGCTCAGATTCAGAAAGATCTTTGATGTACAAGTAATAGGTGGATCACCGAACTGGGAATGGCCTCTTTGCTGACGATGTTGAAGGGTGTGACATTATTTAATGCCATGTGATGTGTTCTTTGATCTAGCTGGAATCCGCCATCAATCACCAAACAGGTCAAGAGTTCCAGCGCAATACGGTGTTGGCCACTGTTGGACCGGTCACTTCGTATCTGCCTTACCCGCTAACAAATGACCGGAGGGACCTTATCGTACTAGTGAAAAAGTGCGACTCACACTGTTAATATCAGAGGGGGAGGGTGAGAGAGAATAAGAGAGTGTGACAAAGCGAGAGAGAAAGGAGAAAGAGTGAGACTCTGTGTGTGTGTGTATGTGGGTGCTTGTGTGTGTGTGTGTGTGTGTGTGTGTGTGTGTGTGTGTGTGTGTGTGTGTGTGTGTGTGTGTGNGAGAGAGAGAGAGAGAGAGAGAGAGAGAGAGAGAGAGAGAGGGAAAGTTAGAGAGAGAGAGAGAGGGAGGGAGGGAGAAAATGTTAGTAAAGTAAAGAATAGTTGCCAGATATGCTCATTTTTTTCCTTTTTTTCTATTTTTCTTCTTTTTTTCCCCATTCTTTCTGAAATATTGTATGTAGAATTGGCTTCGGCTGAGATAAACTTACTGAAACTACAGCTGAAACTGTGATAGCGCTGCTGTCACCACTCTGACACTCTGCAACTGTCTACCCTTTGTCGCGCACATTCAGCAATCCATAAATATTTCGTTGTCAACTTTAATCCTTGTATTACTGATCTTTGCATTTACAATCACTGGTTCGTTGCCATCATCCGTAGTGAGTTCCGCTTATCCAATGACTTTTCTAAAGAGAGAAAAATTGTTTCCGTAGAAAAGTTGCAAATAAACGGATGGCGAATCAACAGTATAAAGCCAACAGCCTCGTTATCTTTGTATCCGATGGACAACCAAGAGAGAGAAGGTAAAGTGGAGAGAAAGCGAGTAAGAGAGAGAGAGAGAGAGAGAGAGAGAGAGCACTATAAAAAAAATGAAAACATCAATGAAATCATGTGGGTGTTAAAATCAATGGCGTCACGATGTCTCCAGTTGACATTAGATATTTATGTTATTTCATCTCTAAACTGCCACATTTCCGATCTTAAATAGATTACGACAAACCGTGACCAGATGGGCAAAAAAAGAACTTTTGTACCGACATGAACATTGTCAGGGCGCCCTAACCATCCCAGATGATCTTCACCTTTTCTCCCCCGCCCTTAAGCCATCCTCCCTACCAAATGCATGCAAGAGTTGTCCTGAGAGCACAGTGTCTGCATCAACCCTAAGGTATGAAGATGTCAATGTTTTTCCACTATTGGCAATATATGCTGTTACGTCCTTTATCAAATTATTTAGGTGTTCCAGGCCAAAACATTCTTCTTCGTATATCTCTAGCTCCAAATTTTGACACATAGAAGTATGCCCCATGACCAAATAGATTAAAATAAAAAAAAAATTGACAACGAATCAGATTATCTAATATCTTATGCCTTTTCACATAATAAACATGATTCGTTCTTCCCTCTAGCAACAGCCACACAATTCACACTTGAATGGCAAAACCCCACCTATTCTAAGTCTACAAATGTATTTCCATCTATCTAAGTCTTTAAAATTCAAATTCAACCCTTCCCCCCTCCCCATGGCCAATTTTCTGTGTTTGCAGAGACTATTCAAAGTTTTATACTTTTATTCTAGGTATAGTTAGCACATTTGCATTTTGATATTATTTGATATGATGTACGATTTTATTTACCCAGTAGGGAAATTGTTTTACAATGTTATACAATGTTATACATCTCATTCATAGTACAAACACATAGAACAATACACAACACACACGTAAATACATAATATTACAAATGAAATACATAACAAAGTCATTACTGGTCGACAGCGGTTCCCCCAGCTCTAAAGTCAGGTACAGCTAATTTACACCTGAGTCGAGTAAGGAAATGGAAGTGAAGTGTCTTTTCCAAGGACACTACAACGTAAACCGCCCAGCTCGCGAGTCAAACACAGTCATAAACCTTAAACTTGAAAGTCCTCAGTTTCTGAGTACGACTCACAAACCGCACGACCACGCTGCCTCCCTAACATTGTAATAATAATAATGCGGTTTTTAGTCTCATATCCCGGCTAATGCCCGCTCATGCGACTTCACACTATTATTACCCCAGCAGGCCTGATCACTCTAGGACTTTCTCGACTCCCTGTGGAGCATACAGTGCCGCTGCCATTTATAGGCGCTGATCACTAGCATTCTGACAATACCTTCCACTGCCTGTAGCCAAGTACCCATTTTACAGACGGGTGGACTGAGGAAAATGTGAATGAAATGCTTTCCCAAGGCATTTACAACATGACCGTGGTTGGGAATCGAACTCAGGACCTTTAGATCCTGAGTCCAACGCCGTAACCATTAGGCCACGCTGCTCCACCTATCTATGTGACATATCTTGACTCTTCCAGCCACGCCACAACCCCACCTAAAATATATGAGTTCCGTCTATGGAAGTCACAGCGATGACCTAAATTGCAGATTGACTTTTGCTTTTCTAAAACATGGATACTTTGTTTTAAAGCGCCAAAGGCTCACGCAGTGAGAAATGGCCGCTATATGAATGCCATTTAATAATGATATTATTTTTTTTTACTTTAGTAGCATTAATGGAATCATTTTAAAATGTCACTTTATATTTTTGTCTGACTTCCTAGTTTAAGTTTCGACCTGACCCATTTTGTTAACAAACGTTTCTGAGTATAGATAAGCTAATCAATCCACCTTCAAATGCCACAAAAACTGTCACTGAACTTTCGACAGCTACACCCTGTTCTGTGATATCTTGCATCCTCCCCATTGCTGCCAGATAACAAAATCAAAGTGGCGACCAAATTGTAAAAAGAAAAGGCTGAAAATGGTCAACAATAACATTCTATCATTTAGAATCATGCAGACAAAATGTCATTGGCATTTATTGATATTTTATATGGTCAAAAAAGCGAATACATCACTGACATTAGCGCCATTTGAACTGCTGGCATGCCCATTTGTGTATAAACTTGTATGCCTTTTATGTATGTGCACATTATATGAGAAGTGAATGTCTTAGAAAGCATAAACGAATAAGGTTGCTCGAAAGACTAACACATTCTCAAGATTATATTTCCAGTGCCAGTCTTACTCTGACTCCAAGGAACGGAATTTACAACTGATTGAAACCATCATCCTGTGTCTTGACATTCATTTTGCTGCTGTAACCAAATGATAAACCTTCTTAGGAATAGTATTGTTTACAGTTGTTTTCAAGCTCATAAGTGCATACAAGTACAAATAAAGGACCATCCCTGAAAGGACTAACGCTTTTTAAAACACCCAACTTAAGCAAAAGGTGCTTCCTTAAATGTGAAACTTTCTGTACTGTTCCCACAGCACCAATGAGCTTTAAAGTAACAATTCTCCAAATCATGGCCAGAACACTTATTTTTGTTTCCTCCGATCTTTCCTTGTCATAGACCTTTCTTAATGAGCTAATGTAATCACGTGATACTCGAGCTCTTTTTTAATTAGGCAAGAGTGCCAATTTCCAGTTTATATTCTTCAACATTATGGAAGGAAGCCATCGTTGTCTAGTGCGGAGACGGACATTTTCGGATATGGATAATTTGCTAAATCAAGCAATACAAGTTCGGGGAGCAGAAAATTTACCAAAGAATCACCCTGTCACCACGTCTTAAGCATTGGAATACCAGTAAACTGGTTTCTAATTGTTTAGGCTTTATCGGAAAAAAAAACTTCCTGGCAAGAAATTCTTTTGCACCCTATGGTTGTGCTTCTCATGTTGCCAGAGAACCCTACTTTTATATCAAGTAATTTGGAACCGTTTTCTGGGGTCCATGTGGATAATGGCGATTCACTGATATTTTAGAGCCTCGTCCTAATAAAATTTGTATAACATAGAATCTTTGCATCGATCAGAACTCGCCTTGCATCGCGGAACATAACAATTTCTACACATGTTTACTGGTCCCCGGAAGTGAATGTACCACCTGGACTGCTCACGAATATTTCATGAGAAAGGTCTGTGGGTCGGTAATCTGCCTGGCACTTGAACTTGGTCACGTTACCCTTGAACTTTGATCCCAGCGTGATGTTTCTCACACATAGTATAACCATTGTAGTTTCAATCTTTACCTTCCACAAAACTCACACCATATTCAGCCATCTTCAATCTTCCCATCAGCGCCATCTAAACGGAAAAGCAGCATAATTAGTAAAACTTTGTTATTGTTTCAGCATGGGATAAATTGTGGATGTTCGCCACAGAAAAAAAAGGCCAACATGGCCTTCTCTTAATGCACTATCTTTTAATTGGTCCCCATCTCATTTCCTAATGGTCACCACCAGCCAGAGCTTGAAACCACAGCAAGCGATAACCTTGAAATACATGGCATTTATCGCGACCATTCTCACATTGCACATCTAATGTCACGCGACAATGGAGTCCGTTTTTGACACCGCCTTTGTAAAGAGCTCATGGATTATTCAGCAGCCTTAAATGCTTCCTCAGTAATCCGCTTTCTGTCTGGAGACAAGACCATCGGTAGAAACAACAGTCATAATTTTACAGAAAACGATCCGTAAAGTTGTATGCTAACACGTTGTATGGTCATTCAAAGGAAACAAATCATTTTGTGAACAGAATTGTAGTGGTTAAAGCAAGGCATGCAGCTATAATATCAGATTGGATGCGAAACATACTTGCAGAGTTTGGATACGCTACTGCTGTAAACCAAAAGACAACCAGTTTAGATTAAGGATTATTGGCTGAGTCCATAAGATTACTTGACAGTGTGGATTGACCAGATGGCATAACGAACTAAAGCCTGCTGACTGTTTGACCTAACTTAGATCTAAGCTAATATTCTACGAGAACAGACAGATCATTCATCACCATATCAAACCATCGCAAGAAAGGATGAGAGGACTGACTGAGGGATAAGGGAGTCAATGGATGGATGGATGGATGGATGGATGGATGGATGGATGGATGGATGGATGGGTGGGCGGATGGATGGATGGATGGATGGATGGATGGATGGATGGATGGGTGGATGGATGGATGGATCGATGGGTGGGTAGATGGATGGATGGATGGATGGATGGATGGATGGGTGGGTGGGTGGATGGATGGATGGATGGATGGATGGATGGATGGATGGATGGATGGATGGATGGATGGATGGATGGATGGATGTTTTTCAGATGATACCTAATCAAAGTTCCAAAAAATCAGAGATGTGCATGCAAGGGCAAAATATCCCAGACATCTGTCTGATTCCCCAGATCTCTCTGCCCTCAAGTACCCCATCAACAGAGGTCCACTTTGCCCCTGCTCATAACTGACAAGCTGGTGCTGTTTTGCCATCTACAAAAACAAACAAAAACTAAAGTTTTGAAGACGACATTTGTATTGAACAGGCATGCCCTTCCACAGCCATTTCCTCAGTATCTGGGACAAATCTGACATCTGTCATTCTGCGAGGCCACACTTTGCAGATGAGTGCAGAGATCTGAGCCCTCTCCCCTCGTTTAAAGATTACAGGCATCATCAAGAACGAGAATGATATGATTCCAGAAAAGAAAACAACAAAAGCTGTTGGGGGAGATTGGCAAGATGGGTCTTCCAGTAAGCCTGCGGCTGAGAACTGAGAAGGGCAGAAGTTTGTCAGTTTTCCACTGCCCTCCCTAATTTTAACTATTCAGGCATATGAATCTACTGTAAAGGATTTGATTTGAAATATATGATGGAAAAGCACAAACTTCTTAACAGTTTTTTTGTGTTTTTTTTTTAACTTTGCTTCCATTGCAAAACTTTCGTCTGTTCCTTGCCCGTTGTAACAATTGTTAGTGGTGCGATCAGGATCTGAATTCATTTGTAGGTAGACTAGATACAAAACAAACACTCTGTCTAGTATGTTGGGGTGAAAGCTACAGTCTAAGGCAAACGGTTTACTTTAAGACTAAAGCGATCTTGGATTAACTTGGATAGGCTATCATTACCTTCACTCAGTACCATTTCGAAAACTCGCCCTCGTTTTTTGGCACTCACTGGAAATGTCTACGAGGGCTGTTCTGTTGCTATTCCGCATCTTATCCAAGAAAGATTTACTGTAAAGATTTTATCCCTCCAAAATGCCAACCTTCGGAACTCTGTATTTTATATTTTTACTGATAATATTGGTTTCAAAAATTGTGTAATGGTAGCGAAGACTATAACTTAAATTTACTTTTATTTAGTATATGAGCAGAGCCTTTGGAGATTTCCGTCTAAAATGTAGCTGTAGCCCTTGCTAGTCATTTACCTGTTGCAGAAGAATTATATGGTGTCAGGTGATGGCAAACTGTTTTGTTCAGCCAGGGGGATAAAATTTATCAGTTACATGCGCAATGTTCATTTTGGGCCATGCGCACACTGTTGGCTATCAATGCGCGTTAGCAGTGACTACGGGAAACCCCCAAAACGCCAATCTTGCTTCCCGTAATTACTGGCGGGGGCGAGAAATTATAGGTCTATAGACTAGCCGTTTGTGTGAAAAAGACGATGAAACGCATATCTCCTCACTGTTCCAACAGTTTTGTATTTTACGCTAGTCGTAGACAACCGTAACAAAAGAATCTTTGTAACTATACAAATCAAAATGCGTCCATGCAAACTTATTGGGATGTGGTGGTATTTCGACATTTTGCCCTGTGTACTGTGTAATGGCGTTTCGACATTTGTTCAGCAATGGTAGCTGTGTATTGTGTAATGGCGTTCCACATTTGTGCAGCAATACTAGCCTGTGTACCGTGCAATGGTGTTTCGACATTTGTTCAGCAATACTAGGTTGTGTACTGTATAATGGCGTTTCAACATTATTTTGTTTAGCAGTGTTAGACTGTGTACTATGTGATGGCGTTTCGACATTTGTTCAGCAATACTAGCGCTGTGTACTGTGTAATGGAGTTACGACATATGTTCAGCAATATTTGGGTGTATACTGTGTAATGGCGTGTTGCTATGGCCCTTTGTGTGGCGTTTCGACCTTTTTCAGCAATACTAGCCTGTGTACCTTGACTTTTGTTCAGCGATACTAGGCTGTGTACTATGTAATGGCGTTTCGACTTTCTTCGCTGCTCCTCTAGTATGCTACAGGATCCTTATCATCAGGGACAATCCCACGTCAAAGACAAAACATAAAGCACTAAAATGTGATAAAAATGGAACGTTAGCGCGCCCAAAGAGTCCCGGGCATATCAAATATTCATGTGCCTAAAATATGAAGCGGGAGTTTTTGACTGACATAAATCGGGTCCGGGTTGTGAATATTTGATAAGCAATAGGCGCGCAGTGTCGGGGGTAAAAGTACCTTCTCTCCGTGCCCATTAATCGCTGAAGGCTCCTCCCTCCCCCCACCCCA
>JAWQUT010000018.1:496014-510279 GCA_033807755.1 Ellobium chinense | reverse complement strand
ACCACACAAAGCAATGAGCAACACTGACAAACACATCACAGCCAAGTCTAAGGTGAGGATATGTAAGAAAAAATGCAGAGTCTGACAGTAGCAACCCTAATTAATATAAACATTTCAGGGCACAGTTAGGGCATGAAGTAGTATGTTAACAGTTCGAGTCTAGCTTTCCTAATCTCACTCACCCAGTTACAAAGACAGTTCTTAATTGAAAATCACTAATGAAAATCACTTCCGGCTTAAGCAATATAGTAGTATGATGCCAAATCGAATCACGCTTCCGAAAGTAAGAGATGCATCAACCAATATAAGCTAATATAACAGATCATGTCAGCAAATCATATTCCTCTGACAATGGAAACGTGGAAAACCGGAAGTAGTAGTTGCTGGAGTTGTGACTTTCAACTCTTATGATACCCGCCCCTCCCATGAAAGAACAAGGAAACCTATGCACTACCCTGACAAGAAATTATATTTTTTTTCTCCTTTGTGTTCATTTCAATTCCCTCAACTCTCAGGTAAGGCATGTTTGATTTTGTGAGGTTGTTCCCCTTGGACCATGTAGTAGCCGCTGTGCCCATGCATAATCCTCATGTTTGTTGACGCACTGCCGTAATCACGGGTAACTCCTTAAACATTAGTAAAGTTCACCACTGTTCATTGTAGTTAACTGAATACTTTACATGCTTTCACAGCTACCAGTGACGGCTGCCGTACAAAGACATACCAGCTTAAACTGCATAAATCAAAATACGATGTACGGTGTTCTGTCATTGCACGGCATACCGGTAAAAGCCTGAAGTGTTTATTCATCCCTGCTCTCTTTCTCTCAGTCTCACTCTCCCTCCGTTCTTCCCTCACAATATTCAGCATACAAATAATACACAATCAGTATATTTCCAGCATTCAACTAAAAGGAGGGTTGCCAGATTCTTTCGGATCCAAAAACCAGATCTTTGGCTGTCTTTAGCCCTTGGCTCCAAAATAATTGACTGGATCTTTGGTCCTTTTTTTGTTCTTAGTTCCAGTGGACCTTAGGTCAAAATTGACTTTTTTTCTTTAAAAAAAATATGCATACTTCTCTCAAACCGTTTGGCAATTCAAGTGATAGGGCTTCTATCATAAGAAAAATGGTTCGATGAGCACAGATCAAAGAACGACCATGAACTATTTTCATTTAACAATCATTATCTGTGTTGCTCTAATGTATGTAGAAAGGTTTATGATAATTATAATACTAATGTACAAAGGGCGCATGGACAGTTTGCAAGGATTTTCTGTCTTGTATCAAATCTTGATTCCTCCTTGGTCCTTTCCAGACATGGTTGGTTCTTTGTTTTATGACTCCTTTTCGTATGTGATTTGGTTCCGGCTCCAACAAAAAGTCTGACAACCCTGCCTGCGAGGCCGGATACAAGAAAAACCATCGAGAAGTATGTTTTTTTTTTTTTGAGTGAGTGAATATAGACGACACAGCCAGATGAAGAAAGGTACAATAAACATAATGATATTAAAAAGACTGTCACAATGTTTCGCAGATCAAGAATATATTGCCATTGGCCGCCTGAGAATTGCAGGGCTTTCTCTGAGAAAATCCCCAGATATGATCCTAGAAATCTCAGAATATAAAATGCACTTATGGAACATAAACAATCACATGAATTATGTGTAGATCTGTACACTGTATTTATAAAATATACAACCAAACTTACTCCTTAGCGTGCCAATTCATTATTCGCACTTAATATTCACTCTTGAAATCTACTTATATACATATAATTCAACCCCATCCCCCGCCCCACTCAAAACTTCTGTACCGTGTTTCATTCACACACCTTACATTATCTTGCTGCACCATACCTAAGCACTTATTGACGAAAACAAAAACCTGACAGAAATTTCCAAATAATGACACCATCAATTTTCCCTACATACTCCTGGATACCCATCAATAATAGTTAGATCAAGTGGCTCACATTAAGATCACCATTTTATTATTTTCTGAGCGCTGAACGGCGTTCTGAATGAGCGCCACATTTTCAATAAAGTTCAAATATGTAGATGTTACAATCGAGCATCAATTCTACGCTGACATTGGAAACACTTTACCAAGTGGATACTCAGATTTGGCCCATTAGAAAACCTCTATCTCTGTTTGTTTGCTTGTAACGAAAAAAACAAACAACAACAACATGTGAATGAAAAATCGCTCCGCCTCTTGTACATTCGTTACCAAGAAATGCTCACATGTAGATCTACTGTAGGTTTGGAGCCTGTTGTAATGTGCTTAAACTCACAGCCGCTCTTAAATCTTATTTACCCAGCTGTTCTGAGATTGCCGCTATCTCGTAACCCATTGTGCTTGTTCTTAAACAGTTGTTTTTCGAATTCATTAACTCGCTATGCGTACTGCTTCAAAAAATGAGACTAATTATCAATCTTAAATATGAATAGCAACAGCAGTAAAATCTAAACATCGGTCTGACAAACAATAAACAAAACTTCAACAACAACGTTAGAAACAAAATACTACCAAGACAACATGTGTTGAAACATTTAGTGAACGCTTTTTAGCGTCAGCAACAGTTTGGCTTAAGGCTGATAGCATCAAACAACAAATGACTTAGATCAAGTAACCAAGTATGTCAATGAGAAACATGCAGAAAAACAAACATATCCTAGTTAAGAAATATATCTTAAACACAATGTATTGCCCCAAGAATATAACAATCCCTTCCTGTGCAACAGGCGCACAAAATTATCAGTTACGGTGATCTTGTTCTCGAACTAAGAGGAGCAGAAATCACAGCTAGTGTAATGACTATTAAAGTAGGGGGGAGTGTTCTGGTGAGCATCACTCTCATCCTTTGACCTACTCAAGTTGCTCGGAGTACAAGGTGGGGCACGATAAGGCATCCTGAGGGCTCTGGCAAAGACTGCAGACATGAGCTCAGCATGGATAAACTATGGACCAAACGCAGCAGTGAAATAATTATGCCAAAACTGCAACTTTCATTAGGACTTAGCTATGAGCTTTGGCCCCAGTCAAAGGAAGTCAAAGGGCCAAAACACATGCTAGACGGGGTGTGTGTTCCTCCCAGTCAAAGGAAGTCAAAGAGCCAAAACACATACTAGACGGGGTTTGTGTTCCTCTAAAGAACTTCTGTTGCCTAGCTCTCCGATAAGAGTTTTCTATCTGGCTCTCATTTTCAGCGAAAAATTAATGTTCTGGACTGCATACAACCTAATGCACAAAAATAGGCAATCAGAAATATTCCACAGAATTTACTTAATTTTCAAAGATATTTGTACGATGCTCCCTGCCTCAAAAATCTTTTAAACATTAGAGAGTCTCTGCCTGCACAGACTTACTAGCCAGAACATTTATAATAGACAAGACTTACTCCCCATTTTACAAATGGGCAGGCAGGCAACACAAACGCGGCGCAAGAATATCTAGCGCACCAAAAGGCATCACAGAAGAATGCATTAGACTCCGTGAAAAAGTTGGACGATTGGCGAATCGGGCGGATTGAAAAGATCTATCGGAGATTGTATTTCGTTGCTATACACATTCTTTCTTTAAAAAAAGGGTAACAAAAATAAAGAGGACTGATGTGTATAGTTACCTTACATGTATTTTTCTACGAATTTAGGTGAAAACCGTATGTTTTTACGTTACGTAGTTCTCAAGAAATCTGTGACACAAATTTGGCTGAAGCGTTTTATTAATATATATAAGCATCACCTGTGCCCTGTCGGTAAACCAGTATGTAAGTAACTCCTGATATATATATATTATAACTTTAGCTTATGACATGAAAATGTCAGCAAATTGTTAATGGGTAAAAAACATCAGCATATTATAATCTCAGATGAAACAGACGTTTAAACCTGTCTGTCACTCCTTCACCGAGCCTCTCTGGCGACTACTGGCCAGTCTGGGTAAACATAGCCTACATGCAATCATTGGAAGTTAGTTCACATTCAGACACTTTCGCGCAAATACATGTACACATTATTTGAGAGCTTGCGCAATAACGACGGGATCTCTTACCACTGTAAGAATTACATTAGTGCAATGGTGCTGATATACCCTTAGTAGTGTTCAACATGCAGAGTTAATATACTCTTTACGATGGTAAGTGATCCCATCTTTAACGCGCAAGTTCATATTTATTTCATTTCTAAATTAGATAGATGTGATGGTTTCATAACAATTACATGACTACATATCTTTTAAAGTTGATAATCGTTACCTCTACGGACGGCGTCGTCTATACTTTGGTTGATGAAAATGTGTGAAGAACAGTGTATGAACTCGAATGTCATTGTTACGTATTTCCTTTCACGACAAATGTATTTCTTCATGGTACAGTACCTTAATATTTCATTTCCATCTGTGAAAAAATGGCAGATTATTGGCGATGGGCTGAGAACACACCACTAGACAATGATACGCCGAATAACAATAGACTACAACCTCCCAGTCTCATAATCCACATCTATTTGAAACCCACATGCTTGTCGTACAG
The DNA here is from genome assembly GCA_033807755.1 of Ellobium chinense. Classification (NCBI taxonomy): domain Eukaryota; kingdom Metazoa; phylum Mollusca; class Gastropoda; order Ellobiida; family Ellobiidae; genus Ellobium; species Ellobium chinense. The sequence continues at coordinate 505,747 of JAWQUT010000018.1, read as the reverse complement.
CTGTGAACCTACATGTCTGTATATACCGTTCTTAATCTGTCAACTCTAGTAAGGCTCACTTCGGATTTTAGCAACATAGTATTGTGATTACATCATCAAATCTCCCTTTCCGAAAGTAAAAGATGCATCAACCAATAAAAGCCAATGTAACAGACCATATTGAGGCCAGTTACAGTTCACTGGCGATAGGAAAACGGAAAACGGAAGTAATGATTTCAGGATTTGTGGCTTCCAATGTCCGGATAACTTTAAACGCATAATAACTGAGAGTGGTTTATATTTTTAGGACATTTTACTCACGACATAAGACACTGTATCAACTCAAAATTTTGAGCAGTGGAGAGTCCTGATTTACTTCTTTGAGGATTTGCGCATTGACAGTGGGATCTCTTTCTATTGTAAGATTTACATTAAACCTGCGTATTGAACGCTACTAAAGGCGAATTAAGCACCGATGCATTAATGTAATTCTTATGATGGTAGGAGATCCCATCGTTAATGCGTAAGCTCTCAATTATCTAACTATATCACCTGTTAACTTTGATGAGCTTTCATCTTGCAGTTTGCAATTTACGCAAGGCTCGGGGAGGGGGTATGGAGTAGTAGAGAAGGGGAATAGTGCAGACATCAAACGAAACGCTGGATATGAAAGAATATGCTGCATATCCCTATTGCCAATGTCTACCGTCTTCTGTTACAAACTAACTCAACATGACCATGGCGTTGAGTCATCATCGATGACTGAGGAGAGAAAAGAGAGAGAGAGAGAGAGAGAGAGAGAGAGAGAGAGAGAGAGAGAGAGAGAGAGAGGGGGAGAGAGAGAGAGAGAGAGAACCCTCTGACAATCCGCTGTTTTGCTCTCCACAGTGGGAATTTCTTACCTATTTTTCACTGTCTCACTGTCCGTATTTACAGAGTTACAGCCCTTGGTACAATCACCAGGAAGTTATAACATGAGCATTAATAATCCATCATCCCTTTCACATCCATTCCACATCAAAATATCACCGCCCTCCTTGCCCAAAACAATCCTTTTTAACTTAAACCCTAATCGCCATTAAAACGAGTCTCCACTGTACTTCCCGTCCGCCTCGAGTGGTTGTAAGGCCGCATCCGGGCTGAAGGTGAACTTCCGCATCCGGGCAATGACTCCTTAAACGCCTTCCGGAAACCGTCGCCCATGATGGTGTAGACGAACGGGTTCACGCAGCTGCTGGTATAGGACAAGGTGTGAGCGAAGATCTTCAGGTTGTAGGTGGATGTGTTCTTTGGGAACGATGGATGCAGCACAAAGCAGAGATTCCACAGGTGGATGGGTAGCCAGGTGATAGCGAATAGAATCACCACTGCGGCGACCATTTTGGCAACCTTTTTCCTGCGGCGAGCGATGGTGGTTCCTCCTCCCATCACAGGTTCAGACGACTCGGAATTTTGCTGTTCAAAGAAATGTATAAAGGGACTGAATGATCACTTTTGAAGTGGGTCTTCAGAAAATGGTAAATTTCTGTAAAAAAATAATTGCCTTTGCAGTTCCTCTGTGCACAACATGAGAACATTCTTAAAGGTCAGTGTACTTCTAATGCACATCGTTGCCTCACTAAGAAAGATAACAAATAATAATGATGAATGATGAATACCTCAGTTAATTCAACTGCAGTTATAGCCGACTAAAGCACGATTTTTGGTGTGGTGGTGATAGTAAATACTTAAATGTATACGGTGCAAGAAGATTAGATGTTTCAAAAAGAACAATTATATTGTTTTCAAAGCTTATTTTACAAATCTTGTACTTCTAGAAGAAAGTTTTTGTACCTCAGTATGTTCTATAAATATTGCAAATAGATCCAGTTATCAGATGGTCGTCATCAGGGACATTTTGACATAGAGTTTTCATAAAAGAAATATCCCTGTAAAAAGTATCCATATCTGAAGTTGTCAGATCTTAAGTTTCAAATCTGAGTAGTCTCCGCCATTATCAGTTACGCGGAGACACTTAAAAAGGCTTTTCAAAGTTTGTTCAAAATTTAAAAAAAAAAAAAAAAGCCCAGACCGCAATGTGGGATGTGGACATGCATTTACAAAAGATAAGTGATGGGCCGGATCAAACAAAAAAAAATGTTTTAAAAAATAAATGAATGAATGAATGAATGAATGAATGAATGAATGAATGAATGAATCAATCAATCAATCAATCAATCAATCAATCAATCAATCAATCAATCTTTAAACAAACTGTGAACTTGAAGGTGAGACTGTATAACCTGATAATCTTTATTGCTCTAGTATGTGAGCTATATATGGACGTGGATAGATACTTTTATAATACTAGGAAAGTATTGGTGAATAGAATCTTTAGTTTCTGTGTTCGGGTATATGTTATTATATTTCCCTATGTCTTCATTCATCTTATCTTGGAGGAAGTGCGTTGAAAATAGTACATTCAAAATGAGCATGAAATTCATTAAGTCGCCATACCACTCTTACATTTACTACTCAATCTTTCTGCCGTTGGCATGGCCTTCCCATCTTCCTCTCTCAATTTCTAGTCTATGATTTGTTGCTCTAAAACTCATTAAGGCTTGTCAGGTAATTTATCTAAATATGTTTCAAAGCATCTGTCTCATGATTGTACTTTTACTGGCTACCATAGGTCACTTCCCTATTGTGAAATGAACTGATCTTTTAATAGTCTGTCTGTTGTTTGCAATAGTCTGGTATTCTCTATTGTTAATTCATTTTGCCTGACCTAGATATCTCCTATTTAGAGGGTTATGTATTTTAGTAATTCAGAGCGATTTGTAGAAGTTGTTATCGTTTTCGCACAAGAGTACATCATACATTACACTTGACAATTTTTGTGAGATTTTCCGGCAGCTAGCTTGAACCAAAATAGCAGTGCCCTTTTATCTAACCGGGAACATGCCCGCTTCACCTAGTAATAAGAACTTTTGCGTTCTCTTCTTCAGTTCAAGAGTTTACCCAAATTGAATGATTGCTTTTTCTCGGTAGATGCTATGGCTTTACGTCCCCTGATTCCACAGCCACAAAATGGTGCAGGCTACAGAGGAGTATTAAAATGATGACACTGAATCATTTGGCTAAGATTTCATACATTGCTTTTGATGTTGTTCTTCCTTGCCTTTGCACGTTTGCATATGTGTTTTCGTATTTGCTAAAAAAAAGAACAACGTGAATTTTGATTTCAAATGTTTTACTATTGACTATTCACTTTTTTCCTGCTTGATATCATGATATTTATTTTTTATCTATGTTGAAATGAAGTATCCATAGTTGACGAAAGCCACCATAAACCTTCAGGTCGCTGTGGCAGTTCTTTCCACTTTCTGCAATGAGGACTGTGTCAACCACCTATATAAGCATCAATAGCCTAACTAATACCGTTATTTTCTTTGAAGATATTGTTGCCATTGTCATATTCACTACCCATATAGTTTTCCATGTAAGTCAAGTAAAGACAGAAAATCAGACCTGATAGGTTTTCGCCCAGCTTGATTCCAACGTTGCATAAAAAGGTATCGGAACGTTCGTGCCTACTTAAGTTTACAAAGCATGAACACTAAGGCTATTTCCACTGCCATTGGTTACGTATCACCGCAGGATATGACGACACAAAACAAAAAAAAACCCACATAAATTTCTTTGATTGCGTATCATCCAGCCATTTTTAATACCATATCATTACCACAACAAGTAGCCCACATTAGTTCCATACTACAACCACAACCACAGTCACCATTATTATAATCATCACCACTTATCATGTTCACATCACAATACTTCTACACCGTCTAGACCACGTCCACTACAACTATCATCACTACCAACACCACCATCACCACCACCACCACAAGTAACAACAACAACAACAACAACAACAACTTTCACCAAGAACCTCACGTACATTGAACTCCCTTCGAATGCCAATCCGATGCCTCCAGAGGAATTTCAGTATGAGGGTGTAGCTGATGATGATGACGGTAAGAGGGATGACGTAGGTGACGAGAACGACGATGATGATGATGGCCTTGTCCCAACCTGGAGGCCACTCAGCCACACAGACCGTGTTGAGTACGCCAGAGGCAGACACCTTCTGCTGGACTTCATGAACTATCAGGTAAGGACTACACACGGCAAGAGAAGCTGCGGACAAAAACAAGAAGGTTTTGATTATTTGGTTGATTGACATGAGTGAGTGATTTGACTGATCAATCAAATGTGATTGATTGACTGATTGATTGATTGATTAATCGATCAGTCGAACAACTGACTAACTAATTGATCGATCTATTGTTTACTTGCTTGCTTGATTGATTTATTTATAAAGTGAGTGAGTGAGTGAGTGAGTGAGTGAGTGAGTGAGTGAGTGAGTGAGTGAGTGAGTGAGTGAATCAGTCAGTCAGTCAGTCAGTTCGTCAGTCAGTGCTCATGTAATCACGGGAAGAAAAAAAAACATTCTCTCTGTCTCTCTTCCTCTCAATCTCTTACCCACCATCCCTATTATTATTAGATTTTGTGGAAAAAAAACGTCCAGTAATATCCCGTAAATGAAGACTGGAAAAAGAAAGGGGTTACCAGACAGTAAAAGTGTCTGGGTATTCAACGACTTATCAAGATCATGTGGCGCTGTCCCTCCAAACACTGGTGAAACAGAATGATCCCTTTTAGTGTGAAACAGGTCCGTCTGGACACTGTCACATTATTTTTTACCAGGAAAACCACAAGGCTTCAAGGACCAGGCTACAGCTTTAGTTGTTAACAAAAACAAGTGCTCGATGCTTGCGGTCACTCAACTGTGTATGTTTGCGCGCGCGCGCGCGTGTGTGTGTGTGTGTGTGTGTGTGTGTGTGTGTGTGTGTGTGTGTGTGTGTGAATTTATGTGCTTGTGTGCCTGCATGCGTACGTGAGTGAGTCCTTGCCCTCGCTGATATACTAGATGTTAGGTGTGTCATTGTGTTCGTACCTATTTGTACGTCTACCCGTAGTATACTTGAGATTGTATGTGATCGTGTTCTTCTGTGAGCAAATGTATGCAGGAATGCGTTGCAGAACTGTTGCAATGTAAGCTTACTGAACGAACAGGAGAATGTTTTCAGTATACACTTGGTACCCTATATGATTTATCAGTAATTAACTTCATCCTGTGTTGTAAAAATGATGATATGAGCTGTATAAGGCAGCGTGGCCGTGCGGTTTGTAAGTCGTAGTCAGATACTGAAGACTTTCAGGTCTAAGGTTTATGTGTTTGACTGGCGAAGTGGGCGGTTTACGTTGTAGTGCTCTTGGGAAAGACACTTCACTTCCATTTCCTCACTCGACTCAGGTGTAACTGAGTACCTGGCTTTAGAGCTCGGAGGCCACGGCGCTGCACCACTGGCGACCAGCAATGACTTTGTTATGTATTTCATTTGTAATATTATGTNCTGGCGACCAGCAATGACTTTGTTATGTGTTTCATTTGTAATATTATGTATGTCCATGTAAGATGTGTATTGTTATATGTGTTTGTATTATAAATGAGATATATTTATAACATTGTGTGACATTGTAAAACAATTTCCCTACGGGCTAAATAAAGTTGTATTTTCATTTTTTGTTTTATAAGTCTCCTATCTAGGCTAATGCCCGCTCACGCAACTTAGCATTATTATCACTCTCGCAGGTCAGATTATTCGAGAACGTTCTCAATTCCGTGGGAAGTTTAAAGTGTCTCTTCCACTTCTAGCACTAATCACTAGCAGTATAACAAACAAGACTAACACCCCATTTTACAAATGGGCAGGCAGGCAACGCACCAGCGGCGAAAGAATACCTAGCGCACGGAAAGGCATCATAGACGAATGCATAAGACTCCGTGAAAAAGTTGGACGATTGGCGAATCGGGCGGATTGAAAAGGTCTATCGGAGATTGTATTTCGTTGCTATACACATTCTTTTTTTTTTTACAGGGTAAAATTCAGTGGTCATAATTCAGTGTACTCTTTTCTTTTTTTACAGGGTAAAAAAAAAATAAAGAGGACTGATGTGTATAGTTACTTTTTATGTATTTTTCTACGAATTAGGTGAAAACTGCATGTTTTTACGTAACGTAGTTCTCTAGAAATCTGTGACATAAATTTGGCTGAAGCGTTCTTTCAGCGCTAATGGTCTATTTCCCCAGTTTACAGATGGGTGGACTAAAAAAAAAACGTGAGTGACATGTTTTCCCAGGACATTTACAGCATGACCACGGCGAGAATTAAACCCACAATCTTTAGATCCTGCGTCCAGTGCCGTAACCATTCGCCCACGTTGTTCTGGTCCGTATATCATTAAATGAAATTTCCTATATAATCACGAAGGTCTTTCAGAAAGGCGTTATGGACAGTTTTTTTTATAGCTTTTCATTTTCATACATCATTATATCAACTTTCACTCCTGAGCTCAAATGTCCTTCAAAAAGGCGTCGTCATAGGCAAGTCCCTTGGAATCTACCTCCTAAAGTCTTCTTGTTTAACAGAAATCCAGCCATGTGATTTTGTATCTTGATCCGCCTTAGTCTCCCAGGGTGAAAGAAAACTAATGAGACATAGTCTACATCCAGTGTACTAAAGCCAGTGTCGGATTTTTTCTTTTAATCGTAGCTCGTGACCAATTATCCACACAGTATTGGCTTCGTAGAAAAGACTGATACTGGCTTAGTGGTGGCTGTCATCGGTGGTGACTGGTATAATGCCTGGTTGTCACATACAATTGCCACGTCTGGCTTCAACCGTAGGAATTATAAATTTATATAGGAACGGAGTGTCATCTTGGAGAGAAGGGAAAGGTGAAGAGAGAAAAGGATAAAGAAGTGACGGGTCTGAGATAGACAGACAAACAGATAGACAGAAACACGCATACAGAGAGAGAGAGAGAGAGAGAGAGAGAGAGAGAGAGAGAGAGAAGATCGAAAGAGAAAAGCCCAGCATGAAACGGACCAGTCTTGCTTAATGACAGCGTCTCCAGTCCAAACGTATCGAAAATGGGAAGAAGTTAAGTCACCAAGTCTGCTGAGATAATCTGAGCCATGTGTGTTTGGTCCTGCCCACAATCCCTGTATGGAATGCAAATCAAGCGAGATGGGCGGCCCTTTTACCATGTGAGTGGTCCTGAGGAGAGTACGGAACACAGGAACTGGGATATCAAACAATGAAGGTGGGAGTCTCTAAGCAAAGACTGCAGGCAAAGATGGCTGACCTGCGAGTGGTGGTTGCTATAGTTATGTCTCTGCTGACAGAGGAAGAGGATGGTGTCCTTATTTATCTGCAGACATACCACTCTTAATTACTGTCACACCCTCCTCCGACACAAGGTGTTGAAAAATGTTCCACTGACAAATCTTAAAACAGCAGGTAGATGTCGCCATTGCTGCTCAGCTCCCACTTCCGGTGTACCGCAAGGAAGTCCGTGGGTACGTATACTATTCCCGTGCATTAGCCTGCGGGCGGAGGTTAAACGTTAAGTAGAAAATCAGAAAGTAAGAGCTCAGCAATAATTGTGGCCACAATCTACGGTATAAAATTTGTGAGTGGGACTTTCAAATTAACAGCTTTGTGACGGAGGATGATGTGGCAAGGATCAACAGTAGCAGATATGCCAATAAATGAAGCAATAAAGTACTTATAGTCCATGCCACTCGTAATTCAGTGTACTCTTTTCTAGCTCTTCCGCATCAATCGCAGTCATCCTGGCTTGCATAGAGACTCATACATCGTTTGCTTAAAATCTCTGAGGGACCACTCACAGAATAAAAGGACTGCCTCTTTCGTTCATCCAGGGGAATCAAACAATTCTTCAACTAAGATCTAAGCTCAACCTCCCACCCCCCTCCCTCTCCTCCTCTCCCTTCCCTGAGGGGATCCCGCACGAGAACAAAAATTCCACTAGTTTCACCTCCGTTGGTCAATGGGAATTTGTATCAGATCAGGACTAGATTCTTCACAACTGAAGGACAAGCTATATCCATAAAGGCGACGAAAATTACATAAGATCGTTATCGTTTGGCGGTAACGAGAATTACGTAAGATCGTTTGGCGGCAACGAGAATTACGTAAGATCGTTTGGCGGCAACGAGAATGACGGCATACCGTTTGGCTGCGACGAGAATTACGTAAACTCGTTTGGCGGCAATGAGAATTACGCAGGTCCGTTTGATGTTGTCGTGTCACCGGACTTCTTTCCTAGTGTCTCAGTAGTTAATATTCATGAAGCAGCTGCGGGATGGATTATGTTTGGACGCTTGCGACTGGTGCCTTAATCGTTTTACAAGTGTACAGGCGTGGGGCATTGAGCTCTTTGCGCTTGTGCTTGTGCCCAGGCTGTCAGTGAGATATAGAACAGACTGGAAAGAAGCCACAGCAAAAAGAAAGAAAGAAAGAAAGAAAGAAAGAAAGAAAGAAAGAAAGAAAGAAAGAAAGAAAGAAGGATGAGTGAATGCAACAGGCACAATTGGAAGTGCAAATAAAAGGAAGTACTATTAACTGGACAAGGGCAACGTGCACCATACAAGGACTATTACTATATTATCAGAAATCTATTCCATGGATCAGCAGTATAGTTTTCGCTTTGCCAATATTCCAACTCGCCTGAGATCGATAAACTTACCTGACTTTAATTAAACAGCGTACAAGTACAATCACTCTAAAAGCGATATAGCCTAATTTGGTTTACTGTCAAACAGCTTTCTGGACAACAGGTGATGTCTGTAAAGACCGTTATTAAATTAGTCAACTCTGACAAAGCTTACTTCCTCTTTAGGCAAAAGAGTAGTATGAATGCGTGATTGCTTCCGAAAGTAAAAGATGCAAAAAATCAATGAAAGCGGAAGTAATGATTGCAAGAATTATGGCTTGCAATTCCCGGATTACCTGCACGAAGACCAGAAGAGCTAAGGTTTTATAGAGTTACATCGTCGTCCCAAACTTTCAGTTGATCTCGAACTAGCATGCTATAATTTGAAATCCGAATCATGAATCCTCAATCTTCTTGCCTAGAACTAGGGAGTAGTGTGTCCTTATCAAACCTGCTATCTATAGTACACCTTTGTTAACCATCCTTTATAGGGATATCTTTTTATCGAATAAACTCGGAATACAAGAAGACATGTGAATAATACTGAAAATATTATGAATACACTAAGATCTATTTCATTATGTTCTTCAGTCACTAAAAAGAGAGAAAAATGATCGCAGTGAAGATCGAATACCAAAATCTTGGTTCTGAAACCCACTGCTCTGACAACTAAGTTATCGAACTTTTGGAGTTCAAAGCTCTGGAAAACTAGACCCATACTGCCTGACGAGCGTGACTAACACTACAGCTGCTATTTTTACCCGTCCCTGTCACAAGAATACTGCAGACAGCAGATTCGCTCCCCTGGCCCTTGTTTAGGTCTTTGACACCAATTGTTTTTTCTTCTTTTGGCCCTATTAACATTTTGCGTTATTCTAAATATACCACTGTGATTTGGGGAAATTTCTTCCATGGAGGTTAAAGTACTTCTTTTGCCCGATCTTTTAACGGGAAGAAAAAGGGCGGGTCAACGCCCAAAATTTTTCACAAATGTCTTTTGAAAAAGATCACCTCAAATTCTGATTTGATCCCCAACTTTTCATTTGGCTGGTTGTGACCGCGTGCGAATACATAGGTCTATACATTTTATTTTTTTTATCTAGAAGGCTCAAATTTACCTGAA
>JAWQUT010000018.1:482604-490104 GCA_033807755.1 Ellobium chinense | reverse complement strand
CTTTATTTGGTTTTAATGTTTACTTTAATGCCTTATAAGTGTGGAAAATGATTCAGAATTAAAGCACAACGGTTGGGTTGGTTTCCATCGAAAATGTCGATACGCCGCGCGCTGGAGCAGTTTTCAGGATTTTTTTTGGTCAGTCATTGGCATCCCTGTGTGTGAGACTATCANAAGTTATGTGGACGCAATTCTAAAATTGACTTTTTATTAACCTTTATTTGGTTTTAATGTTTACTTTAATGCCTTATAAGTGTGGAAAATGATTCAGAATTAAAGCACAACGGTTGGGTTGGTTTCCATCGAAAATGTCGATACGCCGCGCGCTGGAGCAATTTTCAGGATTTTTTTTGGTCAGTCATTGGCATCCCTGACAGTTGTTTATGTTATTCTTTTCATGTCGATGTGTATTCTCTCGCTTCTTCGTCTCCCCAATGTCTATGTTTCCTTCTCATTGCTAACACACATCAATAAACACTCATACATTAATAACCTGCCTCATCCACGCGATCGCGTATCTAGGAAGCGCCTCATTACAGTCATCATAACAGCAACGAATCCTGCAATTTAATAATGTTGTATCTCCATTTCTTCAGGCATGGGACTTGCCACTTTTTGTGTGCGAAGGTATCATTATGACTGTGGTTAGCCTCGTGATTGAGTACTGTGGCGTACCATGGCCATGGGGGCAAAATATGAAAGTGGACAGAGATGGATAGGTCGACGTGGGGAGGAAATCAGGGGCTACGATTGTAGTAGCCCCAAAACTGTTATCAGTATCCTATAATCTTAGCTCACCACAGGGTCGTGCGTGCCCTGCTTCTCCCTTTGCCCCTTTCCCTGGTGAATCAAAAGCTTAAATAAATAATGTTATCGAAAAAAAAACCAGAGCATTGCTTTAGAAGCGACTTTAGGAGTCAAAGTCTTTCATTCCTGCAACGCTCTGTTATCGGAATCTATTCTATCTTTAATGAGCCCCTTTTACCAATCTTGCTGCTCAGCCCAGACACAGCTACCCCTTTCAAAGAAATAGTATTTATATCTCTTACGCATAGAAATAAATCTCCAATATCATCTACGTCCTATGGTTTATGTTCATGTAATTCCATTCTACAGTTGTCAGGGCACCCTCTTTTAATTAAGATAACTATTGTACGAAGTCATTCATGCCACATGTGGCCATGCGATGTCTTCACCATGTTCAGTCAAGAATGAAGGTAATTATTCTTAGTTTCGCAAAGACCTTTCATCATTTGACACAACATTCATCCTCATACAAGTAATAATACGAACACAATAGGACGTGTAAGACCAGTATGGCCTCCTAGTGGATCTTGGTATATTATTTCATAGACGATGCTTTGTGTTCTTGATGGATGATGATGATTGAATAGATGATCCAATGGACATTGGTGATGATCATTGTAAGAACAATGTAAAAATCAATGCCACCGAGTGTCACTATCTGGGTCAAAGAGCTCTTTATCTACGCGAAATGTAGATGACGTTGATGATGGTAATAAGTCATCACAGCAGATTATTTCCACCCCTTGTCACTGCCTTTTGTATTGCTTGCCCGCATTTTACTCTCTTAATCTACATTTCTGTTGTGTGGAGTGTCTCCATTCTTTCCTTCTGTCCTGCCTTCTGTCCTTATGTTTTTTTGTTTTTTTTTCAAATTCAGTCTTGTCTTTGTCCTGCTTGATATGACTAGTTTTTTTTTTGTTTGTTTTTGTGTTTAGCATTACCATTATTATATACTTTAGCCCACTCACTGATATTTTACGCTGCCTCCGTGAACGATTTTTAGGCTACCAACCCTTTGTTTCTATTTTACATCTAACGAAGGATCACAATTGATCCTAAAATTTCTAAAATCTATATTTTATTGTATTAAAGTAGTGACAATTTGGTAGTCATTGCAAGACACGTGTGACGGAACTTGTTAGTTTTGTTTTTTTGTTTTGTTTTGTGTTTTGTTTTCGTTGTTTCAAATGATGATGATGATGATGGTAATGGTGGTGAATACGGATGATGACATGGATGGTTATGATGTAATGAACATTGAATTCTTCGTTTTTATATTCTCTCTTGATAGCAGTATGTGTTAGTCAAGCAATCTTGCAGTCCAGTATCTTGGTATGCGAAAATAGGATGTTCTTGTTCTTTATGCCACTTTTGTTGTTCTTGGTCATTGTGTTGCCACTGTTACGCAGATACAGCTTTTGGTATCGGTCATGATGTTGCCATAATTGTTGCCACTGTTTCTGTGCTTATGATGATGCTATTTTTTCGCTCCGGTTTCTGTGGGCATGATGAGGTTATTCTTTGCTACTATTTCTGTCCCATTGATGATGCTATTTTTTTGCAGCTATTTTTCTAGGCATGGTAATACTATTTTTGCTGCGATTTCTATGCGCAAGATGACGCTATTTTTGGCTGCTATTTCTGTGTGCATTATGATGCAAGGTTTTGATGCTGTTTTGGTGCTCTTTATGATTCTATTATTTGCAGGTATTTCTATGCGCATGATGACGCTATTTTTCGTTGCTATTTTCGTGCTAAATGATGACGTTATTTTTTGTCGCTATTGCTGTGCCCATGATGTCGCTATTTTTGCTGCTGTTTCTGTAGGCATGATTGTGTCATATTTTGCTGCTACATTTGCGCCCATGATGATGCTAAAGATACTGCTGACTTTGCTGGTGCTGATGATGATGCCGATGATGTTGACAACAACAACAACAACAACAACAACAACAACAACAACAACAACAACAACAGTGATGTAGTAATACATACCCAGCCATATAGCTATACATATTATAACAGCAGCTCTGGGCGTTCGACTCTGCAACGATCTGATGGGATGCACGATGGCGAAGTAGCGGTCAATGGTCATCGCTGTCAACGTAAGACACGTGGCCAAGAGGGTCACCTGGTTAAGCAAATGACAACAGAGAAACATGGCTGTTTGTCAGGTCTTCCGCGAGTATGAACTGACGTCATTTTGAGTATGATATTGGCGACACAGCCAGTGAGAGGCATCTGCTGTCCGAGGGACGGCCCCTACATACTCAAAATGACGTCAGTTCATACTCAAAATGACGTCAAAGAGGACCTACCAAACATGCACATATAAATTCAAATGAATCTTGCGCTTCTTAAAGGGATGGACTGCTCTTCCATCGTAGATTATAGTTAATTACACCGATGCGCACTGCGCTTTTTTAATTCAGGTACAATATACATACAAAACTGCACACCAAAGTGCGAAGTAAATGGATGTATAATGCATTTTTCTTGAAGAAATATCAATGAGTAGAAATATAAAACCTAGAAATATAAAAATGCTTCTGTCAGTTGTGCATCAATAGGTGTAAGATACATGCATGAACTTTGGTGATGAAATAACAGTTATATTTTGAGGTATAGCTTTCCTAAGATCAACACCCGCAATAAGCCAAAGTGCAGTATCTAACACTTTGGCGCATAACTTTGCTCTGGCGCTACTGTGACGCAGTAATATAATTATAATATACAATAGAAAAATACTTAGTCCCGATTAACATTCCTAATACTATTTCAAAATTCTGGGTGGATTTTACTTTGAATCAGATTTTTACAGCTTCAGCGCAGGAGCACAGCAGTACTATCCCCTTTGAGCTGTTACAGTAAATCTCAGCCAAGCCTGTCTGTAAAATGGGTACCCGGCTATAGGCAGTGGAAGACATTATTAGATGCTAGTGATCAGGTCGACGCCTGTAAATGGGAGGGGCACAGAAGGTTGAGAAAGTCATAGGATGCAAATTTCCCTGGGGTAATAGTGTGAAATCGCTTGAGCGGGCATTAGCAAAGATTCGAGACTTATACCCCGCATTACTATTTTTTATTATATAACCATACCATCAGCAGCCATTTGTTTCATGTTATACTATCATGCTTATGCGAAACGTACTTCTTAATAATGGTCGTTAAAGAACTTCTGTTTTTCAGTAATGAGAGCAGAGAAACCCTTAAAGATGTTTTAAAACTGTGGTGGAGCTAATCATTATTTACCGTATTTCTGCTATTTAACTGTGATTGATATGACCCAGTTTCGGACAATCCCAGCTAAAATGCCTTATGAGCTCACTAATTTCTGAAAAGCTCTGACTTTACAACAGTTAGTTTCTCTTCATGTGAAAAGAATATATTAACCCTAATGAGAAAACCACGAAGATAAATTGACGCACAGACAAAACTTTTCAGAAATTAGCCCAACTGATAAGATAAGATAAGATAAGATAAGAATGACTTTATTATCCTTAGAAAGGAAAATTGCCTTGGCTGTGGTACATGAGAGTAAATAATAAATCATCAAAAAGTCTAAACATAGTAGTACATAACTCATTACAATACAATACTCAGACTAACTCACATTCATGCATACTGCCATACGATTCATAAAACGTGACATTCTGATGGAATTGCCCAGTGATTTTTTTTTCTGATACTCACGTATATGATGTAGTTGTTGAGTTTACACATGACCTCTCCTTGCACCCACTGGTACGACACAAATGCCTCTGTCGTTATGGGCACCACAATAAGAATGAAGGCAAGATCTGCCAGTGCGACGTTGATGATGTAGCAGTTTGTGGCTGACCTGCAGAGTAATTTTAGAAAAAGAAATCATAAACTTTCATGTCGGAAGCTGCAGCTGGAATTGTTAATATTAGGATATGAGAGAGAGAGAGAGAGCGAGAGAGAGAGAGAGAGATAGAGAGAGAGAGAGAGAGAGAGAGAGAGAGAGAGAGAACGAGAGAGAGAGAGAGAGAAAGGGAGAGAAAGAGGAAGAGAAAGTGTGAGAAAAGGAGGGAGAAGGTGAGAAAAAGAGGGAAGGAGAAAGGGAAGGGACAGAGAGAGAAAGAAAGAGAGAGAAAGAGAGAGAGAGAGAGAGAGAGAGAGAGAGAGAGAGAGAGAGCACGAGGAAGTTGTCAGTTATCAAATGGAAGCATGCAAAGATGTTACACACTCAAACAGATGATGCAAATTCGCTCTTCGATGTGCAGTAGTAGACTATTTATTACACTCTATTTTATTTTTGGGCAATTTCACCACAATGCCAACTCAATTAGTACAGTATACTCAATTATCCTAATTTCTGAAAAGCTTTGACTTTACAGTAACTCGTTTTGGTTTATATATTTATAGAATAAATTAACTCCGGCTAGAAACAACCACAAGCAATTGCTGTAAACTCCCAGCTTTTCAGAAATTTGCGTAACGTCGTGGCATTTTGCTGGACTTGCTCTTGCTTCCTCTTATTTTGCTTTGTGTTGTTCGTTTTTTGTTCGTTTTGATGCACTCTTCACTGCTTTAGGTAAGGAAATAATCTCTGCCAAATTGCCAACACATCTAATATTCTGCTGTTTTGTCTTTTTCTATAGGTCAGCGTCATTTTGGTCTTTCAGAAGCCATACGGGACGAAAACAACTATAAAC
This sequence comes from Ellobium chinense, assembly GCA_033807755.1. NCBI lineage: Eukaryota > Metazoa > Mollusca > Gastropoda > Ellobiida > Ellobiidae > Ellobium > Ellobium chinense. Next base: position 484,618 of record JAWQUT010000018.1, on the reverse strand, counting down.
TTAGAAGAAAACCAAAGACAAACAGAACCCGTCTCATAACCCGTCTCTCGTTTCTATTTTTCCAAACACAGACATATGAAAAAGCCTCTCGTCATCATTCTCTGATTTCCCGCTGTCTCGACGAGTAATGCAGACCACACTTATTAGATTTAGGATCGGTTATCGGAACTTCCTGCCGCTCTTTCAGCTCCATACCTCCCAAGCAGTCTGGCTTTGTTCTACGGCGTCTTGTGAGACATTTGTCATCTTTGATGTCGCTTTTGATTGTCGAATAAGATTCTCAGAAGTAGATTAGTCGGACGTAAAAAAATTGGTTGCAAAATATTTCGCCCAAATTGGGTCTTATGCGCAAAGCTGTCTTACTTGAAAAACGTCACTGGTGGTTTTGGGTTCCCGTAGTTTCCTCAAGCGCGCAAAATACAACATGATGCAAAAAGCCCTTATTCTATAGCGTTTTATATATATCTGAGTTATATGGGAGCTTGCGCATTAACGATGGGATCTCTCACCATCGTAAGAATTACATTAACGCATTGATGCTGCATGCACTTTTGGTAGCGTTCAACATGCAGAGTTTATGTAATTATTATGGTGGGTAAGAGATTCCTTCGTAAATGCGGAAATTCTCAACTGACAGCGAGATTAGTCTTAGTCTAGCCTCCTTGGCAAAGGTAATCTGTTAGTTGAGCTTAACAAAAACATTATGAGTGATATAATACAACTTGGGTGAAATTTAGTAAACAAGTTGGTCGAAAATAAATCCTATTGATACTGATAGTCACGATAGTAGAAGTATTGTAATCGTAGTAGGAATCGTAATGAGAAGAGAAAAGGAGAGAGACAGAGAAGAAACGGGGAGAGAGAGAGAGAGAGAGAGAGAGAGAGAGAGAGGAGAGAGAGAGAGAGAGAGAGAGAGAGAGAGAGAGAGAGAGAAGTAGGTACAGGAAGATAATGATCATCAGAACAGAAACAACGAAGGAGAGAGAAAAAGAAAGAGAGAGAGAGAGAGAGAGAGAAAGATGGAGAGACTGACAGCCAGATATGAGAGTGTGAGAGACAGGGAAGCGGGTAGTAATAGCGGATGGATTATAGGGTGAAAATAAAATTAAAAAAAATTGAAGTTGATCTTTGTGCATTTCTTTGCAAAATTCAGCAAGAAACGGGCTTGCAAACAGATGCATGCAGAGAAACGAGGAAAAAGTTTTGTAGAAGATATATCTTAAAAGCAATTCGCACAGAGCCGTGGCTTTACATAATTTACGGAGTCCAGCCACCTCAGCTTAACGTTACTTTAAGGGACCATATAAAAACTTGCAATTTAAAGGAGTTGCGATTATCCAGTGAGGTTTTGGTTTTAGAAAAGTAAAAGTGACATTATGTTATGTGGAAAATGTTACGATTAAGCAGAGTCGATTCTCAATGCTGACAAGATACCTAAATGCATCGACCCCCCANCACCCTACCCTGTCGTCAGCCTCTTTCTCCCTTTCCCCTTACTCATGTAGTTCCCTGCACAAAAGATAGCAATCTGATTCTTGCACAATGAAGATTTATTAACACATGAAGGATTAAAAAAAAACACGTCTAGCTTGAGATGGCGATCACTAGCGACAACAGTACAACATAGTAGACAGAAATTCGTCGTAGCGATGTCGTCATTCAGAATGCAATACAAGGCTCAAGGCGAGCTGGAGGTCAAAGGTTTCTGGCATATATTAATAAGTGAAATTACTGACTGTGTACAACCCTGTTGATCCACTAAAATATAATATTCCCCTCTTTCTTCTTGAGCCCCGCCAAACTTTCGATCGAATCAAGGCATCCACTTTACATGGTTTAGGCACATTTTGAGCATTATAAATAATGAAATAACGTGTGTTAGGTGCTTGTATTAATGTGCTGTCAAAACCAGCCGGATAAAAACTTGGAGATGAAGTCAGAAGAGGAGGTGTCCTTTGAAAGGGATTTCTGAAAAAAAAAAAATTGGGCGATGATCTTCCTTGTTTTCCCCCAC
>JAWQUT010000018.1:468525-482563 GCA_033807755.1 Ellobium chinense | reverse complement strand
TTAAAACACACTCCCACAGCCTACTCACACTCAAGCGCACACAAACACACATACAAACACACGCATACACGCACAAACACATGCACACACACACACACACACACACACACACACACACACACACAGCCTATGTAGCAATGTCTTTGTCCTGTGAAAACAGATGGGCAAAAATTACTAAGGCTATGATTTAGTCGATGCCAACAGCGAGTATTCAAGATTATTCATTTCCGAAGGCTGAGGTAATCGATAATGTGATGCTGTCACTTCGTGTCATTTTACTCAAGTTTTTTGCTACCTTTAAATTATATATAAATTATTTTGTGCCGAAATTCTAAACGACTTTTTGTAACTTTCTTTTGTATACCACTGCTCACCGATATACCACACAGCTTGAAAGTAACTTTGAGTTCTTAGAGGTAGACATCCGTAATTTTTTTTAATTGTTTTGAAATTTTAAAGAAAATGGTAAAGGAAAAAAAAAGAACAAAGTAATTAAACCAAACTAGTTCCAACCTCGTTAAAAATATTATACTTTTTTTCCGAGGGAATCTTATTTTAACGTTTAACATTGTAACAAGGCTCTCTCGTGGGTCATACTATTGATATCGACAGTGGACGATACCAAGAGCCATTAGCTGAGATTAGGAAATATCGACTAACGCATCGGTCTGACAAATATGTGAAAAAAAAAGGAAGGGAAACCCCTTATAGCTTCCTTTCTTCGGCTCACCGATTATTTGGCGATAATTATAATCGAGTTCTCTAGACTGGTTCCTCTAAACTGAATCTTTCAAACAATCTACAAAATAATTTCCCTCATTGAAGAACATCAGAGATGAGTGCTTTTCATTTGTTCAGTTATCCTCTTGTCTTGTACCTCCCCATTAGTGTGTCATATAGAATAATATAAAGATATTTCAAAACGCCATGTAAATATCACAGGTGAAAGTGGGCCGCAATTTGGTATAAACCGCAGAGGTCCCCCTCTGTCTTTCAGCTTGAGGATTAGAGGATTCCCGATATATCGAGAGAACTCTAAAATAGCCACCTTTTCACCCGAATTATTTCAAAATCACGGCAAAGCAGCGAACATAATGATATATTATTATTGATGAGTGCATCGATACCTCCTCCGTTTGCCACATAATTTAATGTTGAAAGATAAAGTGATTCTCAACGGATTACATGTTGCTCTCTGCTCATCACGAGAAAGTGACTTTGAGCAGATTGAATTATTGATGATGATTATTGATCACTGATAAATCTCATTGACAAAATCAGTCCACCCAGTAAAATAGTGAAGAGATTCTATGTGCCGTGCTGATCTATTGTGGGATGCGGCGGGAAACATCTTGTAGCGATAATATCATGTAACATTGAAAACAAGACTAACACCCCATTTTACAAATGGGCAGGCAGGCAACGCACCAGCGGCGAAAGAATACCTAGCGCATCGAAAGGCATCATAGACGAATGCATTAGACTCCGTGAAAAAGTTGGACGATTGGTGAATCGGGCGGATTGAAAAGATCTATCGGAGATTGTATTTCGTTGCTTTACACATTCTTTTTTTTTAAAAAGGATAAATAAAATAAAGAGGACTAATGTGTATAGTTACCTTTCGTGTATATTTCTACGAATTTAGGTGAAAACCGCATGCTTTTTCGTTACGTAGTTCTCAAGAAATCTGTGACACAGGTTTGGCTGAAGCGTTTTATTAATATAGATATCGAAAATAATAAGGTCAAGGAACCCACTGTTGTATTCTTCTATCATTTAGCAGAAGGCCTGGTGTTGTCAATGGGCTGTCAAGAATGTTTAGACCAATGAACAACGCCACCTCTATCTATATATTCTCTTTCAAAATCATAGAAACCCCCAAACTGTGATATGACCAAAAAAAATTAATAAAATGTTCCAAATTTTCGGACAAGACAGTGTCCGTCTTCAAGGAGCTAAGAAATACTGTACACAGAATGATCAGACGAACACAGACAAGGACATAAGACATAGGGAAACGAGATCAAATATAAACAACCACAGAAATTAAGAGACAGAAATACATTCTCCTCACTTAACGTCTTATTTTATTTCCCGGTGGTGATCACTGAATTCGAATAACGGACACCTGAGCACAATATGCCACAGAGTATCCTTTATGAAATTCGCCCATTTGGCTATTGATGTCTCCGTGGTCATTATTTTCAAGTGAAAAACAAGCTTGTGATTCGCTCTTTTGGTGTGGTTTAAAGTAAAAATTCGCTGTTTTGCTGTAGGTCCGATGTTTCACGATGTGTTTAATAAGATGTGAAGGTACTGTGTAATGAAAAAGCAACTGCGGCGACATTGCAATTTTTTTTTTTAAAGTTTGTTCTATTTTGAAAATGTCGCCCCTTTTTTGCTCCTGTCACTACCTTGTACAGAGACGCTGAGCTCTGGAAGTGAAAGGAAAATCCCGTCTCCTATGTTGAGCAGTATTAGTAGGCGTAAATGTTGTGTACAGGAACTTTGTACGAGGGTTTCTGTAAAAGAAAGAAAAACTAAAGGTATAATAGACAATTAAATTTTCAATCTGTGGAAATTATGTTGTGTTGTTAAATGGTAAATGTGTGTGTGTGTGTGTGTGTGTGTGNGGGGGGGTTTAAATGTTTTTTTTTATGCTGGTGTAGTCATATAGATTAAAAAACTTGTCAAATGCTTGGAATACGTAACTGACTTAGAAGTTTATACTATTCTCATTCCAACGCCCATACACTGTGTGTCTCGGTTGCTCTGTTTCTACTTCTGAAAGTTTTCGGAATTCTGTTCACGTGTCTTTCTTTGGATGTTGCTGACTTTATTTCTCAGTTCTGAAGAAATGTTTATATATGAAACGTTGATAATTTTAATCGATTCATTGCATGTCGTTCCAAACAAAAAAATTATAGAGCCTCGGCTGAATCATACGTACTTTAAACAGTTTTCTACATATTCCCCATAATAATGTAAATAGTGTGCTATAATAACTTTACAGAATTGAAATGATATGATAATGTCACTGATCCTACGGTGTTTTTGCTTCCCCCCACCCTGTCGGTGTCTGTCGTAATGAAGAAAGTACAAGTATACCTATGTAACGGCGAGTTAATAGATCCTNCCTGTCGCCCCGCGTCTCACCAACTCTAAACCCAGATATGATTTCAATGAAAGGATTCCCCTGCGTACCGGGCGGGTATATGCTAGAATACATTATTTCAATAAGTAACTGTTGGAGTCGACCCCTTAAATATCTCGATAGCTCAGAGAAAGAATCACCCCTCTTTCAGATTTCTGAATATTATGTAGACTTGAATCGGCGCGACATCATGCGGAGTGTCAAGGGAGACAACATCCACGCGAAAATACCGAGGGGAGAAAACTCCTACAAACAATTCCTGAATGATGATGGCTGTCTCAAAAAGCATTCTTAACTGGAATGTATCTGAGACTGAGCCTTTATTTCTTTTTTTTCTTGGTTGGGAAACTGATACTCCTATTGGTTTTATGTTCCATCACTTTATGAGTTTGAGTGATGTATCATGAAACAGGAGGTTATAATAAATTCATACCATACAAGCCCATTCATCTCTGGCCTAAGTAATTCATTTCACATTCTCTGAGAGAGAGCGAGGAAAACATTGTTTAGAGTAAAGCTAAAATAAAAAAAAAAGAATCAGGGTGCATTTTTAAAAAGCGCTATTTTAGCAGGAAAATATTGGCGAACTTTTTTTTTTGTTCCTAAAGTGTCAGCCTGGGCCTTAATTTCATAAACAACATGGTGTCTTTATTCAAAAATTGCCCAAGCCTAAACTAGACCTTTTCCGAAACACAGTATGTTATGTTAATACAAGGTGACGGCCATGGAGTATACTGGGTGTCATTGAAATAGGATAATCGAGTGTTACAGGACATTATGAAAGAAAGAAGACCAGTAGTTCTGATTTCTTACGAGCATTTCTATCTTCCTTAGGGTGAATATGATATACAATATGCCCTCAGAAAGTATGCGGTATCTCCGTGACGGTCACTCAAGAAATAATGCACAGCGTTAGTATCCTATCCCTCCCCGCAGAACCGTCGCATTAGCATCATTTTTGTTTTAATCATCATCATCGTCATCATCATCACCACCACTACCACCATTAGTACCACCAGCACCAGCACCACTGTCCTTCACGGCCTGCTCAGTTGCCGGTACATTTTTTATTGACGGTCAGTACATTTTTGGGTTTCTTGCAAGTCTTCGAATAGGGCAGCTTGCTACAGCTTTTATTGCTTTCGCTCAACCAACCAACCAACCAACCAACCAACCAACCAACCAACCAACCAACCAACCAACCAGATCTTGTGGATCCATTTCGGTGTCTGTCGTAATGAAGAAAGTACAAGTATACCTATGTAACGGCGAGTTAATAGATCCTTTCAAGATGTTCTATCCATACAGGAATGTTAGCCAAAAACAAGTTACAAGAACTGTTAACAATAATATACGCAATTTCCACTGTTCCTATATTTGCTCGTGATTAATGACAGACTAATCTAGTTATTTCGATTTGGTTGTTTTTTTGCTGGGTGCTTTGAGACCGGAAGTTGCATCTTTTCTTCTGCAAGCCTGAGGGCATTGTATCGGAAGATTGTTCTTTTCTCGGGGGTCAGGCTAAGTTTTTGTGTTTGTTTTAGCCGATATAACCAGCAAAGAACAAATAAAGAAAAAAAATATGAAAACAATATAGTCCATGAAACGAGATATTGTGAGCTGGTAACATCAACAGCCGCCCGGAAATAATTCTGTCGTAAGTCCTTCAAGTCATTATTATAGTTACGACATTATTAATCCCGGGCAGCGTAGGTAGACGCGTTGGAGCTGTTATCGTTTGTTAGATCATTGAGGAAGTAATTTATCTCAGAAAATTCCCAAAACGTCAGAAACGTCCACGGTAGTTAACGCAATATTTTAATGAACCGGTATAGATTATGCATACGCCAGGGGACTTTTTGTTATGACGCTACAGTATCACGATCTTGAACACAGCCACCATGATTATCGAAACATCAAATAACTGTAGCAAGGAGCAGACGCGGCTGTGTACAGGAATCCATTAAACGACTTCCACAAACAACTTTCTATAAATAATCTTTTTACGCCAGGTTCCATGCCCGAATAGTAAGCAATGCAAACATAAGAGTAAATAACTCAATAATATTTCATCTCTACTCCCCTCGGCACCACCCTCGCTTTCTTCCCTGTGATGAAAACATGTCTGATGTCCCAAGCAGCAGCTTAATCTAGTCTTCATCCCCGTACTGTCTCTCGTGGCTCCTTGTCAGTGTGCAATCTTTGGATGCTCGCAGGATGCAGCCCGCTAAATATCTATGATTTGAAATTGATATAAGGCTCCCGATAGATCTGGGCGGCAGGGTGTATGGAAATCGACCTATCCCATCACATGGGTTGAAATGTCACAATTTATGCTTGGCCGTTACTAATTTTTAAAGACCTCGATTCTCAACCGCTGAGCTCCAAATATTGAAACTATCGATTCTATTTCAATTCTGATATTTAGTGCTTGATAGGCATTTTGATAATCCTTTACACTTTTCGATATATCCGAAAGTTTTTGAGAGTTTAAATAAATTCAATACACTCAATCTTTCATTACGTTCGAAGCTTTCATTATTTCGATAATGAATCGGAATTCCTAAGTATCGAAAGTATCAACATTGAAAGCAATACTATCCACCACGACCACAAGGTTACCAAAGGATGGGCAAAAACAGTGACGTGTTTCTGCACATTTAATTTTTGTACTGTCAACGACTTGATAACCAAACAAAGTCGCATGCCAGTTGTAATGATTTAGCTCTGAATCCTGTGTTTTCTGTATCAGAGTTTATGCACAAACTCAAACCACCTCCCAGACCCAAATTCATAGACGGATCCATTTTAATTTGCATTCGTGGGGTCTGACTGTGACCCTACAACCAATACTATAGACCACCTCAGAATGAGAACTAAACGGCCATGTGATTTCCGAAAGTTTGGACAACATGGCGACACAGGGCTTCCGCCCTACGGAAACAAATAAGATGCTGTCGTCAAGGAAGTAGAAAAATTGCACGACCAGAAAGAACATAACCTTAGATCCATGAATTCAGACAGATATTGTTCTTGTTGATACATCTAGAGCGCTCTAGCATATTCTGAGGTCGATGTAAAACATGCAGTGCATACTTGAGAAATGGGGCAAAGTGTACGTCATGAAGGAAGCCGACATTTTGCCCTCCATAAAGTCAGATATTAGAACCTGGAAAGCTACTGGAACGGTAGCCTGAAGTGGTCCATACAGTGTATGGTAAGAGACATTGCAAGCAAAAAGAATGACATGGTAGAGTGTTTTACCACGAAGGATTAAAATCAAAGAGACCCAAGAAAACAAGTACGTGTATTGTAACTTGCCACTGAAAAGTAAAAGGGGATGCCAACATCAGATACCACTACCGATGGCTTAACGTGCCAAACACAAACGATGGCTCCAAATCTTGCTCTCATTGATTTACGATTTGTCTTTCTTCGCCTATATGTATTATTTCAGGACAGGGCGAAAAGAACAAGAACTTTTTCACACACACACACACACACACACACACACACACACACACACACACACACACACACGTATATACGTCGTAGGCGAGCACGCGCTCGCGCACAGAGAGAGAGAGAGAGAGAGAGAGAGAGGGAGGGAGAGAGAGAGAGAGGAGAGAAAGAGTTGGTTCATTGAAGTTGGTAGTAATGACGAGACCCCACTAAGCAGTGCAAGCACAGGTATAAAAAGATACGATCTTGACTGTCTTCTCTGAGCTGGTCTTGGCTGTAAAGAAGACATAGTCTACAACAGACATAAGCAGCAGTGACAGCCACGTGAACAAAAGATAAGACGAGTACTTTTAAAAACATTATCGTGCTCAGCATCTGAGAGATGAAACGTCGATCACAGAAAAATGAAATGGGGAAAGAAAATGCAAGCAAAGCGAAAAGGGATATGTTTCAAGTAAGAATATTTTGCCTTAAAGATTACAACGCATGCGCGGAAGTCAGTTTCCTGTCAGGTTGTAATGTCTTTTTGCTGAGGATACATTCCACTGAGTAATGAAAAGGTTTACAGTAGGCTTATTTCTTTTTCCTCTGAAGGGCCTTTCTGTGGTAATGATTTCTTTGCCTTTTTTTTGTCATAACAACTAACTTAACAGAAACTAACTTTGCTTCCGGTTTGGGTTTGGTTTTTTTCTTTGCTTGCTTCCCAATTATAGGACTAATGCCGAGATAATAGGGAATCAGTACACCAGAGACGAAGCCAAAAGCCCCAGCCAGATATGATCTTTATCCTTTCCTAACATTTCCAGATCACGTAACGGCATCTTCCTTTTGATCCCTTTCTCCCACAGGGGGCAGCATGTGACCTCATAGATAAACTACGTAAACCCTCTGATTGGAAAATCTGACGTGCTCCGCCACAAAAACAAAGTTCAGCAACCTGAATAGACGTGTACTATTAAAAAAAAAAATTACATTATTTTCAGTTTGTTCAGATTAGGTTGCAGGAGCCTAATTGGTGAAAAAAAATTGGACTATCCGAGTCGATAGTAGCATTGTGTAGAAATAATCATATAACATGAAACCACACCGCAAAAGTAGTGAAATTCAGTTTTGAATTTGTAAAAAAAATAATTGTTGCAGGCAGTGTTTCCCAGTGGCTTCAGCGGATTTCATTTGTGCGGACCTGTGATCTGCAAAAGAAGGCCAAATATTTAACCCTTTTTCATGTAATTTAAAATTGTGAAAAATTTAACCAAAGGACCCCACCGTAAACATTATATAATTTGAGCACTGTGGTGGCACCAGACCTGCAGACTAGTCTTGGCCATCTCGGAACGTTCTTGTGGTTCGAGAAGAAATTTTTATTACATGGCTCAAAGAAACCTTTACAACTTGGCTCCTGCAACCTTTATATTGTTACATCTTGCTGAGTTTAGATTATTATATTCTTTCGCGTACTGAGTGTAGGTTGTTAACTCGTTTGAGATAACTTGGCCGAATTTTAGATTGTTGAATATTTTGATATAACTTTCCGGAGCTTCGATTATTACATTATTTGAGACAACTTTGCGGCGTTTAGACTTTTACATCTTTTGAAATGCATTTGCCATAATAATATATTTTGAGACACATATTAACTTGTTTTAGGAAACCTACATACTGAGAATTATGTCTATCGGTGAACCACTCTCGAACCAAAGCCGTTTTAACACAACAGACTTGCTAATGGGTATCGTGGAGGGCGAGGACTGACTGAGAACTGCGACTGAGGACTATTGTATTTTTTGTTGCTGGGTTGTTGTTTTTTTTTCAGTACAGCCAGCCTGAAGTCTCTCCCATTGCCTCTCAAACAACCATTCTGAGATTAGAAAACAAAACAAACAACAAAAAAAAAATGGGAGGTGAAATCTGAAATCCATATTTTGACCTGGAAAACTTGGGACCAATTTGCACCACTGCATTTTAGTTTAGCTGTAATAGTTTACGACATGAATGAAGTGGGAGAGAGAGAGATGCAGCATAACACAGTAAATCTATATCTACTGGGTCGGTGGGAGGTATAAGTACCTTTCCCTATTTCTGATAACCGGACGCACTTTATAATACCCACAACTATTTGGTATTAAGACCAGGAGCACAATTTGCTATCCATAGTGCAAAAACACACTCTGTATGAAAACAATCATATGTGAACAATAAGAAGGGATACAGAGAAGAAACTATAACAGAAAATTATTAATACAGCTCACAATAGTTATGGTCGAGGTGCTGCCTAATCATGTAAATTCATAGTCAAGAGAAAACGTGACATATTACATTTTTTCTGACCCCAACAAAGAGGGAAATTTCTGTTTGTCTCGACCGATAAATTGGAAGGATGGCGGGAGAAAACAGTTCCTGGTGAATGCATGAATATGATGGAGGATTTGCTGAGCTAAAATTATCAAGAGATGAGATCGATACGTATCCATTGGACTAGGTAGTATCATAAGACTGGACAAATTGGCCTTGAGATTTCCCAAATGCTATAAATAAATTTTATGCTGTACTAAATATATCTATAATTGTAAACAAACATGTATTCTAATGCTTCCTATCTTGGGCTATTCTTTTGAAGTTCATTGTTGATCAATACAGAGACAGAAAAATAGTTCATATCATGATGAAATCCATTCATGCATTTGGGATTATCTTTACGCCAGAGCGCAACTACTACGGTTTTCTTGTTTTTGATTATGTTTCTTTCGACATGTGTCGATAAGAATGAAAAAAAAAAAAGAAAAAAAATGTCAGTGTCGCTTCACATCGTGTCATGTCTGTCGGATCACAGCAAATACTACGGATTTACCAGATCTATATTTGGTTATTTTTCAAGTTCACTCTGAGCGTTCCGTCCACTATTCAGAGCTGTTACATAATCTGGATCTTTCTGAGTATCATTACATTGAAAAGTAGCTTCAGTGAAAAGAACTGTGTAGGTGTATCTTCTGCCTTATATAGTAACTGCTACAGCTTGCTTTTTTTTTTGCTTTGTTCGTTATGTCCAGACAAAATAAACTATCCAGGGTCGTTAGGATGTCTGTCACGAAGGCCGTGTTGTCATACTATTTTGAACATCAGCTCCCAAAGATGGGGGGTTGTGTGCAGAGAAAATGGTGCGCGTTTAAGCCCTTTTCCGGTTTAGTCACACCACCCACGCTGAGGACTGGTTATCTGTTATCGATATCAAATGCTGAGAACTATTGGCAAGGTACAGTCGACTCAGTTTACTCACAATGCTTCGAAAGTATAGAAAAAAATGCATTTAAGGAGAGAGGATTATCTTAATATGTATGTTATGATTAATCAGTAGACAAAAGAGCGTCATGGTAATGAAATATCCTGGTAATAAGCGGAAGCAGCCTTAAAGCGGCGTTCACTGTTATAAATTTTACTTACACTGGTGATTTCGTGTGGGCATCTCACGAAATATTCATGGTGGCGAAGCGATTGCTATGGACAGATGATCACTACTGACCGTATGAATAGCCATACGTTAGTTAATGCACTGCGTTAACCACAGTGAACACTACAGATGTCTTGGGGTTTTCTCTTGGTTACCGCTCTGCGTTAACTAACGTAAGGGTTATGCATACTGACAGTGTCAGGTACCAAATGCTAAGCTTCTCACCAACTCAATCGATACCTGTAAAGTAATCGATGTCACAAAATGTGTTGGCAGTATAATTGTAATTTGCGTGAGGTGGTGTTGGATGTGTATACTTATGGTTTGGTTCAGCATGATGCTAAGTTCAATCAGTTGTGCAACATCTGTTTACTGAAAATTCGTCAATTATGGTTATGGTTTTCTGGGAAAATTTGGATTTAAAGGGATTCGACGTTATAAATATATTTTATTAATGTTAGCCTCATTGTCGCCCATCCCTACCGGATGGTGAAATCACGTAATCTTAAGCAACCGCTGTCCGGTTACTTTGCCCACACATTTTGTAGCGTCGACTTCGTCCCACGTAAAGGACGGGCTGGGGGTCAGTGTAATGGCAACTTATTATAGATCTAAATCTGGCGCCGCCATGCACACTGCTGTCTATTTTAGTGTACTAGTGGTAACTACAGAAACATCACTGGTGTTTTGGGACTTTCGTATCGTTACCGCCAACGGGGAGAGTGAGACAGCATTATGCATTTACCAAATGGCCCCTAGTCAGTCACCAGAGAACAAAGCATGAACCGGTGTGGTGGCTGCCTACCAGGTCCTTTGAGAATGCCTAGGCTGTGGAGGCGTCACAAAATATGTGCGTGATTGTGTCAGGTAGCTCTCTCTAGTCCGTGTGTCTCTAAGCAACACTTCCTTATTTTGGTAAGGATGGCGTCTTGAGAACCCTAGAATCTGTTCTTAGGAGCTCTAAGAACCGTATTCCTTGGAACCGTATTTTCGCTCAGAACCGGTTTATTGTACAGAGACTGTTCCTTGGCATACTATGACCAGTGTCTGCACATCTAAGTCTAAACTTTCGAGGGTTTCCCAGACTTTATATTTTGAAGGTGCAGTCAAATTGGAAGTATTTCATTTCTAAAAATAAAAGAAAAAAACCCCAAAACAATTGAGCGCATGTTTCCATTCAGCTGTCATCCTGTAGACGGGCCCATCATACGGCGAATGAGAATCAGACTCACAGTCTGACTGGAAACTGTGACCTTTATGTCATCTCAAGGCCGCTATAGTCCGTTTCACAAGTCGGAGTCCGAGTCCCAGCAAGAGCAGGAGATTAAAGCCAAATAACAACTCCGGATGTCTGAGCGAAACCATTACACTAATTTACATAATGGTGATCAGCGAATCGCTTCCAAGTGCAGGCAAGGCGTGAATGAATCAACACTGGCAATGTTAATCCATCGTTGAAGCCTAGGTCTGACCTATCTATCTATCTGACCTATCTATATTGCACCTATCTGTGCAATATATTGCTGTTTCAGTGTAGTTTCTTTTGAGACTATCGGATTCGTGAATAGCCGTAATGGCAAGTTTTGCCCGGGCCTGTGTGATGTGTGTCGACTGGCCGGTTCGCCCCATCTGACAAGAGTCCGCCAGGCGATCGTACAAGATTATCTCAGTTGGAAGAATCGCTCTCACTAATGCTTATATTATGCACCTTCCAAATCAAACAACTTTCAAGACACGGGATAAATGTGGGCAGCGTGGCAAGTGACAAACTGTACCACTGAGACAGACCAGTTCCGTTTTCTTTCCGAGAATGTATTGTCTTTTATATAGGTCACTGCAGCTTACGACCCCCTTGTTGCTCAGGCTGAGACATTTCGCAGTGTTCCATCTATTTCCGCCCTAAAAATCTCGTTATACTAAGCGTAGTACGGCTCTCCAGGGACATGGTATCATTGCTACAATCTCTACTACATGGGGAAACTACGTCATCCTCCGCCATCAGCATCCGCTATAATAGGGCGAATAAGAATCTAATGGTTTCAGATCTTTATTTTTTTTTTTTGCGAATTCGAATCCTTTATGTTTCCAATTATTCAAAATCAAATTTTAAATCTTAAAATGTGATTTACCTTTCAGCAGCTTTACTTCACTTTTTTTGCCGTTGTTCTTCAGCTTTTCTTAGTTGTTCTTCACCTTTTGTTAGTTGTTTTTCACTTTTCGCAAATTCTCTTCAATGATTGCTCAAGCTCTAAGAGAGACAATTATTTTTTAAGGGTAAAAAAAAACGCCATGTTTCAGTAAATGCATTTAATTCATTAAAAAAAAAATCCTTCTGTGTATCGATTTCCAACACCTTGGATTTGTTTTGAATCCGAAATGTCCACATATCTAATTTATAAGATTCTCAGACGAAAATTTTGGAGCTGAATTCAGCATTCGATTCCACGAATAAGTATCGTGTCCTTAGGATTTCTGGAATCGAGATATCACAATAGAACTTACGTAATCTCCTTCGACGTAATGCAAATTTCTGTAGCCAGCTTTGAGTTCCATTACACTAAATCTTTCCCCAGACCGATCGTTTGTCTCATTACTATTACAACGCCCAAGGCCGGAAGAGATGAGCCAAGGCACGTATCTTAAAGTCAAACCTATTTATTCACAAGCTGGATAAACGCCAATTCTATGCAACCATTATATGTCAGATAGCGGGATGCTGAACTATTTTTTGTAGAAGTCACTGGATAAACGCAACTTTCCCAAGCTTCTGGGGCATTACGATTAAGCGGATATGACTTCGCATGTCGAGCTGGCTGTTAGAAATATTGAGCGGTACATGTGCCACAGGTTGAAATGTTTTAATTGTTGACTAGCTAAATCAGGGTCCCTTTAAACGAATAGACTGGCTAAAATGTTTGCATCTGTTCATTCAAATGAAGCCAGCAATGAAATCATTGTGATTTTATTATCTTGAATCTCATGTGACTGAAAAGCCTACTTACTTCTTATAACACTCTAATCACAAAATTAAAAAAACAAAACAATGAATCTAGGAAGGGGCTGAGAACTATTTCTCCGATTTCCAGGAACGCCATCATCGGCAAGGGACTTATACTCCCAAAAACGCAGCGATTAGGACGTATCAACAAGCAGCCAACATGCACAGTTACCAGGGACAAGCCCGGAGAAAAATAAAGTGGGTCACCTGGAGACTTACGGGGTCGCTATCAATGACGTCACTTAAAGGGATAAGTGCTTCTGTAGATGATTTCTCCGCCCGGAAATACTGTCGTAAGTCCATCAAGTCATTATTGGATTTACGGCAGTATTAATCATGGGCGGCAATTTATTCTGTAATTCTCATTCCCACTTCAGTAACGAAATTCGAATATCTCATCAACTTCATTTATAAACTGTGGCCATATCCGTATGTCTTACGTAAATTTACGCACTGCGGTAACCACGGGAAAAAAAGTTTCCGAAGTTTTTGCAGTGTGCAAGATTACGCATGTATTATGGTATACTGTACCACCAGTGGTGTCCAAAAGTTGGGCTTCATGATGTCTTTCTGATTTTTTTATTACGTAAAACTAATTTTGTTTTGTTTTCTCTGTGAAAATGGCTAAACAGTGAATCAAACAGTTTTGTCTTTACCAAATAAAAACATGTGTCTGTTCGTGCTTGAACCAAGCTACAGATTTACAAGTAAATTCGTTTAACTTTCCATTTCGTTTTCATGGCGTATCGCATAAAAATCAGCTTAGACTGGCAACATGAAGTCTAAACACTCATTCCTTAGTTCTTTGTTGGGTAGATAGCATGTAATCTGTTCAGTCAGGTCGGTAAGAAGGCAAGAACACGGCCTTGTTTTCATTGTTAATTCCATTGTCACGTGTAGATAGTTCGGTTAAGCAATAGCTTTGGTACTAACAAGACCGGGTGCACCTTTCTTCTTCTCCTTTCCCCTTCCTTCTTCT
>JAWQUT010000018.1:414289-425641 GCA_033807755.1 Ellobium chinense | reverse complement strand
GAACGATCAGGTAGAAGCAACACGCAGAATTTAGTGAAAAAAAAATACTGACATTTGCGCAGACTGTATCCTTGTTGCATATCTTCATTGATATTCACGAGTTTTTTCATAATGGCATACCTTCTACCTCTTACACTTCTTCCCCACGTTATCTTAATTTTCAAAGTGCAGGATAGAAAATATTTTTTCGACCGCACTTCAAGGTCTTTCAAGTACACTGCGTTCTGATGGCAAGGAGTTTGATCCCCA
Organism: Ellobium chinense; assembly: GCA_033807755.1. NCBI lineage: Eukaryota > Metazoa > Mollusca > Gastropoda > Ellobiida > Ellobiidae > Ellobium > Ellobium chinense. The sequence goes on along the minus strand of JAWQUT010000018.1, from coordinate 425,392 downwards.
AACCTTGATAAGTAATGTTGTCCTATTCCTGTGGCCATATGCAGAGTCCATACGTTAGTTAACGTATTGCGTTAACCACAGTGAACACTACTAATGTTTTGGGAGTTTCCCGTGGTTACCGCAGTGCGTTAACTGACGTACGGATTATGCATGCGGCCACTGGTGTGTCCGCCAGCGCTTTGCCTTTGTGCTGTAAGTTGGTAAGCATGGTACTGTGCCCACGGATGAGAGTTTTTGTTTTTTTGTAAAGTAATCCATTCTCGAATGGTATGTTATCGACAACGTGACCGTGCATCACATTTTCAGCTGAAATGTACAAACTGCATGGACCTCAATGCCTTCTGTAGACTAATACTATTTTTTTGTCTCTTCATACCTTACCTTCTCCTCTCTCTCTCTCTCTCTCTCTCTCTCTCTCTCTCTCTCTCTCTCTCTATCTTAGTATATATCTATCTATCTATGGTCTCTTTCCTATATATTTTTTTTAGAGACGATAGTGCGAGCGTTAATAACTGACTTAATCTTTGGTAACAGGTATGAGAATTTTAACAATCCAATATCCAGGCTTGCTTGGCCTGCGAATCTGTCACCTACAGTACACTTGTGACGGAAGCGGGTAAAAATAGCAGCCGTGACGTTACTCACTATTCACTAGGCACAAGTCGTAACTCCAATGACTCAGTGATGAATCAGTGGTCAAAACATTGAACCTGAGAACCAATGGTTCGGTGATCTATCCTCACTGCGGGCATTTTTTTTTTGTTTGTTTAGTCAATGAGAAACATGTAGAAACAATATTTATATCCATAATCTTTTCAAAATTATTCACATCGTCTTCTCTTATTCCGAATCCACTAAACGAACACACACACACACACACACACACACACACACACACACACACACACACACACACACACACACACACACACACACACACACACACACACACAAACAACGTCCTTATGGAGACATAATAAAACAAAGTTTAGTGTAGATAACAGATTCGAGGCCAGGCTCATCAGAGACAAGTATTAGCAGTCTGATGTTTTTGTCTCACTCACAAATTGAGCCTTAACATTACTGAGGAGCGTGGCCACTCATTCATCTCCCCGCGACCAAATCTCCGAGAAAAGTGACTCACCAGTGCCCTCAGCGACTCCTCATCCATTCAGTCTACATCGATTTGATAGTGCAGAGGATCTTTGCAGACTTCGAAGCCTTTCATGAGCTATAAGCTTAAAAGACTTTCCACCTTTGAGGAACGTGAAGAAATGTTGTTTTGCCCCTGATATTTCTCTTCACGCTAATACAAGAGATGGGGCATTTCAAGACGCCATTACATTGTTGGAAAACAGCTTTTTCTTCTGTCCAGACCTTCATTACCCGATCTTAAAAGACAGGAGAAACACGATGATTTGCGCTGCAGTGCGGCCAGGGATGTTTTGCTCTTACAGTGCGGCCAGAGAATTCAGAGTTTCTTTACAGCTGTGTACTACTAGTCTGCTCTTTTTTTTTTTTTTCTGTTCTTCGAAAATGAACTGTATGATTTTAATAGATAAAAGGTGTCATTATAGGGCTGTATTTCTTCATACAAAGTACAAGAGGTTCACGTGTGTGTGTGTGTGTGTGTGTGTGTGTGTGTGTGTGTGTGACTAGATGAGCAAGGCAAGGCGTCAGAGGCGGATGAAGGGTCAGCGAGGCCCTGGGCATGATAGAGGTGCAGGCCCCCCTTCTATCCATTGGACAGTGTGTTTAGGACAAACTCTGTCACAGCAGCAGATTTAACCAGAAAAAATAAGATTCGTTGCGCCCTCTCTCTCTCTCTCTCTCTCTCTCTCTCTCTCTCTCTCTCTCTCTCTCTCTCTCTCTCTCTCTCTCCCTTCCTCGTCATCCGGCGCCCCCTCCCCATATCGCGTCCATCGTACCCATACTTAACTCCGCCACTACAAGGTCTGTGTTATTCGGATTAACGAAGGAAAACATCAATGACGCTGAAAACTCGAGCCATACGTTTTGATAAACTTTTTGTACATACATTACAACTATTGATTCTGTAACATTAAAGTAGAGAACGGACATTTTTATGACAGCAGTCGGAAGCTTGTGGAAATGAAACATAAACGCTGGGAAGTTCTGGAAATCTCCATTTCTTTCTCTTATTCTTTCTTCTCCTCTTCTTTTTTCTTCCCTCCCTCTTTGACTCTTGCTTTCTCTGGATATATCATGATTTGGACGTTTGCGCATTAAAAATGGGATCGCTTACCATTGTAAGAATTACAACAGTGCATCGGTATTGAATGCAGCCTTCGTGGCTTTCAACATGCAGAAGTTAATGTAATTCTTACGACGGTAAGAGTTCTCATTGTTAACGCGCAAGCTCTCTAATGTTAAGATAGTGCTGACTTTGTCCAGGAACTCAGCCGCACTCTATAGATCAGCCACCGAGCTCTGTGGGTTGGTTCCGAAGTCGCTGATCTCTGCCTCCAGATGTTTTCTCTGTAACTCTTAGGTCTGGCTGGTCTTTCGACTAATGGATTAAGTTTGTTTCGTCTCTGCAATTCGACAAAATGGGAAGCCACACACAAAGGAAGTATCAGTTTTAGGCAAGCCAAGGATGCTGTGAAAAATGTGGAAGAGATAGTAAACAATGCACTGACGTGCCAGTGGTTTTTGCTATATAAAACATCTTTACCTCTTCCTTCGACACAAGGCCGTTGTTAAGACGTTCTACTAACAAAATCAAAACTGTAGATGGTTGCCGCCATGTTGCCGAGCATTTTATTCCGGTTTTGACTAAAGACGACACATTTCTTACAAATCTCTACTAGTTAGTTTTAAGTATGCGCCATTCTTCACTGTGACTAGTGCACACCAATCAAGAATCTACCATTAAAACAACAGCCTACAGACTACAAGGACAGCTGCCCCTTCCGCGACGCCATGGAGACCCAACAAATCCTAGTAAATATCTTATTCCCAAGGAGACAAAATCATGATAACAACTGTTCTGCATAACGTAGGCAAAGAATTCAAATTTTGTTGTCGTCGTCGTCGTCATTGTTGTTGTTGTTGTTGTTGTTCTTGTTGTTGTTGTTGTGACCACACTGAGTGAAACAGGATAGCTTGAATAAATATACTAACACGTCGCAATATTTTGTCACACCATTAGTCTTGAATCAGAGTGAGTGCCGGACTTCTCTTGCATAATTTTGTGGACAGCACTGGGCTGAAAAAAATTTGTTTTCCCAGCCGTTTATCAGTTGACCTTGTTCCAAATCAGAAATGCAAATGGGCTTTGTTTTCGCTGAACACAGAGCTGCTGGGTCTGTTTGAGCTATACCCCATGATAGGAATCTTCCTCTTACCCTCCTCACTAGTTCCTAATAAATGGTCACTTAGGCGCCTTCTCTGCCAATTTCTGGGAGAGCCAGAAGATGTTGAGTGCGTCATGATGGAAATGAGTCCCTTGACTATTTTTTCCTAGGGTATGATATGGCTGAGATTAGTGAATTTGCAAAGGCAATTTTACAACTTTCCACCTCTTTTTTTACTCTATTCTAGACGGTTAAGGTAAAGCCTAAAAACTCTAATGTCACAATAATCACTTCTTGTTCTATTCTGAGATCGGTGGCGGTTTTTATTAAGATCTTGGTTGGGTTGGTTATAAGTTTGGCTATTTTTGGGCACTCAAACTGAGTCTTGAGTTTGAAATTGTTATATAAAGTTCCTTTGTTTTATTTGTATGGGTGGGGGAGTGTGTGGGTTGCGAAAGGATCAAAATTTAGCGTCCTCATCCCACCGTGAGTCTAGATGTCAAGACGTCTTTTTCGTTTCCATACAGAACCCCTATGATGACAACGATTTCATCATTTTTTTTTGGTGTGTGTGTNNGGGGGGTTCTCTGGTTGGCAGTTGTTGTTTCTTTTAAACGTCGGAAGCAGCAAGCAAAACTATATATTGCTTACGCAAGTTGGACTGAGGCGAAATGACTTCATCAAAGAAATGTGTCAGGGTTGTTTGTTTTTTTTTTTTAAATTTTCTGTCACTACGACTGACCTAGATTCGTTCTGCTGTGATAATAGTCAGATAAAATCGACCTTGGGTACAAGTTCAGAGAACAAAACATGGCTGGAGGGCTACAGAAATCCTAACATTGAATTGCCACAGAAATATCTCCTTGCTTTCAAATTATAGCGTAAGAGCAACCTGAAGTCTGACCGTGGGCTGACAAAATATTATTATTATTATTAGCCTATTATTTCAAGAAACGTTCACTGAACTCTTTCTTGGAAATTTGGGTGTTCAGTTAGTTGTTGTTTTGTTTTTAGCAGCAATAGAGAAAAAAATATTTCCAAAAGACTTCGCTGACTGTTTCTTCTGACCCAGTGAAAACATCTCCTTCTACTATGGCGCATCTTAGCGAGTGATGTAAACGCAGCCTTTCACGGTATGGAACATTTTGGTCACGTGCCTCGGTGAATACATCACCATTAACGCACTATTCTGCACTTTGCCGTTTAACGTATCGTCAGGCTCATTCTAAAGTCACTTTACTAATTCTTTTGATGATTTGTGTTGTTTATCATACTATGATCTTCCATTTATCTTCTATTCCCTATTAAAACAAATGCAGCGTTTTGATTTATTATTATATCTAATTTGTTGCAGGCTAAACCACATCTGCCATATTCTTTTGCTTTGAGCAACAGGTCGAGAGCGCTATATACTATTTCTCAAAACCTCAAAAAAATCACTCAGCAAATGTGGAATGAGCGTGATGATATCAAATTCAATGAGAGCTGTAGAGTTGCAAACCAGAGTATTTCAATACAAACATAAATTCCGTTTGTTGTTGGTTTTATTTGTTTTTAAATTGACATGGAGGTTTACACGTTAAAATGCATGGTGCTTGTATATCACTTAGTGGCAGCTCACGAATACCCGTGCAACCTCCCACCTCCCCCCCCCTTCCTCCTACCCCTTTTTCTCCTTCCCTCTGTAGACTAGATGGATTGCAAACTAAGTCTATCATCAGCGAGCCAACGAGGGCGAACATGACTGTTCAATGACCACAGTGCAAAACTTCAATTGCAGTTTGAATACAATAAAGATTTCTAGATTTGGCTTGGTCGGTATCTTTTTAAGCAGTTTCTATACGTTCCTATCGAAGTTCTACCGGCTCCGCACGGTCTGCAGTTCATGACAAGCCGCCACTGATATTACCTTAGCACATAACCATTGCATTGCTCTCGCTAACAAGTATTTTTCAAAAATTGAGTTAATCCATTTGTTGTGGAAAATGAGTTAATAAGATAATGTGGGGTCTACACTACAGTTTTTTTTCTTTGTATATCTATTCAGCAATACTAGAGTAAGGAATCGCGTGTTTGTTTAAAAGAAAAAAAAAAGAAGAAAAGATATCATTGTATTCCTTTGTTTTATCAGTCAAAGTTCACAAACAGACCAGCAAAATTTCCGTAAACAAGTACACTGTTTTATACTATATACAAAACTCGCATTTTGAATGTTAATTTTTTAATTTACTATATTACCGTTTCATAATTGCAAGTTTATCTAGTGATAGCAAGTGAATTGGGTTCAGAGAATTTAATATTTTAAGATCAGTTTTTATCCAGACTGTTAGTTATAGGCTAAAAATGAACACATTAACCCTCTAGTGCCCAGGCATAGAAATACTGGTAGGAAAATTCTGAAAATTCACATACACACTTCAAATGTCACTCAAAATACATATAAAAAAATTGGTTTTGAACAATTTCAATATTTAATAAGTGAAATATTTTGGGTCAAATTTGGACCTCCGGGCGCTGAAACATCCGTGCCATATTGGACCACTGGGTTGTATGGGTTGCCAAATATGGACCAGTGGGCACTAGAGGGTTAAAAGCTCTTATCTTGTATTGCCGTTGTTAAGCCCATCCCACGAAGAGTGATGGCTTGTGATGCTCTGCGCCTTCCCATTATGTGTTAGGATGAGACTGTAAAAACAATGTCTACATTTTCAGTGTTATTCCTGTCCTCAGCATTGTTGAGGTTGTTGTTATTGTTGTTGTTGTTGTTGTTGTTGTTGCAGCAGCTGTTATTTTTCTATTGTTATTAAATATTTTTGATGCACTATTGTTCGTGCCACGTTGTTTTTGCTGTTGATGTTGTTCGTTGATTTGGCATTCCTTTCACCCCCCACTCCATTTCTGTTTTTAGCTTTGCCTGCTCCTGATTTCTGCTGCTTTCATTTTCATTTGCCCTCCCTTCCATTGATTCTGCTGCAACCGTTTTCTTTAATCGCTCATTCTCAATCTGTGTGTTTTTGCCCCCTTTCCTTGTCAGCGTAGCTCGGGCCCTAAAGAAAACTGCATCATTGAATATTACGACCACGCACAAAATGTTGCTTGTGCAGCCACACATCTCCATTAGCTTTGTGGTGTGCGAAAGGAGCAGGTTAGGAAAAAAAATTCAGTGCTAATTTAGCAAACTAGATCGATTAAGCTTCAGCGTTTTTTGCGCAGCCCCCAGTGAAAGAAATGCACCCTCGATGTCAACCCCACTCATCAGCCACACTGGTGTTCAGTTCCAGAACGTAACCCTGGATCCGTCCAGAGACATCTTTTGATACCCTTGACACACTACAACAGAGGTTCCAGAGTTGTTTTGGCCAGCTTACCCGTTGACACTGCCAGACTGTCTCGCTTACCCCTCTCAGACTCGCGAATAAAACTCATCTGGCAGTAAGGTAAGGTTAATCCGTATCTTGTAGTTGTGTTGATATAGTACGTTCTTTATGTGCATTCTGGAAATTGCACAAAATACTCTGAGGGGTACAAGTGCCCGAGGTTGGGAACCTCTGCCTTATAACAAGTGAGTGTCAGTGACTTCCTTTTCATTAGTGAATTGGAAGTGCCTGGATAGGCTCAAGTCGTTTGTACTAATTTCGAAATATTTGGGTTAAGTGCTTAAGGTACCCCCTCTGCCACCTCCGCAGTCTTCCAGTCTAACGGAGTCACCAGCATACAGAGGGACCATCAATTACCTCTTTCACGTAACGTTGTGTGGTCCATCTATTACACAACAATTCTTTTACAAGTTCTGCAATAATTTCGTGTCTTTAGGTACACTACGAAACACGTAAATGGAAATTACTTAGCAAAAATAGAGCCTCTGTCTTTTTTTTTTTTTTTGAAAATGGTCTGGAGAGACAATCTGTTAATACGTCTCGGGGGTTACAAGAGCAACAGGCTTGGTTGAACCATGGGAAAATCGGTGAAGAAAGAGACTCAATTTATACTCTGTCAGTTTCTCGTCCCTTTCTAGCAGACCAGGTCCAAAATATTTAAAACGACATGGGTATTTTGGCTGACCAGCCAGACTATCCTGTACAGAGTATTTTAGCTGGACAGCTAGAGGTAAGATTTTCGTTTGTGATAAAGCCTAGCAACATGCTTCTCACCCACCTTAAAAAAAACAGAGGAAATTATTTCTAAACTGATTTATATGAAAGTCGTGTCTTCCTTTCCTGATTTTGAGTCAGCATGATAATTAAACTGAGCTAGAGAACAGATTGCCGGTATAAAGGAATTTTATTATATAAAGTGAGGATGGAAAACCTGGCTGTCAGATAGGAGAGATAAATTGGGAAATTATATGTCTCGGATATACACACAGTCAAGCTAGAATACTCCGTTTGAAGTATTCTGACTGTCCGGCCAGTATACTCCCTCTTTCAAATTATTCTCAGACAAGACTAACACCCCATTTTACAAATGGGCAGGCAGGCAACACACCAGCGGCGAAAGAATACCTGGCGCACCGAAAGGCATCATAGACTAATGCATTAGAATTCGTAAAAAAGTTGGACGATTGGCGAATCGGGCGGATTGAAAAGATCTATCGGAGATTGTATTTCGTTGCCATACACATTCTTTTTTTTGTTTAAAAGGGTAAAACAAAATAAAGAGGACTGTTGTGTATAGTTACCTTTTGTGTATTTTTCTACGAATTTAGATGAAAACCGCATGTTTTTACGTTACGTAGTTCTCAAGAAATCAGTGACACAAATTTGGCTAAAGCGTTTTATATAGATTAGCACTGCAAGACTGGACAGAATCACAGTCAGCATGCTGCCATGCTATGCACAGGAAACACATGGGGCAGAAACATCGACATCACATTCCTGTTGCTACTATCGTAGATTATGCCTGGCAACTTAATAGCTCCAGAATGTTTCTGTGCCGCAACTCGGTTGTACAGAAGTGGGTTAAATGGATCCTAACAGGAAACACAAAATAAGATCTTCTAAAAAGACCCATTTAGAATGTTTCTGGTTCTTTTAGCCCGCCAGTTTTTATTGGTGTTGTTGTTGTTGTTGTTGCTGTAGCTAGTGATGATGATGATGATGATGATGATGACAATGATGATAATGATGATGATGACGATGGTGCATTTTGTATTTAACTTAATGAAGGATCACTTTTAGATCTGAAATTCGTAATAATTTTATATCATTATAATCAGTGCATTTTAAATTCTACATATTAAAGTATATTTCTCAATTCTTCGCTGGTATGGACAGAACGGCTTTTGTATCTGTGTTCCAAATGATGATGGTAATAATAATGATGGCGTTGATGCTGAAGTTATCTAAGATATTTCCCTTCTTCCCCTCTGTCGCGCCCCTCACACACTTGAAAGATTTTATCTATCCTGCTTGACGAGTCTGACAAAATAAATTAAAAACTCTCTTACTCGGAAAGCGAGGCAGTAGAAGATCTACAGAAGATACCCCACTCCTAACACGTGTTTCGGTCCTTGACCTTCCTGACACTCTAAAAGGTCATGACTCCCAAGCGTCCTTCTGTTGATTTTTTTTTCCACCTCGGGAGGGATTTGAACGGAACGTTATAGTACGACCATTTTCTACTTTTGGCCTACACACTATTTCCTACATTCTCTTGAATTATTTAAGCCAATCAAATTCCTCTGTGGAAAAGTCGAAAGTGGAAGTAAATATTTCTGGAGTATTAGCTGACGACGCACAGATGGCCGAGCAAGAGTTATGAACTGAAAGTAGCCCATTTAATGTCCACAAAAGTTGCTGTTATTGTTAGTTCTGTGTACTATTGCAAATGATAGTCATCTCACTCAGATATGCCGTGCACAAGCCAAGGAGTGGAGCGGCGTGATTACAAATACATCCCTCCTCCGAGTCATTGATATAGATGTCTAGAAGTTATGCAAATAGAACCTTGTGTATTAAGGCGCTATTCGCACGAATGGATATTTGTCCCCAAATCAATCACGCACTATGGTTGCCCGCCCTCGCTGAGAGACTAGTGTTTGTTTATGGTCGACGCAGTAAACTAAATCCTGTCAAGAGCGCCCCCTCACCGAGATGTCCGTAAGGGGTAGGAGGGCATGCTAACTAGATTATTTTGCGTGCAAAGGCCCAATCAGAGGTGGGTCACCATGTGGCCGAGGCAGTCAATTATTATTTGTGGACAGTCGATACTTCACGGGTCTAAATGCAAACAAATCTTTGCAGGTCAGAGTCTCTCTGGGATCTGAGGATGGTCAAATTATATGTCCCAGTCTTCCGCTCAGCAGTTGCTCCATTTGCGGCAGGCAGATAGAAACTAGCTTGACATGCAATTTCTTCCAGCTCACAATATGGATGTTGTTGGTGTTATCCAAGTACCGGCCCTTATCTAAACACGAGCAACTGGACTGGTTTTTGAAACATTAAAACGCAAAGAAATCGTTAACTTTTGACTCATTTCAGCAAAAGAAAAGCTAGGATAAGTAAATTTTTCCTTTCGTATACTTTGCCACCTGTAATGAGCAACGTTGGTGTATATAATATATATATACACATCGGTGATTGTCTCTACTTTATTTATCGCTATGTATTCAGTTATCGACAGTGACTATCTTCTTATTCGCACTGAAATAGGAAGGGAATGAGTACTAAAATAAAGAAGGCCTTGTATTTGACGTTAGCGCAAACAAACAACAATTACATCAAACAATATTTTTGTAGCGCAATAACACCCGCTTGTTGGTTTAGATCTGAAGTTAAGAATTCTTATCTTCCTTCCAGTCGGTTATAGAATCCAGTGAGTTCTTCTACGGTAAATTTGATATTGCTTCAAACAAAATAGACCATGGGTTGAGCATTCTGAGTCATGGGGCTGCTCAAGCACGTAACCACAAACAGTTCAGCCAGGCTAATATGTTGACCAAAATAATGTACCTTAACAAGTTTTAACAAGTTTTATTGTGCGAGCCCACACCGTGCTTGACGGTATTAGGGCGGAAACATTACATGTAGCAAATAGCAGGACAGACACGACCAGATTAGACAATACATCTTCATAAACAATTAAAATACAAAAATATATAATATATATTATGTACTGTACTTTAAAGTGGCAAGAAATATAGAAAGAGCCCTGGTATCGATATATTCACACAAAATCTTCCGAAGCTGTTTTGCACATTTGACAGGCAGATCGCGACAGTCATGTGAGCCAAGAGGGACTTGAAGAGAGGAAAACGGTGAGCGATGTCTACAGTAACGCTGTCACCCCGGGGGTTGAAGTGATTAGTAAGAGTAATTCGACGTGGCGACACCGCTTGGGCAACGAAGTGAGCGCAAAATGAACTGTGACAAGCGAGCAGGAGCCCATATGCTTACTCACGGCACGGTAAACCTCCGACTTCAAGATGGAACTACGACGGGTTGTTTGGTTTTTTTTGTCTATCGTAAACTCTCTTCCTGACAGTAAAAACAAGCGCCAGGATTGTCTGAATCTAGAGGAGTTCACTGATTGTGTGATGAACTCTGTTACCATCCCTGTACTTAGACTTAATTTTTTTCTTAAAAATTATAGAAAAGTATTTCAAGCCCAGACTACCCTCTGTTTATTCACCACTTTTGGATGTTTTTTGGTTCTATGTTCAGGTAGTTCGTAACACTAGTTTCTAGAATTTAGAGTTAAAACTATTTCGACAAAATCAGCGTTTGTCCTGTATATTTTTTTTTTTAAATTATAGAAAAGATATTTCAAATTGCAGCTGTATAGCCCA
>JAWQUT010000018.1:344790-392805 GCA_033807755.1 Ellobium chinense | reverse complement strand
CCCCCCCCCCCCTTAAACAAGTCTGAACGCAGAACCAGCAGGGCTGTTTACCACGACGCCACCATCCAATGGAACAAAACACAGTCACAGTTCAATGTACAGAGGGAATAATCTCTTGAAATAGCCTATATATTTTATCAAAAAACTACAGATGTTATGCATATTATACGAATGTGAGGGTGTATTTGACAAATTTTTACAGTTGTCCAGTTTTACTAAAACCATCCTCCTATTAGACTCAGAGCATTGTATTAATAATTTTATGAGTCAACTCGACAGCCTAACAAAAAAAAAATCATACATAACTGTTGATAAGATTTTAAACGGCTGTGCGAGGTGGAGACCTTATAAAGAAGAATGCGTTTAAATGAAATTAAATGTGAGCTTATAGATTATACATCTCTATATATGTAAATAGACACTTCATTATATATTGGACGTTTCGCTGGTAGACCCGACCGCTATAAAGGTGTAGCTATCCAAATAAATTATTATATTAATATAGATTTGGCAAATTAGAAACAAATGTGTCACTTTTCCAGACAAACTCAGGGTTTCAGATTTGAAATTTGGTTTGATGGTACAAAATGATAAATGGGTCATTATGACGACTTAGGATTTTTTGCTATTTTGAATCTCTGAATTAAGAACAAAATGTTTCACAAAACTTTCCGGTTCTTCTACGGCTATTGGTAATCCCGGCCGGAAAAGAAACAAAATTTTGCTAGCGGATGACGTCATCACAGTTTGCGGTCGGCGGAAGTACAGTATTTATCGGCGCGCACGCGGTCGTGTTATGCCGGGGCAAGGGGGGGGGATGATGGAGAGACACACATGCACACAATAAGAAAACTATTCAGTGTTAGTTTGGTCTTCCCCCCTTCCTCTTCCCCTCCCCTTCCCCGACAGGTTAGGACCTCAGCATGTACATAATATTCCGGATGAACGCGATTTCGTCGTAAGTCAGTGAATGTTTGTCAGTGTCAGAGAAAGGATTGGCTTATGGCGAAATCGAGCACAATGAATATTCCACCCCAGCTGTGTGTGTTTTGCTCCTTAGAGATCCAAGACTGAAGAGTGCGTATGTTGCTCTCATTCATAGAGCCACGCACTCTCGGTATGCACTCAACTATCGGAATTGCATTCTGTCGCCAATTAAGTAATGGATTATTTTCTTTGTGTCTGTCCTCATGGCAGACGTATAATGCTAGTATTAAATTAGCGTGTTTGGTTCGGAATGGCTCCTGCACTGAACCCTCTTTGCCTGGGTGTCTCAGAGTGTTCACGTAGCAATAAGACGTTGGGCCATTCCACGAGAGACGTTAATAATAATAATGCGGCTAAGAAGTCTCTTAGTCAGGATGATGCCCGCTCACACGAGTTCACACTACCATTACCTCAGCAGGCCATGACACTCAAGGACATTTTCTTGGACATTATATAGTGCCGCTGCCATGGTGCCATTTACAGGCGCTGATCACTAGCATTCTGACACCACTCTTCGCTGCCTGTAGCCAGGTACCCATTTTAGAAATGGGTGGACTGAGGAAAATGTCAATACAATGCTTTTCCAAGGCATTTACAACACGACCGTTACACACACACACACACACACACACACACACACACACACACACACACACACACAGAGAGAGAGAGAGAGAGAGAGAGAGAGAGAAAGGTTCATACCCCTTTATTCTACACTATTTTAAACTTTGGGGAAATACCTAATTTTCAAAGTAATGTATTTATATATTATGTTCACCTTCAAGATGTTTCTACGCTTAGCCCTCGTAGGCAAACATAGCTGAAGTAACGACTCATCTACGCTTATGGTAATATTCGAGCGATCTCTTAATCCTATTCTTCCATGCCAAGACGCTTTTCGGGGATGGGGNGGGCAGAGGGGAGATGGAAAGGTAGTAACAGTCCCAAAAGGAGATTTTATGGAGCCCCTGACCCAGCCCTAACAAGACTTACTCGTGACCTTGTCATAGCCTATTAAGTTCCCGAGAGAGCAGGCGAGAATAACATCTACTATCTATAATGAACAATTATTTACATGTGAGCAGATACAATGATGAGGCAGGCGCGAGCCCGGATATGTACACGGTTCTTCCTTTAAGAATCCATGGTGTGGAGCCCAGTATCATTAGCGTTGTTTGTTTCCATTTCAAATTCAAGAATTAAATAACAACATTCTTTTGGGACAATTCCAGCAGTACGGCACTTCAACTTGCGTCTGCAGACAGAAGGTCAGCCGGCCTATTGCGCATGTGCGGAAAAAGCAATCAGCTGTGTTTACATGATCTCGAGGGAGGCCGTGTGAGTGTAGGTTACCGGTAGCCTAGACTAGTCTAGTTTACATCTCTAAATTATCAGGAAATTCGATTTCTAAGTGTGCAGTCTTGTTGCACAGTCACTGTGTTAATCAAACTGGTCCACAATCCCAGATTTGTCGGTAATTGCTGATGTTTAGACTATATTCACAGCTGACCCAACATTTATTACGCGCTGTACATCTTATTCTTTTGATATTTTATGTCTGACCCGTTTTCCAATGTAAAACACAGCTGATTGCTGTTTCCGCACATGCGCATTAGGCCGGCTGACCTTCTGTCTACAGACGCAAGTGGCACTTCAGTTATGCAAATTTCAGAAGAGCTTCGACATTACAGCAATCAGTTTTCGTTGTTTCAAACAGTGATTAAATCTTTTAAAATTTAAAAATAAACCGACACCCGACGCTGTAAAGTTATTATTTTTTTTTATTCATTAGCGTAACTCACCTGGACACCTGGAATTCTGCTGGAATAGCCTTTCATCATTATGTATATTTGTACATTACAATCCCATCATTTCTCTCGTTCGTAACCAGACATAAAACGCACACACACACACACACACACACACGCACACACACACACAAAATACCTGGAATTTGTTGTATACCAGTTTGATCCTTCTTATAAAATATTCGGAACTAAACTGATTCTGTCTTATTTGGAATCGCCCATGTCCTGTTACGAGGACATTTTTCTCTGACTAATTTTGCCCATGAGACTTGTTTGTCCTGAACTTTCTGTGGAACTGGAGACAAATAGGCCAAGGGAAGACAGGCAAAAATGAATAAGATGGAGGAAAGTAAGACATAGACAGAATTAGATGCAGAGAGAGAGTGCGAAAGAAAAGAGAGATAAATAGAGGAAGAAATATAGGGAGAAAGAGGAGAGAGAGAGAGAGAGAAAAAAAAGAGAGAAACAGCCAGACAGACTGTTGTTCAGTCTACATATTTTTCACTGATGAAGTAAAATATAATCATCGTTCGCCACGGGATATTCACAGTAGTAACAGGAAGGAAGGAAGGAATATTTTAATAGGCCATGGGCCAAAAACGTCACATTGGCAAAAACATCAATAGTCTATCATAACACACACACACACACACACACACACACACACCAACTACAACAATAACAACAAAAAACAACCGTAGTAACAAGAAAACGGCCATTCATATACAATAGATTTCGGCTATACCGGGGGGTAGGCAAGATTTTCCAAATTTAGTCCTCATCATTATGCGTCTTTGTTTCCGAATTCAGATATTTAAACATTTATTCAGATTATGCTGGCCTTCTTTTTCGCTAAAAAAAATGTCTCTTACGAAACCTTTGAAAGACGGGCAAACTCGATTTACACTAGCTTGATTATTGTGGTCAAATGATCTATCGCGTCTGTTTTGACTAGAGTCTAACACCCAACTGACGACTGATATCTTGCTTATACTCTCAATAGTCTAGACTTTAGTCTAGCCGTGAGTATTTATGTTTTAGTAAACAGAAGATTAGGATGTAGATTAAATTCTTGTGGGGGTGTTCATTCATTCTACTACAGCTGTAGAGCTAGACAGTATGGGTGTAACGACATGAATATGCAATAACCGCTAACGTCACATTCAGTAGCCCAGGAAAAACACTAAGCAAGGCTGGCTTTAAGCACCAGTTACGAGTTGCGAACCTACAACCTTGTTTGTCTGTCGGTCATTGTGTGCTGTGAAATCAAAACGCAGGGCGCAAATAAACGATTCTTTCAGCTTCGTTTCAAGGTTTCAACAGCTGTCAAACCACATCAGCCATCAGCCATGCAAAAACTCGTGCTATGGATGAGGCAGTTATGCCGTAACAGCCGGGTTTTTGGTTCTTCCAGACCCGCTATAACAACGCAGTCTTAACAATGACAAAGAAGCGAGTGGAAAATGAAATTTAGAATTTCGCCGATGAAACCGCGTACCCGTTATAACCGTATCCGTTATAAATGTGTTGCTTTTAATTATGCACAGACCTAGCTGCACTAAGCGGCATACGTTCGATTTTGAACTGTCGAGGATCAGAAAAAGAGTGACTAATAGCTTCAAAAAACAACAACAAAAACAAAAACACCTGCATATAAACGCCAGGCATTTTGAAAAGAATCCCTGCTGCGCTTGAAATAGAATACCACAACATCAAGTTCAAAAACAGCACGCGACGAAGAGAAACAAAAATACAAAACAAAAAAAAAAGTATAGAGAAACGTATAATCTACCAATATTGAAACATTGCAGTTGTATCAGGAAAATGAGCAGCATATTATTATCTTCTGTCGTGGATAATTTTTGAGACAAAAAAGTAACTTCACTCAGCAATTATATACTGAAATAAACTCATTTCGTCCTTTATTTCCAAAACATAAATAATTATGACCAAATTAGATCTAGATCTAGGACTACGCTGTGATGCTTTCGGATTTTCTGATTTTAATTTTTTAATTTCAAAGTCTAAAATACACAATAATTTATGAAAACTAGATCTAAATAATTATCTTATTTTGATCAGACAGATATTGCTTAAAAATTATCTGAACTCGTGACAGAGTCATAGTTTTCTGGTCTAGTATAGAGTTCAGTATAATAAATTAATGCAGGGGAAAGGGGGCTAAATAGAACCCCCTAAAGAAAAAAAATCGATATATAAAAAAAAAACAGTATTGTCACAACAAACTTTATTTTCACATCAAAAAGAGAAATTCAGAAAACGGTACTTTTAACCCTCCCAAGAGTTCAAACAGTACTGGCATGGAGGGTAATTAGTACCAAAGCTATAAACAAAATCAAATGTTCAGTTGTACAACTCACAACTGTGGCCATCATGAGACTCGCAGCCAGCACAGGCGACATGGACCCATGAACCACAGTGTAAACATTGAATCATATCTTCCTGGAGATCTTCATCGCATATGAAACAATACCAATTCTGGCCTTTACCTTCTTTTGTCTGATTTTTCTCATCGTTTACCTGACAGGAATTTACACATTTTTTGGAAGATTTGTTTGATTTTTTTTATGTCCTTATTTGCTTTCTTTGTTGTTTGTTTGATTTTTTTATGTCCTTATTTGCTTTCTTTGTTGTTTGTTTGATTTTGTTATGTCCTTATTTGCTTTCTTTGTTGTTTGTTTGATTTTTTTTATGTCCTTATTTGCTTTCTTTGTTGTTGTTGTTTTTTTTTCACTCTTTGCTTGGTTTCAGCATTTAAATCCTGTTTTTTTTTATATGGACTAGAAGTCAAAATTTCTGATTTCTCATTTCTCCTTTTCTTGGGTTTTCCTGGTTTTCTCTCGGATGGGGATCGGGGAAATGGCACTCACGGGGAAGTATTTTGATTTTGATTGCTGGACTGAAATCAAGCAATCATCAACCAACATCTTCCCCAACAGATCTAAATTTGATGATAACTGGAGAGGAAGAAGGGAAATCATCAATGCCATATTTCAGCACAGCACCATTAGTGGCATTCATGACAATGCAATGATGGGTTTTTAATCACTCTAGCAGTTGCAATGAGCTCTAGCTCCCCAGTCATTGTACTAGGCTTTGACATGTCTTCAAGTCTTTCTAAAATGTCTCTTTACTTTGTCTGTGATGGCATATCAGCACACACTGTTTCTGGGCTAAGGTCACCGTACTCTTTGAGATTTTGGCACATATTATAGCCTACTACTTGTGCCCGAAGAGAATCCGCTGTTGTCTTTTCTTGGAGCCTTCCTTGCATACTTTTCACTACACCATCTGCATTTCTATCAACTTGTTGGAAAGTTTCATTCATGGAAATCACAACACTCCTAAAAAAAGCATCGTCCATCAGGTTCAGTTAGAATTGTGTCATAATATGTGGAAGGCAATGCTGGCACGGAATCGACAGCTACCGGTTTTGGTGAGGGTGGGTTGATGAGGTGGTTTGCAGATTTCTCAACTAAGGACTCTGAATACTGGGAATTGTGTATAGTGGTAGGATGAGCTTCTGGATGAGATGGGGTTTGATCCAAGGGTTTAAGAGCAGGGGGTGGCAGGACATCAGAGGCATGTATGATTGTTGTCAAACTGGTTCATTGGATAAAAGTGGTGCAATATCAGAAGTCAGTGGTGCATTGTGCTCAACACATGATCTTGGCCCAGATGATGACATGGTTTCGCCCACAGATCTAGGCTGTGGCAGCATGGGATACTGGTAGAATCTTTGCGAGATATGTTGGGATTCTGTACGTGAGGTTGCTGGTGTGTTGGAAGTCACCGATACGTTGATAATTGTGGAGCGGGATGCTTCGTAATCACTTTCAGTGAACACATGCCTGTTGCAAGGGCATCTGCCACATTTGCTGAACCCATTGGTCATGATTGCCACTGATGATGCACTCGGGTATGCTTTACACAGGAGACATGCAACTTGGAAGACGGTGAGTTCCCTGCGGGGTGGTTGAGAAGCCATTTGTCAGCCTCTTGAACGTAGTAAGCCTGTAGAGGCTTGAAAAACGAAACGTCCATTGGTAGCAATTTGTGTGTTGTGTGTGGAGGTAGGCTTAACATGACACCAGAGTTTAGTGCAAGGGTGATTGATTCCAAGTTCTTGCTGTGAGTTATATGTCCATCGAGAATTAAGAGCACTGGGTTATCTTTTGAGGGCTTCACTGTCAGTAAAGAACGTCATCCACTTTGAGATGCTTTGTCTGTCCATGAACCCACTGTCATTGCACACAGCTATTGTTCCTGGGGGAGCATCCTCCAACAGTTCCTCCTTCATGCTTTTCCGCTTGTATACGAGCATGGGAGGAATGATATTTCCTGCGGCGTTTGAACAGAATATAGCTGTGGTGGTGAGACATCTCTCTGAACTGGTCATTTCCCCAACTTGGTGTGTCCCCTTCAGACTGACCACTTTCTGACGCTTCTTTTGTACGATTAAGAGTCCTGTCTCGTCGGCATTATAGATTCTCAGAGCATCGAGTTTGTTTTCTGATATAATGCTTTCCAGTTTGTCAAAGAACCTTCCAACTGATGTCTCATTGAAGCCATAGCTTCTTGCGATGGACGTCGCTTCCGGTTGCCTCAAGCTCAGATTGTGTCGTTGCATGAAGGCAGAGAACCAGTCTTTCCCTGCCATTCCAAACGTTTTATTAAAGAGATGGGGCAAGCCATTTCTCTCTGCTATTTGAAACGCTAGTCGCCTGATGTCGTTTCTGGTCATCCCGAACAGCAGTCCCTCCAACTGCAGAATGTGAGAGACTAACTCCTTTCGTAACTCGCTGGGCAGCACCTCTGTCCTTCCTCTGCTCGTTTTGTCTCCCTTTGCACATCTGTTCTTGCAGTTCAAGTGTCTCTTCAAAGTTGGCTTGGAAATACCATACAGTCTTGACACTTCATTTAAACCACGATCGTTTCTCAAAGCTTCCAAAGCGTTGTGGAGATCCTCCTGGGACCAATTTGTAGCTCTGCCACTGGCATAAAAGACAGCAATAGTTCAATGACATATAATAGATGAGAATGTATAATGTGCATCAATCTGCATTTCATTGTGAGTCTCTTTAAAAATTGTCTCGGATAAGGACAGCTGAATAATTCAGAATCACCATGTTCATTATTTCACCCGGTGCCGATTACGTAATTAGCATATCGGTATAGCTCTAAAAAGGCGAATTAACTTTTTTAAAAGGCCCTTTTTCAACAAAACTAGGAAGCATGTCCTTACTTCTTTCTACACTGACCTCTCGTCATTAGCTAGTATCCAAATAAAATGTATTTAACTCAAATTCAGGGTTTTTGGTAACTATAATCATACATAATTACACATTAAGGGCCAACTCACCTAACTGTCGGCTAAAAAGTACTGAGTCGGGTAATTAGTACCACCGGTACTGTTTGTCCTCTTGTGAATGGTACGAATTACCCGACCATGGCCACATAAAACCAAACGTGCCTCATCTTCTAACCGCGCTGCACATCCCAACACATCGGACATTATTTCAGAAAGGGAAAGACTAGATAGCGTTCTATATCTGGTTGAGGATAATAGCTCAAGTGGTTGTCTAAATGTACTCTCCCAAAGCAGGTTGAAAAATTACACCATAAAATAATAATAATGATAATAATAATAATAATTTTATTCAAGAACTACCCCTTTACAACGGGGGCAGGCAGGCCGGGGTAACCTGTCTGCGTCTTGAACACACATGGAATAAAACAATGCTTTATACAAAGAAACATTGCGTAAATCTGTATAACATTACTTTAAAATCGTATCGAACTGCAGTTTCGTAAATATTTCTTCCCTAAGTTATCAATTATACTGCTAAAAGTCGAGAATGAATTTGAATCTAAAACAAATATAGTCCTTTCCAAATTATTCAGGCTTAAAAATGTATAATACACCCACTCGATATTATTATCCATGCACATTTCATACAGATCATTTAAAAACTGCATTCTTACTCTTTCGTACGCCTGACACTCGAACATAAAATGAACAATATCCTCTTTCACTCCGCTATCACACATGCAACATTCCTCGGACTCTCTCATTTTCATTCTGTATAAATCCGCATTCAGACCTAAAATACCCGTTCTAGCTTTAAATTTCAATTGTATGGAGTAGAAATCATGAGGATCTAACAAGTAAGACTGCAATTCTGTTTTAGACACATCGAAATAGGTATAGAACGCCAGACTTTCACTACCTTCATTATCGCATTGTGTACATTGTAAAAAGGTGTTTGAACTGGTTACATTATAATAAGCCTAAAAAATACTTCGCCCTTCATCGTTGGGGAACAAAAACTCCAAACCATTTCTTTGTAGAATAGTAAAAATGTCATCACAGAATCCCCATGGCTTTTTGCTGCTTGTCTTGTCAAAGTGAGAGTTTAGTATTTTAAATAGAATACTACTTAGTCTTGAATGGTTCACCTGACTAACCCTTTCAAAATATTTGATCTTGAGATTATTTATAGTGTCAATAATATCTTCCCATCCAAGTTCTTGTAGGACAACTTTTCTTGAAACCAACAATAGCGAAAGTAGAAAAATACTTACTGTTTTTGTGTGATTTGTTTCTCCGTCATCGTGGTAACATGGGTGAACAGGCAATGCGTAAGCATCAAAATGCCAGGTTTGATCGCGGTTGTCGTCGTTTCAAAAAACACGAACTGCTGGTGGTACGAATTAGCTCCGGTACTATTTAGCTCCCTTTTCCCTACTTATGATTTTATAAAAGTACTGATCTAGCCTGTAGCATGTCGTTGTTTATGTACTTCACAGTGATCCAATCTTATACCCTCTTGCAAAGCCACTTGCATTCTTTATTTTGCAAGTTATTTCATGAATTTCTTTTCCGCAGGTCATTTTCTTATATGTAATTTCTTGAGAGGTATTTCAATAATAATAATTACAACAAATCCCTGGTCTTTTCGTAAGCTTAGATATTTCGACACTTTATGTGTTGAAGGCACCAAAGCTGATGAGACCAAAAGATCCAAGCAAGAGAGGGTCACTTGATTACTCTTTCTAATAGCTGGTCGAAAATAGGTTACGTGGGTGAAAAGTGCTAAACGGGCGTAAAAATAGGGAAAGAGAGGGGGGCTGGGTAAGGAGGAAGCATGTTCGAGCAAATTCTTGACCAGGAATTGTTGATATTTGGAACCGTAAAACTGTGTAGTTACATATAGAATGGAAATTAGTTTGCGTTCATTCACATCATGTGAACTTTTCAATGGATTTTACTCATTTCCGGGGCCAATATTTCTTCATCCACTTTTTATCATTGTATCCTTCTTTAGCTAACATAAACAAAATCTAGCTGGCGGGGAAAAATCAACACTCCTCGTCAATGGTGTTTGGAGAAGGATAGAAAGACTTAGCTTCTATGATTAATTCTGTATCATGATGAAAAATTTATCACTTCCGTTTCACGGTCGTACTGATGAGCTGGAAATATATCGATAATAGGAAATTGCTGCCTTTGGATTATCACGCTGGTTGGGTGTAATCCCATCGTTAATGGAGACATTTTGTAAGCTATGATAGATCTTCCCTGCTCTTCGTGGTGGGTGAGTTTCACCAATATCATTATACTCACGAGCGGCAGACTCGTAACTGGATATTGTATGTTAAACGGACACGCTTAATAATAAGTCTACAATATTCTTCATAAAATTTCAAGCTCATACTTTTTTCTTTTCGATCGAGTTTCTGAGAAACCACCGCTGAAAAGCTGGGATTTTTATCCTGCAAGCCCGGCCATTATTAAATTTGTGCTCCGTAAATTCTAAGAGCGAGATAGCCTAACAGATGATTGGTCCAGACGGTTTGCGCTACTTTTTCACCAGTTGTCTGCTAGCTTTTCTCGTTTATGACGTCACACAGTACTAGTAATGACGGCGGACACAGTATGAAACTCCCGAATTCAAGTGGTGTTTTTGTTTGGATTTGGTTGTTGTTGTTTTTTTTTTCAGAAATGGTAAAGCAGATGGAAAATATATGCGGTGTAATTTTATGGGATAAAATATGTGGATTTTTTAAACTGCGAAGCAAATATCTACCCCTGTCCCTTTAAAAGGTTGGGTAATATAATGTCTATTCTATTTAAGATGTAGTGAAAATCTGTCTCACCTGATCTACTTTCTATTTAGCCAAAAGAATTTGATATGAAAAACAGGTGGTAGCAAGAAGTGAGCAAGGGATGGTGTGCCTTATATCCCCTCTGTCCAGTATTTGAACCACCGGAAATATCAAACTGTCGCGAAAGTAAAATTATAGCGCAAGAAAATAGAAGACAACGAAAAGAGAGATGTGAAAATTTTGGAATAGAGAGAGAGAGAGAGGAAGAGAGAGAGGAACGAAGAGAGAGATGTGAGAAAGGTAGGAAAAGAGAAAGAAGGAAAGACACAGAGAGAAGGAAAAAAGTGAAAGGAAGAGAGAGAGAGAGAGAGAGAGAGAGAGAGACAGACAGAGAGACAGAGAGAGAGAGAGACAGAGAGATTTTTTTAAAACGAGAGAAAGGAAATATTTATAATATTTAGTAAATAAAACACGTCAAAATTCCCTCGAGTCATACCCTCAAACAGGCAGGCGAATTGGATAAAGAGATTATCATTAATTATTAATTATAAGCATTCCCGTACACCCATGTTCCTAAAGAAGATGTAAAAAACCGTTGGTCCACTGAGACGATATGTCCCAGTACATCCGGAAATTCCCGAAATCGCCGACCCGTTTGTAATATTGCATCACGCCTCTTCTCCCTCACAATGCACGACTTTGACCCTTGAACCCTGTTCCTTGTCCCTTTCGTTCCACACAATAAGACCTGATTAATGAGGCCCGTAGACCCAGTGCACCCGACAACCACCACAACATCAATCTTGCCTCTTTTTCACATCCCCACCAAAAGGGGCCTTAATCCTGGACGTTATTCGGACCGATGAATATTTCCGTTAAAGGAGATGCTTGTCATTCGACAGAGATAAATCAGAGATAGCATGTGCAGCTCATATGAAGATTTTGATCTCTTACTCATAGTGCAAAGAAATGTATTGCACCGCTGTGCTCTTGAAGCACGAGAGCATATCTTCACATTTTCTGTCTTCCTCCTCTTTGTACTCTAGCATACTGAGTACAGTTTTTTTCCAGGGATAAATGGATAAATGTCATATGAACTTTCAGACTAGAATGACTTGTTTAAAATATTTCAATGTAGAAAAATTATAAAAATATGACGTATGAAAAGATCTTTCGAAATAAGATGACCTGTGAAAAAATATTTGAGAACAATGTGACATATGACAAAAAATATTTCAGAATAGAATCACCCTTTCCGACACAGTCTTTCGTCAGTCTTGTTACGCAATCACCCACCTCCAAAATATTGGCATTTCAGATGTTTTTTAGAGCTGGGAACAAGATAAATCAGATGACGCAAAATCCTGTTAATTGGCAGGATCTGGAACTATTTTGTTACCATTTTTCTTAGCACATAGATGTCTTCAGTGTCATTAAAGGGAGTCTTTCAGTCGCACATGGTCATTTTGACGATATTTGGCCGGATGCACATCTAGAACAGCCTTAAGACTTTAAGCTGGCAGCAATGTGTGACTGTCATGGTCAAGCAAATATTATCATTATGGGTATGGCTTAGCAGACCTTCTCAAAAATTGTATGCCACGAAACAGAAAGGCTATGTTTTGAAACTGCGTCTTCCATTTGCTTAGCCTAATCAAATACGTAATTTTAATGTATCTGTACTATCATTATCAGGGTTAGTAAGTGTTAGCAATATTTAGTTTCTCCGGTAGAAAATTATCTCTGCAGATACTTTTACGTGCATTCAGTATGGTGCTGCTGCCTTGTGCTCATGTCTGTCTAATGCGTTAAGGTGGTGTCTCGTTTGCTCTTTCCATTTGTAAAACTTTTGGTTTTTTATATGTGGTTTTCTTGTTGTTTTTTTTTCATTTATGGATAATATTTAACTTCTTTGAGGTAATAAATAAATAATATATTATCTCTCCCACAGCTATTCATTTTACATTTACACTGCCAAGATTGACGGCGGCGGTTTCCACAGTATCAGGGATATAATATTATGAAAAGTGTACTTTCAGTCTAGACTGAGCGTGTCGGAACACATAATTTCTTGACCAAGGTTGACGATTCAAACTCTGTCAAGACAGAGTCCAGTATCCGTGGAGTAGACCAAGAAAAAGGCTATTCACGACACACTGAACTCACCAACCACCAAGATGAGCTCTTTCATTTTGAAAATGACTTGATCACAGTTCTGTGGGATATGGTAGGATAATTAGATCAAAAATATGCTTCGACACTGGCCAAAGTCATTTTTCACATATCTGACAGAATGCTGGGGAAACAGTTCTGTTACACACAACAAAAACAGAATCAAAGAATATCTTTCCAGCTGCAGTTTTAGGCGCATTTAAATGATTTTTTTGTAACATGTAAACAGCGGCTTTGATATCATAAACAACATGATTGCCATATCAAAACCTCATTATCTGACTCAGACTAGTGACAATATATATATAATTTAGCCAGCTTGACCAATGGACGTCTTTTAACAAGCTTCCTATAATATAGTTCTTCGCTTAAATGTCTAAAAGTAACCGTGTATCTACGTGTATTTCTATGAACGTTACAGTGCATCTACGTGTATTTCTATGAACATTTCAGTGCATCTAAGCGACGATTCAAACTCTGTCAAGACAGAGTCCAGTATCCGTGGAGTAGAAGAGTATGCTGCCTACTACTTAGGAATGCAAAAGAAACGGCACAAAAAATATGCTGAGTTAATCCTTTTGCTTGGTATTAATCTTACGTCTGCTCAAGTTGTTTCCATAGGCGTGTACGGGGGAGGCAAAAAATGGATTGGTTTAATAACGGGTAATGAAATATTCATGAATCCAATTTGTCTTATAAGGCCCGTAGTGAATCCCTGTTCCTCATTCCCTGTTTTTTATTATGCAAGGTTTTTGTGCCGTAAAACTGGGTGAGATTTTTTTATTTTTCTCCACTCTCTTGATTGAGATCTCGTATCGCGCAATACGGTCTACAGTTCTCAAACCTGATGGCTGCTTATGATCCGGAACTGTTGTTTGCAATCTGTACGGAGTAAACTGCTAGCGATGTAAACAAGATTATAAAAGTTCACTATAACCAATCCTTAATAACCTACAGTTGAACAGGGATGCCCTTAGGAAGAAGTGGCCATTCCGTACAAGGCAATTTGTGGAGTGAGCGTGCATTCCGTATTACTTGATTTTCCGTCCGCTTGCTGAGAGAGAGAGCGGCGTTTTTTGTGCCACAAGCAACAGAGATAGATAGGCTACAGCGTTGAGATTGGTGGGAAAATAGGGCATAATACGGCAGAAATTTTTGACTGACTAAACAAGTGCAAGAGATGTCAAAATTATTTTACCAGAATGTCTATCGCACTAGTGCTTTCAGTAAGTTTCTGTTCTTATTTTCTTCTCTTCCGCTTTCCCTACCATACAAAACATGGCGTTCTACCGAGGCCAGTACGAACACCGGTTGCAAAGTCAACTCGTTAGGAGTGATTAACTTAGCAGATCACCATTAGAAACAGTGATATCGATGTTACACAAGTGAATAGACCAACTTTGGCCATGCTGGCATAATATATATATATATATATATATATATATATATATATNTATATATATAGATAGATAGATAGATAGATAGATAGATAGATAGATAGAGAGAGAGAGAGAGAGAGAGAGAGAGATGGAAAACAATGCGGATTTTTTTTCGTGCAAGATTTGGACTGATATTTTTTCCCCTGAAGCCATTCTTTCATTGGCTGTCTACACTAGAGAACTCCCACCCTGGATATTAGATAAATGGCTGACAGGAGGCGAGTCTGCTCACTAATGACGATAAACTCTCCCTTAGGTTTGATCATTATGTCACAGTTCTGTTTGTCTGAAAAATTATGCAGAAATATGGCTGCGAAACAATGCGAAATAGAAAAGGATGATTAATCATATTCGCATGTCGTGATGAGAGGAAATTATTCATTGCCCCAGTTTGTTCGGAAACTCATGTTCCTCTTTGAAATAGAATATCTCAGAAAACCATGTAACACAATTATCTAGATATTTTCATACCAAATGTGTATGTCGGTGATCTTATGGAGAATGTAATGTGAATAATAAAAATCTAGGCCTTTTTTTTCCTCTTGTTTATTGGAGCTTGATAAAAACTGAGCTATAATTTTTAGAATCTAAAAACATAAGAATTGACATTACTGCCACCAAGAAAAACTTCTAGGTTACAAAAATCCAGAGGAGTGTAATCATGATATATCATGGGGTTCTTAAACATTAGAAACATAGAACAAATTATTTACAAATGAATTTTTACCCTGTGGGAAAAAGTTCCCTTTTGTTTTGAATACAACAACAGTGCATTCAGTGTGCACAGAATCAGAGGAGTTTATATCTGGCTGATTAAATTGGGCACACCTCGTTTCATCGACAACATTCTCTCTACTATTAAACAAGATTGAAGTCAAAGGAGAAGGATTAACCTCTCGAAAGGCACTGTACAGGTAACCTTTTTTTATCGACACTCGCCAGTAGACAGTACTCGATCTGTCCATTAAAAAAAAAAAATTAGCTATTACGATTCTGGCCAACAATTTCCTTTAGGTGTAAGAGACTATAAGAGTATGTTGGTAATAAACATTTCCATCTACGGGAAACTGAACATACGTGATTACAACTTCAGTAAAACTCAATTCATTACGGAATAAATGTTTCACCTGAACACTTATTTTTTAGAAGTATGAGAACCTCAGTTTACAATATTTACACAATGTCAACTTTTAAAAAGTATGTGAATTTAGTAATAGTACTCGATTACAGCATAACTACTGCATGGGTATGGAAGCTTTAATCTTGTAAGAACAATGGTTGTCGTTGAAACGAGGTGAGTTGTCGGCAAGTGTTGATAAAACGAGGTTAATTAAGATGGCATGTCGATGAAACGAGGTGCGCCCGATTAAATTAGCAACTCGAGACAAATAATCATTTTTTCATGCTAAGTTAAAGTACAACATGGAACAAAGCAAAATAGTTATTTTGTTCACGTTGAGTACAACATTAAAATCAGACTAGTTTAGATCTGGTGTATTTAGAACGTTTAATGTGATCGGCTAAATGAAACTCGATCCTTCACCTTATCTATGGCCGTTATCCTAATCTGAAATTAGACTTCAACATAATATCACTTGGTAGTCCTTGTCAACCTGTCTGATTCCGGTATGGTTTGAACAACAACAACAACAACAACAACAACAACAACAACAACAACAACAACAAACTGTCTTTAAATCATCTTTGTCGAAACTAAGAATGTTATTTTGCCGACCTTGTTTCAAGGAAAATGAGAACTATTAATCTCTAAACATGATCGGGTACTACAGCCTACGTTTTTAGTTATGGTTCGGCGATTGTGTGAGGAAAATATATCCACATTTTACATCTTTTAAGAGATAGTGGTATAAACGTTTTGAAGAACTATAGATATTAATTTTAGTTTTGTTTGATTTGTTACCTCTTCAAAGACAGTAGATTCAAGTAGTATGTAGAGTGAGCTTA
Organism: Ellobium chinense; assembly: GCA_033807755.1. Lineage (NCBI taxonomy): Eukaryota > Metazoa > Mollusca > Gastropoda > Ellobiida > Ellobiidae > Ellobium > Ellobium chinense. The sequence continues at coordinate 376,304 of JAWQUT010000018.1, read as the reverse complement.
TGATTGCTCAAATTTCACACCAATAAGTCCTCATCCGATCTGACGGAAAGTTAAAAAGATAACCTACACCTTTATTTGACCCTTTGAGAATTCTATTTACAAGGACATACAGTGAAATTAATTCTATTCGTGATATGTATAGCACAATAGTGCATATAAAACATATAATATTAATAAACCATCGTAAAGTCCTTGCTAATCGCCACGGTGCAGCGCCCTGATCTTCCTGGGTATAAAGTGAAGTACTCATTCATGCCTGACACCACACCGTAAACCACCCGGCGTGTGAATCAAACATACAGACTTTGAGGAAAACTCTCCAGTTTTTGAGAGCAACTTACGAACCACATGGTTATGTTGCCACTTACCTGGAGCCAGTACAGCTGCCTGCCATGGAACTGAATCTCCTTTCATGTCATATGTGTATAACCTTAGCCATAGTCTATGCAGTTTCTACAGCATTCGAAAAGGTGTCCACTTAGCCTCCCCTTCTCNTCCCCCCGCGCCGCCATTTCAAATAGCCACTGGCATATATTTGTTCTTGTATGTCCTCCTTGGCAGAAGAACATAGCACTGGATGCCCCTTTCTAGCCTACATTGTAATATTAGCCAAAGAAGTCCTTACATGAGCGAATGCAAATTTAAATGAGATCGAATTTCAAAAGGTTGCCGTTCTCTTTGCCAATGAAGTCTTGCAATGATGTCTGGAAATGTGTCAGCGATGAAGTGGATTATTGTTATTGTGTAGGGATGAATTTTACCTATCTACACATACGGATCAAGAAGTCAGTGACAGCGTACTTGGGTCCCAAAATATGTGCGAAGATTGGTGAACTCATCGCCCGTCTTTGTGCAAAAGGCGAGGGATTTAACAACTTAGTAGTCGAGGATTTTCACATATTGTATTTCGAAAATCATCAGTGTTTTGCTTTGGGTTCGATTTTAGCGGTGTATATGGGGTTCTCATCGACTCTCACTTCATCCCCACTCCATCATCTTCACCTCATCTAATGTCTTCGTGTCAGTGTGACACCCTACCCCTGTCTCAGACTTCATATCGGCTTTAAAAATAGTGAAAAATCCATATCCCTATGACAACTATCATTTTCCCTTATATCGTCATTCATAACAAAATGATATATCGATTCCATACCGCAATATATTCTGCTTTGAGATTAAGAATTTGCTAAAACCGGATGCAAGCTGACAATATAATAAGTTATATTTGCCGTCAACAAAATACTCATCAAGCCTTAAGGAGCGTTTTCCATTCCTCAAACTAAACAGAGAGATCGTGTTTTTAAAGCAGTGCCACAACGCTGAACCTTCTGATTAATGAACGTCCTTGTGGATGCCAGACTTTCTTATCGCCAGCTTCTGGTGACGGACAGAGGTGGTTATTATACGTCTTCATTTCCTGAAGGAGGTCGAAAACAGCGTGTAATGTGCCGGAAATGTTATCGTGACCTCATCATCAATGAACGACATGGAGCAAAATTTGTTCCCCAGCACAGATTCTCAGAATGGGGGTCTCGGAACGCTCTGATAAAGGACAAATTCTGGCTCCAAAAACGAAGCGTCGGGTGGATCATTTGAGAGCTTGTGCATTAGCGTTGGGATCTTTTACGATCGCAAGAATTACAAAAGTGCCTCGGTGCTGAATGAACTCTTAGCAGCGCTGAGCATGCAGTGTTAATTAAAGTTATTTCTACGAAAGTAGGAGATCCCAACGTTAATGCTTAAGCTCTCAATCCAGAACGATGTACGATCGCAAGAATCACAGTAGTGCCTTGGTGCTGAATGTACTCTTAGCAGCGTTGAGCATGCTGAGTTAAAGTAATTTCTACGAAGGTAAGAGATCCCATCGGTAATGCTTAAGCTCTCAGTCCAGAATGATGTTAAACGGTATGCTTTCGCCCCTCACGTGAAGAGAATAAAATAGTGGAGCATCATGGCGTCGACCCTTACACATTCATTTATAAATTCCTCATTTTCTTTGTAATGTTCTGCTCTCAAGTTTCGAGAATGAAATAGTTCATACATCCAGCTCCGGTTAATTGCAACTGCTGGGAAGTATGCAGAAACTTGCGATTAAAAGACGCTGTGATTATGCAGTGCTTTTTATGTAGAATAAAGTAATTCTGTCACATGAAAAAATGTTCATATTAAGCCACGTTTGAGATTATTCGGATTGAGATTAAGCGGGGCTAACTATTCTGCAAACTCAATGTCAATCTTTGAACTAGTCCCCGATATCTGAGTTAGTGGAATCTTACTATGTATTTTACATTCCGTCGTTTTCGGAGTAAAGTGAATGGCCTCATTCATGACAGGTCTAATTCAACACTAGTTTCGAAACTAAGTAAAGGGCAAAGACCAGATATTTGACAATTAAGCAAAGATCAAAAGATCTGGTCTAGGTTTCGATGCACTGCGGCCGGGAATAAAAACTGAAAAGTGCTGGCAGGCAGCGAAATAATTCCCAGATAAGCAAAGTCATGCATTTTCTTGGAGACAGGTGAAGTTGTGTTGAAATGAAGCAATTTGTAAGATTAAATCGAAAGTTATTCCCTCGTCACTCTTCGAAGCAGCTGCTCTTCTGACAACTGGTATCTCCAAGACGTTTTTCTTTGGTGCACCGAAAATGTCTCAAACAGTTTTGGAGATAGCGACGTGACGTCTTGTGGGTGCACAGTTCGTCGACAAACAGTTTGGTCGAAGGTACTTTTCGAGGAAAAGATGAACGATGGAAAAGACATTGACATCTGATTCAACGAATGTCTGGGCCACCAGAAACTTTCTGAGGGATGTTTGGCAGACGAAAAATTCGAAAAGACATATCTCGATCGACTCTTTCTTGCATTTAAATAATTTTTGAGTGAGTTTCATCGGTCTCTTTTCATTATTTACTTTACTGCATTAAGAGTGGAACAGAAAATTAATATGTTGCTCATTAATTCGTTCTATCGCACATTCATCATCCTTCAAAGGCCTCATATGTCTCACATCGCATAATTCTTCATTATTTATTTAATGTCCCTTCTCGGTGATAAATAACCTCCTATGTTGTCCTGCACCGTCCAGTCTGTAATTATTATACTTGAAAAAGAAACACGGTCAACACAAGAACACTTCGGAGTCATGACCCAAACATAGCGATGATCCAAGTGTGGTCATGATCCAAGCGTGTCCATAATACAAGTGTGGCCCAGCGCCTTTAGAGTGTCAGGAAGTCATAGAGTCGAAATATTTGAAAGGCTGTATGACAAAATGCCTAATCGCCAGTTGTGGAAGAGGATGGGGATGGTGGAAAAAATATATAATAATGAAGTGCATTTAATATAGCGCTTCACACCCGGTGGACTCCAAGCTCTTTACAGCCACATACACATATACTCAGCCTCGAAGTACACCACCACAAACAAAAAAGCTCATACACACAGCACATGCACACAAACACATACACGTTCATATTCACTTGCACGTACACACATAACACTTGTATGTGTTTGCACTCAAAAAGCAGAAGTCTCAAGCTCAGGGGGAGATTAATAAAGAATATTTTCGACAAAAAAAGCAATCTAATGATTTAAAAATTTCAGGAGAGGCGTCATTCCATAGACTGGAACTTTGCTCGTATGTTATGTACCCCTACAAGTAAATACAAATGTAAATTAGGCAAAGAGAGTTAAAAAGTCAAATTTGTGGATAATAATGTGTTATGTTACAGAGTCCTTCATTTGCTATCTCTAAAGAATTCTAATATCTCCCGGGGCAGCCAAGAAAAAAGTCAACAGAAGGACACTGTCATGGAAGTCATGCTCCAAGTGTGGCCCAGACTCTTTAGAGTGTCAAGAAGTCAAAAGATCGAAACACTTGCCAGACTGGGGTGTCTTCTTCTGAAGATCTTCTGTTTCTCGCTCTCCGAGTAAGAGGGATTCCTATCTTCACTTGGCAAAGACGGTGAGATCAAGCATGATTACGGATACTCACAACGAATCTATTCTCTCCCTATAGAGAGCAACATAAGCCCGTAGACAATAAGAAATGGCACGATATTTCCAGGGAATATCACACATTTCGTGTCGAGAAACAGACTATCCTTCGAAAATTCATTTTTCTTGCCGATTATCTAAGATTCCCTCAGCTTACAATAGAGTGGATAGCAAATTAATGTTGGCAGAGATAGGGATATCTTACATGCAAAAGCAATTTACAGGATTTCAGTGTATGCAGTAACATAGTGTAAATTAAATGAGACACGACAGCCTGAGGAGTATCAGAACCAGAGGCAGGAAAATGGACATTCTTAAAGACCACACATATGTGAACATTCGTGCAGTTTACTGGCCCACTGGCCAACATTTCTTAACCCTTCAGTGCCCAGGCATAGAAATACTGGTAGTAACATTCTGAAATTTCACATACACACTTCAAATGCCACCCAAAATACATAAAAAAAACATTGATTTTGAACAATGTCAATATTTAATGGGTGAAAAATTTTGGGTCAGAACTGTACTTCCGGGCACTGAAACATCTGTGCCATATTTGGACCATTCCATACTGGACCCTTGAAGTTGAGTTACCAAATATGGACCAATGGGCACTAGAGAGTCATAAACAGATATGGAATATGAGGTGGTGTGCAAAAGTTCAAGGTTCGTGGATCTGCGAATTCGTCGAAAACGAATCAAACTCCGAACCTGAGGATATGAATAGCTTAAACAATGAAGAAAGAAGTTATAACCAATTCAACAATTCTGATAAATTGTTATGGAGAATTCAATAAAAGTCACAATCTTATGAAACCGAATTTTTGCCCGGAAGAGTTTCTTCATGGTATTAAACATTATTTCGTTAAGAACAAAAATACAACATACAAAACGCAGCAAATGATTTGGGAGGGGGAAGGGAAGGAGTTAAGAAAGTCTGCTGTCTTCGATGGGCATAACACCTTTGTAGGTAAATAATTTACAATTGTAGGGATAGTTTGAAACTTAAAAACAAAAGACAAGTATAGGACAAGAGCTTATGGGAAGTTCATTGGAGTTTATATAGTCTACTGGAGTTAAAAAAGATGAGAAGGAGTTGGACTACTCAATAGGTTTGTGCAAAATCGAACATTTTCATAATCGGCAACCTATCGATAACACAGTGACATGAAGGACGTGATCAATTTATACATCGAAAAATAGTATCCTCTCTTTTATATATGACGCCATCATCAAACTCGAGTTACGATTTTTGGCTATGTTCGATCATGACCCGTTAAAGCTCGAGTATATGGCCTCGGTCCTCACCTGGTGATGATACTATTAGTTCTAACTTTGTTTCCTTATTTTCTTTAGTGAAAACTACTAATGCCCGGCTATTATTGTTGATAAATGGGCGTACCTGTAACTTGTTCAACATACCATGACGGAAATAACTACGCAAGGATCTAAATTCTGTCATGCTCGAGTCATAATGCAGCATCTGACACCAAAATCGTTTAGTCGGTCATGGCTTAATCGATTATCATGATCGATCATGCACAGACTCACTATACAACATACTGCCTGAGGTTAATGCCATTTGGAAGAAAGGGGCATTTTTTTTTGGGGGGGGGGGCAGGGGAGGAAAGGGAGATGGGGCAACAGGTCCTAAAATAATCGATGAAATGTCTCTCCATGGACAAACTGTCCATCGAGTCCTCCATGATTGCGCCAAAAGACCCAGGTTCTCCAGCTGTCCACGGAGTGGTCAGGAATACAAAAATGCCTTCCGACATTTTCCTCCGGCCTGTGTCTGACATCCGCCAGCTGTTCCCTGTAACGACCGTCTAGACTACGTTCCGTTTTTCCAATACGTAATTTGGCATGGACTGCGCTCTCAGTGGAGAACTTGCGCATTAACGATGGGATCTCTTACCATCGTAAGAATTACATTTCCTCTGCAAGTTGAACGCCACTAAGGGTGCTTTCAGCACAGATGCACTAGTGTAATTCTTGCGATGGTAAGAGATCCCACCGTTAATGCGCAAGGTTTATATATGGATTAACACATCCTCAATGAGAGTGCAAGGAATATTCTTGGATATGGTTAAAGAACAGTGATCAGTCAAGAGGTTATGGAAAGGGCAGATATGGCAGTGTTGCCAACCGTAGGCGTTGTCCCTTACGGTAGTTTAATAATAATATGGCTCTACGAAAAGCTATTTTCTCTTAAGTAGAGGGAGATTACGTTCGTAAATTGGTGTGAAAAAATGTGAAATGTAGGATAAAGTGGGTAAAGTACCTGATTTTCTTCTTTTTAACAGTAAGATTACAGGATTTTTCTCCGCTAAATTATCTTCAACATTTCATTGAGGGGGGAAAAGCACAGGACCAGAGTGACAACACTGAAGATATGGGGTCATGCGGTACTCCAGTCACTGCCATAGGGATGAGTACCACGATTATCCGGAGCGTGATTGGTACCAGGCAGGCGGGATCTGATCAGCTTGTTGTCCACGTTGAGGACTCTCTTGAAAGCAAACACAGGAGGACTTTGTGTGAGCAGCTGAGAACTGTATTAGGGTCAGGAGTGAGCACCAGGTCACGTGGAAGTTTGGGAACGATTCCGGCATTAGGTATTTAAGGTTTAAATTGCTGTGAAATTGGCGTCTCTGATGTGCAGTGGTAGCACGTTCGGACTTGCAAGCTGAGAGGCCTTGGGTTGGACTCCCGTCATGGACATGAGATTTTCTTTTTTTGTGTGTGTGTGTGTGGTTTTGTTTGTTTTTTTGCCTGTTCTCTCAAAATTGATCTTTTGTGACACATTTCCCAAGATAATGTGTAATAGCTAAAAAAAAAATCAGAATCGGCTCCCGTCCCTTCCTTTAACGATAATAATTAATAAAATAAATAGAATATGCCTTGCCTCTCGGTTACATTTGAAATAGACTATGCAGTTCTAAACGTTTCAACACAATGTGCCAATAAGATTTTAAGATGCTATTTGTTGTTGTTGTTGTTGTTGTTGTTGTTGTTGTTGTTGTTGTTGTTGTTTTTGTTGTTATGAGTACAGCAGACATTTGAAAGGACAGAGCATAAGCCTACTGACGACAAAAAAGAACATGTGACATGACCTTTGACCAGTGAATTCTGACCAAAGGAGTTTTTTCAGCAAATCCAAAACAACGACTGACAGTTCAAAAAATAATTGTTTTGTTAATGACAACGCCTCCCTATATAGAAATAACTGAAATCGTCACACAACTCGACATTGATGAAAATAGTGACATGTCAGACTTTATGGATGTGCAGTATGTGGCTTTATAATGAAATGCATGGGTGTTATATGAACTGAACCCCTTAGTTTTACTATAGCATGGAGCAAGCAAAATTGGGACTTAATTTCTGTATACGTCTCCTTGTAAGCTCCAGCTATTCTGACAACATTAAGAATCTTCTTGAAAAGCCACCATTTTGTGGATTGCGTGCAGCAGGACATTATCCCAACACGATGAGACTCAACAAATGAGAATTTGCGCATTAACGATGGGATCTCTTATCATCGTGAGAATTACATTAACTCTGCATGTTGTAGGCTATTAAGGGTGCTTTTAACACCGATCCACTCTTGTAATTCTTACGATGGCGAAAGGTCCCAACGTTGATGCACAAGCTCTCATATGTTGCAGATGTTCTTTTGATCTCTGCAACCATGTCTAATGATCTCTTCAGAATCCATCGTGCTGTGACTGAAAGCGGAATCCTATCTTATAAAAGGTAACGCTGAAAATCGATGCTTTGCTTGGGTCACCGGAGTGCGCGATCAACACCATGGCATCATGACATCGATGTTTACACGTACTGAGAGGGTTTAAGCGTTGACGGTGAAATGTAGCCCTTCTATATCAAAAGTTGGCTTCTCCCACGCTGTAATTATGCCTTTAAAAAAGCACGCTCGTGGTTTCAAAATAGCAACTCTTTGACATGAAGGTTTATTCTTGCAGTCCATTACAGTACATACTTCACTGCTCCGCTCCAAAGATCAGTTTGCGCCATGAAGAGTCAAGGGTGGTGACAATATGGCTTAGAAGTGTTAAGTTACTGCTTCAATACAGTCAGCTACCGGACGTGGTTTGACAGCTTTTTATACGATCACCTTGCTACTTTAGCCGTATCGAGGCCAACACCCTAAGCCGTCTTTCAGAAAGCCTCTTACGCTGTGTTTGAAAACGTGATTTTGCGGGAAATTCCAGTCCCTTGTGAAATTCCCAGCCTGTCCAGACACCAACCCTCCTCTCCTTCCCCATACCCTTTTACTGTATAAAATAAGAAGAAAAACACAAAATGGATGCATTCAGAGGTCTAAAAATATCATTCTGAGGTCTGATACTTTTTTTTTCCCACACAAAATGGAGATTGGCAAGTTCTAAAATACTGACCAAATTCTTCATAAGAGGCAGAGTAAGAAAGGAAAATGAGATTCAGACAGAAGTACTTGAAGGTGAAGATCATTTCTTTTTCTTTTGAATAACCAGGCTATGTATTAGCGTGCATGTGGATGGAGCGAGTACCTGTTTGGCACGGAAAGTGAAACTAGGACCATTACGGTAATCCGAACCACAAGACTAGAACTGATCTATGCCAGGCACTGAAACAACTTAATATATGTATGTCCTATCCTTAGCCAAACAGTGCGTCCTGCATCAAACAAGCTGACAACAGGAGCGGGTCTTCGAACTAGCATGGCCAAGATTTGCTTTCTTTCGACGGTAGGGAATCCCATGAGAATGACGCGTCAATTATACTAAGTTGGGAAAGCCTCTGATTTTACAGGAACCAGTTTCAATATCTATATTAATAAAACGCTTCTGCCAAATTTGTGTCATAGATTTCTTGAGAACTACGTAACGTAAAAACATGCGGTATTCACCTAAATTCGTAGAAAAATACACAAAAGGTAACTATACACATCAGTCCTCTTTATTATTTTTACCCTTTTTGAAAAAAAAGAATGAGTATAGCAACGAAATACATTTTCCGATAGATCTTTTCAATCCGCCCGACTCGCCAATCGTCCAACTTTTTCACTGAGTCTAATGCATTCGTCTATGATACCTCTCGGTGCACTAGGTATTCTTTCACCGCTGGTGCGTTGCCTGCCTGCCCATTTGTAAAATGGGGTGTAAGTCTTGTATTATATAGATAGATTCGAAACTCATTTACTCGGAGAGCGAAGCAACAGAAGATCTTCTGAGGAACGAATCTCCGTCTAGTAAAGTGTTATAGCTATTTGACTTCCTGACACTTTTAAGGGCTGGGCCACACTTGGGTCATGATTCTCGAGTGTCCTTCTGTTGATTTTCCAGTAAGAAAAATTAGAAAGGAATAAATTAGCAACTGTTAGAGACAATCAAAACAAACTGATGTAAAGTCAGAGCATTTTTCAGAAATTAGGGTAATTGATGTGGCATTTTGTTGTTATTGCTCCGGATGGGGGTGATNTCTCTCTCTCTCTCTCTCTCTCTCTCTCTCTCTCTCTCTCTCTCTGTCTGTCTCTCTCTCTCTTCCTCTCTTTTTCTCTCTCTTTCTCTCCCTTCCTCTCTCTCTCCTTCTCTCTCTCTTCCCACTTCCTGCTTCTCCCTTTCCCTTTCCTTAACTGGGTAACCGACGTGGTATCTGCTAGAATCGCCCGGGTTGGAGGTGGTACCCTACGCTTTCTAACTACATGTTATTGTTCGCTTACCTTACTTTTGGTTCGTGTTCTTCTTTGTATTTTCTCTCTTCTTTCTTCTCTCACTCCCCTCTCTCTTTCTTTTTTTCTGTTTCTCCTTTCTCATTCTCCTCTCTATTTCTCTTTTTTTCTTTCTCTCTCTCTCTCTCTTTGTCTCTCCACCCGTCTCTTTCTATCCCTCCCCCTTCCTTCCTTCCTTCCTTCTTTCTCTCTCTCTAGTTTTGCTTGCTCCCATCCGCACGCCTTATCATCACGACATGACGACGTGAATTTAGGGAGGAGGGTTTGGCCCCCTACCCTTCCTCCTTCTACGGCCACGCCTTCAGATCCTCAGACATCAAGTTCAGATCTTCACTCCTTGAGCTATCAGATGTCTTTAACAGAACAGAGTCCATGGAATCTTCAAATAACATCCACTTTCTGTGCCTTGGACTGTCTGTTTTCATCGTTGGAAATCAGGGCAACGCAGTTCCTTCAGGGCATCTCAGTCCTACAAGATCCAATTACTGTCGGCTCCGTTTAAGAGCAATCCCCTCAACTGCAAATTTTTCTTAATGGCAACTTTTCAAAAATATGTTTAAAAAATTTGATTTTCTATATTATAAACTTTAGTAATCAGTGGAGTAGTTGCGATTAAGCGGATGCGACTGTACTCTGTATTTGAGCACCTCTCTGATATCTCGATGCTCAGTTCGCGAGTATACGATGTTCAGTCACCTTTATCTAACGTAATGTAAGTGTAAACTACGTAGATCTAGTTAGATCCTGGGCGTACCTGACGTCACGGGGAGTGATGGCAACCAATACCTACATTACTGTCTATTCCTCTAGGTGTTTGGCACTTGAATAGTTGTAAGCTTATTGTGCGAACTTTTTTACCTGGCATTCAGGAGAATTGTTAATATGGCTCTCCTGTTAAATGCAATGAGGTTTGACGTCAAGACAGTGTCAAGGGCAAGAATATGACTTAAATCCATGGTTCACAGAGTGAAGCGATGATGGCTATACGGGGATCAAGAGAATGTATCCGTCCATGGACTCTGATCTGGGCACTAAGGCTACAGTTCTATTAGGCACACCGATGAAAAGAGGGAGTGAAAAAATAGAGAAAACCAAGAAGAGTTGGAAGATTAAGAAGACAAACTTGGGACCAACGGTGCAACTGTCTCGGAGATTTCCGCATTTGTGGGATGCGGAAGAGATATTGTCAGAAAGAACTTAATATCTGATGTGGAAAATGAAGATCGAGAGGAAGATGAAGTTTAAAAAGACAGTGCAAGAAAGGTTGTATATCTTTTTTGTTGTTGTTGTTTTAACAGAGGAGGAAATATTNGTCAAGGGCAAGATTATGACTTAAATCCATGGTTCACAGAGTGACAGCGATGATGGCTATACGGGGATCGAGAGATGTATCCGTCCATGGACTCTGATCTGGGCACTAAGGCTACAGTTCTATTAGGCACACCGATGAAAAGAGGGAGTGAAAAAATAGAGGAAACCAAGAAGAGTTAGAAGATTAAGAAGACAAACTTGGGACCAACGGTGCAACTGTCTCGGAGATTTCCGGATTTGTGGGATGCGGAAGAGAAAAATATTGTCAGAAAGAACTTAATATCTGATGTGGAAAACGAAGACTGGGAGGAAGATGAAGTTTAAAAAGACAGTGCAAGAAAGGTTGTATATCTTTCTTTTTTTTTAACGGAGGAGGAAATATTTTAGGACGTTTGTCAACTTGGTGAAGGTTGGAGATTGGGAAAGGGCTAGTATCATTGAAGAAGCGTGTAAAAGATGCAGTTTGTTTTGGGGGGTTGGGAGAGAGAGCAAAGTAGTTGAAAGGACACAAATCGAACAAAACGAGGGCAGAGAAAGACAGAGACGAAGGAGAAACTTGCACGGGATGCAGAAACTCAAGCAGAAGCGTGGAAGAAAAAGAGAGAGAAAGAGAGAGAGAGAGAGAGAGGAGGGGGAAGAACGGACAGACAGACAGACAGACAGACAGACAGACAGACAGACAGACAGACAGACAGACAGAGAAGAGAGGAAAACATGGTGAGAATGAGCAAACAAGAAAATGTTGACCTACCGTTGTGTGTCATCTTAGCTTGCGTCATCCCTGTGACTTCAAAGTCTCTATGGATCGCCACTTCAGGGGTCGCTAGAGAATGCTGGAGGATGGAAGGGAAATGCAGAAATGTGTTATCTGCTTCATTCACTAGAACGTTTATGAATTTTATCATAAATATGTTTGCCTTTTTATTCACTGATTTCTTACAAGTTTTCAGACTTCTGTTTCTTTATTACAATGACACAGCGGGCCTTGTTTTGACACCATAATCTCTGTCAGTGATCGTGAGTTACCATTATTATTGTTGTTATTGCTGTTTGTTGTTGTTGTTTTTGTTGTTGTTGTTGTTGTTGTTGTTGTTGTGTTGTTTTTGTTGCTGTTGTTGTTGTTGTTGTTGTTGATGCTGATGCTGCTGCTGCTGCTGATGCTGTTGATGATGATGGTAATCATGGTTATGTTGTTATTTTTCATGATGATGATGACGATGATGACAACAAACGTTGGTGAAATTGTAAACTGTTCATGTCAGCATCTTTAGCTGTGTTAATATCAAATCTACGAGAGCCTACCAATGTTCTATCGAAAGAAAACTGGATAGTTTAGTAATAATGTATGAATAAATGAACATAGACCTCAATCCATCCGTTCGTAAAATGGGTTGACAGTAGAAGATATTGTCACAATACTAGTATTAAGCGCCTGTAAATGGCAGTGGCACTATATGCTTCTCAGGAGCTGAGAAAGGCTTAGAGTGATCAGGGCTGCTAGGGTAATAATGTATAGCTAGTGTGAGGTCGAGTGAGTGGGCATTAGCCGGGATACGAGACGTGTGAACCTCATTATTATTATTCTCATTATTTATCTAGCAATGGACAACCGTCAGACAAGCAGCCCATTGTGAAGAGCGAGCTGTTATATCCACTAAAACAGTTCATATTTCACACCATTCACGATCACACACATGGTAAAGGTCAGTCACGTTCCCACCATTTTCTTGTTAAGAGGACCGGAAGCGGAAGCGAAGACAGAACCGGAAGATAGTTTCCATTTAGACGGGCAGACACTGGAGACGGAAGGCTTAGGTCATGTGGCGATAATAACAACCACTGCCATGATCCTACCACAAAAATAACCACGCGCATTGCTCACACAGGCTTGGAACATGCACGTTTCAGATTTCAGGGAGAATCCGAGAGTCACGCCTACATCGAAAAATCCTACTCATTTTTGGTTCCAGCTCAGCTACTTTGATTGTCATTGACTCAGGACAAAACCCAAGAAGCTTTGTGTGGCTCATGTCATCAGGACTCACCAGGACATAATTATGAGCACCCAACAGTGGTAACAAAATAATTAACAAGGAATAACAGCATGAAGTAAAAACTGACTCTTATATTCCATTCATTATTCCTCATTCAGGAATATCGTCTTAAGTAAGACCTATCTGCTACGTCCTTTACAGTATGTCCCACCCTGCAAACTTTTCGTCAGATGACTCCCCCACCACCCCCCACCCCAACCCGACTCTAGCCCCATCTCCAAGACCAATATTACCAAGGAGCTTTGTCGATCGCATCGATTCAACTCCACCCCTTCCCCTCCCCGGCCCCCACCTCCACGCCCCTTCAGTTTCAAAACAACAGTGCTGTGGGGAGCACAGCTAAAATCTAGTGCAACCTTTTACAGATGTGCAGATCCCAGATTGTTTACTGTGGGTTGAAAACGTGAGGTGTCTACTTTAGCTTGTTGCTCACAAACTTTAAGGGCGTTCGTCCACTAAAATGAAGAGGAAAAGCTTTAAGGACATCTCTTTTTAAGCTATTTGTTATTTTATGAACTTCAGTCTTTAGTATGGCAAGATAATGTAAAACTTCGTAATACTCCGCTCTTGAAGGCATGGACTACTCCAGCTGATTCATTAGTTTAGTTCACAGCTCCGGGGCGACACAATGAATGTATGCGTTCTGAGATAGCATTTAACCTCACATAGATATATAAGATTTGGGCTCCGGTTTTTTTGGGGGGGTCCCTGTGGCAACACAAAAGATTTGCTATACTTAAATGTTTGCCTCATTCATTAGCTTACATACCACCATTGAATTTTGCCACGATTTCCTCCGACACAAGACCACTGATAAGACGTTCCACTCATAAATTTTAAAACTGTGGATGGTCGCCGCCATGTTGCTACGTTTTTTTTTTTCTCCTGGTGATCGCAAAAGATGTCACATTTCCAGCAAACCTTTAGTAGGTGTCAGTACATTATTTTCTTGTTCTTCCGCGTTAAACCCAGCCATCTTGGCTTGCTTAGAGACTGATACTTCCTTTGTTAAGAAATGGTCCCTTTCGCATCGCCGCATGGATCAAACAAATGCAGCTCTGCATTGTGACCCGCACGAAAGGAACTTCTAAACGAACAGATCAACAGCCCTTTAAATGTGTGTGGTTGGTTGTAACAGCCGAATTACAGAGAATATGATCTTCTACATTTGACAGTTCATGTATATATACCATATACTACAATGCTCAAATCATGAATAATGCAGTAACCTTCTCAATTACATATTCACAGCCAATGTAACTGCCCTAGGCTTTCATTCATATTTCTCATAATTTCGGGAGATGGAATACATAAAAAATGTCTGTTTTGGCGCCATGAGTAGACCGTTCTCTATAAATCAACTTCGACTAAGCTCACGTCCTATTTAAGTAAGATGTAACTGTTAATAGTAGTGTGATGACGTCATCAGATCTCGCTTCCAAAAATAAAAGGTGCTCCAATAAAAGCCAGTGCAACAGATCATATTAGCCAATCATATCCCTCTAACTATGGAAAAGTAGAAATCAGAAGTAATGATGGTTAGAATTGTGTCTTGCGATACCCGGATGACCGTACACGCACAATAAATTAGAGAATGAGAACAATCCTTAAAAAAAAGCAGCAAATGGCGTATTCTGAAAAACATGCCGCGGAAAGGTATTATCAGGCAGAGGTAGTCAAAAAGAATAAATATTTACAATGAGAATGTTTGAGCCAGTATGTATTGCGGATAGTAAGCAGTATACCCAACATATCTGAACTAGTCTGGCTAGTTTCTTTTTCCAACAATAATCATCTCTTCACTTTGCGCTTTGAATATGATCTATAAGAATACCTAAAACTCAGTTTTTCCTTCACCCTGTTTAGAATAAACTTGGCACCCGTTGAGAGTACGTGGTAGCTTTAAGCCGCTGGCCACGGGAAACTTTCTATTAACTGATTAGGACGTCTACATGACATTCATTTACCTAGTTATCGTGTTTCTATGGTGTGCGTGAGTGGATCTATTAGAATAGCTGTCTGGTAAGTAGGCGGAAGCGTGGGTGAGAGAAAGCATGCAATTTAGGGCTGGTCTTTCATAAATGAACTACACATTCACCACTATTTTACGCAAGTTTGTTATTATTGATGTTAGTTTAGGTAAACACGTCGAGCGGTGTGTGTTATATATATCTCAACTGCACAGACATGTATGTCCTTACGAGAACACTAATTTATCAAAAATGCTAGACAAAACATTAATTTTCTCAAAATTTCATACCTCTGTAGTCATAAGCATGTATTTTTCATGCCTACTTTGATTTTCTTTTTAAATGAGGTATAAGAGTGAAAAAAAAACCAACATTTTTTCTTTTTGNGGGGGGGGGGGGGAAGGGAGACTTGATACAAGAGAACAGCTGGGGCAGACCTGCTTTGTTACTAGATACTCTGAAAGTGGGAAATAATACTGAGTTTGCGCATGGATCTCTTACCATCGTAAGAAGAACATTACCGCACTGGTGTTGAATGCACCCTTAGTGGCGTTTAATGTGCAGACTTACTGTAGTTCTGACGATAACAAGGGATGTAACTGATATTGTGCACGCTCTCAACTGAGAAAATAAAAATTACTAGTATTTTTGATAAAGTGTTCACATGAAGATAGATTGTGCAGTTACATTCATGACAGATGTGCATCAAGGAAGAGGCAGAGGGCAAGGGAAGTAGAAGGGAACATCACCTTTCACAGATTTTAAACCCTTTTGTTACGTATGATGTAAATATACGTACCCCCCAATCCCTTGATCCAATCAAGCTGAACAAGTTCAAAAGTGTAACAAGTTTATTAAGGACAAGCCCAGCCCACAACTGTGGTGCATGGGAAAAATACAATATATGACGGGACAGCACATGAACATTTAAAGCACTATAACTACTAAATCAGTGCTTGGACGTACAGATGAGTCCAGGAGCATTATAACCAGCCGTAATCGTACGGTGGCACCATAAACCCCTGTCTGTAGGAAACTGTTCAGGGCTATTTTTGTTGATAACAGCACTTGAAGAACATGGCGTAGCGAAGGGGTTAAAGTGGAGCTGAACCGACTGGATGCAAAGAGATTAAAATAAGGTTGAATTGATTGGCAGCAAAGGGGTTAAAGTTATATTGACCTGACTGGACACAATTTGTTATGCCCTTCCCATCATATCGTCAACCCCACCCCTCACCCACCAATATATAAGAAATTATTGGGGCGGGATGTGATGGTATTAGGGATGGGGGTGGAGAAGTTCATTTTGGAATCAAATCTAAGGTATAGATCTATATTGTACTGGTTTCTTCTTTCTCTCTTTCCCTCTTCCCTACCTTTCCATTAAATAAAAATCAAATATAAACATAATTCTAAAGAGCTTTTTTTGGCTTTTGGGGGGTTGGGGAGGAAGGGTGGAGGGAGGAAAGGGGGGGGGGGCTGGAAGTTCCCCTTATGTCTGTTTGGGAAACAAATCCAAGCCAATATATAATCAATCCTGTACAGGTCGCTTTCATAAAGTATTTATCTCTTTTGCTGGGTCAGTTTCCAATGTCTGGAACTCCTGCTAGCTCTACATTATATTCGTGGACGCCTTTGAACTTCCTTGTTTAATAGAAGCCCACATGGAGCGGTCTTCAATAATTCCTCAACAAATTATTTTTATGTGCTTTGCCCGTTCTCCCTCTCTCGTTTACAAGAACACGCCGACATGATTTCGTTGTTATTGCAGCCCATGCTATGTTGTTTTGTTTTTTTCTGTTAAGGTTGATATTGTTGTTGTTATTGCTGAGCAATATTGTATTGTTGCTGTCGTGGTTGATGAAAACAATGCTGAAAGCTCAATTTCCGGGTTGCTGAGTTTGATGTCTTAACTGGCAACAGAACAGATGAATAGCGGGTCGAAATCCATGAAACTCATTAACCTTTGTCTCTTTTCAGACTTCGTCATAGCATTTACTAGAGGGATTATAAATTTACTACATTTGAGAACTTACGCATTAACGATGGTATCGCTTACCGCTGTAAGAATTACGTTTAAATTACCTATCCGTATTTGGGCGTTACTAAAGGTGCATTCAGTACCGATGCATTAATGTAATTCTTACTACGGTAAGAAACACAGCAACGCCAACAGATTCGAGACCACACAAGAGGTGACCACTGCAACAGAGCCTACTGTTCCCGCACTAGTCTAGTCTCTACAGGCACAAGCGACGCTGCTCCAGCCGAGCAGACAACCAGAATAGCTAAGATGCAAAACCCATGGTCAGTCTACACCGAAGGAGGCCTCCCGATAAAACTACGGTAAGAAATCCAATCTTTAATGCGCAAGCTCTGATATATTCCGACATTTAATGCAGTTCGGACGTTGTCTCCCTTGGCTGAGGTTATTGACACACTATGACATCTGTGAGGTGGAACATTATTATCCTGGCCTAACGATCCTTGTCCGATCATGTTTTCACAATCGGATGTGAAATCCACTCAGTCGTTTTTGAGGGGAAGGGGGTGGAGGGGAGTCGTGCCTGACGTCATGAGTCCACCGAAGCCCACTAAAATGCTTCATTCTGACTAAGCGATCTCTTGTCTACAACGAACATTAGCTATAATGAACAGTCCTTGGAATCTCTTCAGTCTATACTTCACTATGAACGCCTCGTCCCCGTCTCTATCACAAATATTGGCTATAAAGAACAGTCCCTCAAATATCCTCCGTCTACACCTCACTATAAACGCCCTGTCCAAGGCAGTTCCCGGTCTCTACCACGAACACTGGCTATAATGAACAGGTCCTAGAATCTTTTAAGTCTACACTTCATGGCCCGTCAGAAGGTTCTGCTGTCTCTCACTCGGGCGGGTTCCATATGGGATTGTAATGTGCAGGTTCGATAGTACGGGGTTGCATGTTTTTGGTCCCCACGGCTGCGTTAACGGGGCGATCATGTTATACTGTGGGCAGTTCTAAGCAAAGAAAGTGTCAGTCTACAGGCATGCTAAGATGGCTGCCACTAATGCGGAATAGCTAGAAATTAGTGTGCTATTTGCTTCATTTATATCCTTGTGTCATTTATTAGAATACACATCATTTTTGTTCTTGCCACATCCTTCTCGGACACAAGGCCGTTGATAAAAAGATTCATTAACACATTAATTGCAACCGTAGATGGTGGCCGCCATTTTGCCAAGCTTCAGTTTCTGTGTGCGCAAAAGATTACATTAACCCCAGAGGCTCCGCACACTTCCTCGCCGGGACTAACACGCAGCAACCATAAAAGTCTTTCTAGGTAATGTTTGTTTGGTGCTGCGGTGTTAGGTAATGTTTGTTTGGTGCTGCCGTGTTGCGAAAGGGACCGTACTTGTATTCTGTGAACAGTCCCTAGCAAAGGAAGTATGAAAGGTACGGTTCGGGTTGGTGCGCGC
Source organism: Ellobium chinense (assembly GCA_033807755.1). Lineage (NCBI taxonomy): Eukaryota > Metazoa > Mollusca > Gastropoda > Ellobiida > Ellobiidae > Ellobium > Ellobium chinense. Next base: position 357,778 of record JAWQUT010000018.1, on the reverse strand, counting down.
CAGTCACAGTGAGAAAGGGTGCACACCTACCTGAGATTTGTTAGAAATGCGATGTCTTTTGCCATCACCTGAAGAGAAAATTCGGCAACATGACGGACGTCATCATCAGTTTCAACTTTGCTGGCGGAATGTCATGTCAACGGCCTTGTTTCGGAGGAGGATGTGGCAAGAACCAACGGTTGTATGTATGTTAACGAATAAGTCAAAGACATAGGTATAGCAAACCTCACTCTCAAATGAATGCATTATTTTCTTGCTCTTCCGCATTAGTTGCAGCCATCTTGGCTTGTCTAGAGACTGACACTTCTTTTGCTAAGGAAAGGGGTGTGCCGTGCCCTTACGCGACGCCGCAGGGACCAAACAAAAAACGCAACCCAGAGTTCGATTGACGCTGACGCCATTTTTTTCGGCGTCGTTTTCCAATTCTCCCATTTCCTGTTCCCGTCTTGTTGAAAAGCAAAAACATCAGGTCCTCTAGACACTCCAGGGCTCCTTAATTCACAGTGATTTGTAATTCAAGCAGTGCCAATTCACAAGAAGATGTTATTTTGAAACAGGCCCAACACTTGAGACGTATGGAAGTATTTAACTCTGAATATGGCAGAATCAGATTGCCCGTGTTTGCTGGGGCTTCAAGCATTTCTTTTTTTTTTCCTTTTTTGTGGGAAGACGATTATTTCGTGGAGGCAAAAGAAAAACGAAAACCCCCCAAAACAGCCAATAACGCACGCGGGAGGGTAAAGATAAAGATATAACAAAAGCTGTTTATTTCTCTTTTTCTTGAGAAAGTGATGAATCCGATAGCTAAGTATCTTGTTATAAGATTCGACAAGCCCTAAGCGAGATGGGCAACTTTTTCATCCAGTGTTTAAGAGATCTTACTTCGCTGCTGTGCGAGAAATGCAGGCAGTTGAGTTACAAATAACTTGAGAGTGTTGACTCGACAAAATCAGGATATTTGGAAGAATATAGCTATCCTGTATCAGTACGACAGAAAAGTCGGAGCTAAAATTTTGTCTTGGTGTTCGACTGAGGGTGACGGAAGTAATAAAATTATTCATTTTAAGTGAGACAAAAACACACACAGAATGTTATTAAAACAAAAATGTACATACTCAATTGTATTGAAAGTATAATATTAACCAAAAATTTTTCACGGTGCTGACCACTTAGCAACTGGATACATCAAATAATTCAAAGCAACTGAACGATTACTAAACTGATGGTATGAAGATGCCAATAGCACCTGGCATCAAAAAAATATGCAACTTTAAATAGTCCCTATAAAATCGGAAAAGTGGCTTAGGAGGGGGCAAAGAGATTGGGTTTGAATTTTAAAGGCATAGATAGTTGCAAATAACATTTGTAGACTCAGAATTGGTGAGGTTTAGCCACTCAGGTATAAACTTTGTGGTTGTTGCCAGTTGGTTAAGGTTACCCTGTTTACTGAGTGAAAAGGCTTAAAATATTAGGTAGCCTGCTTCACTGCTAAAGTTCTCAAAATTTAATTGGTTTAGAGGCATTTACGTCTGTGTCAAAATTTAGAGGAAAAGCTAAACAACATGTAACATGTTTGGAAATTATTTTGGCATGGGACCTCTGGGTAAGTTATGGAAAAGTGTAAAACCTTATATAGCCAACAGTTAAAAAAACAAACATTGGCATCTTCATACCTAAGTGCATGTATTGTCTGAGTAAGGTAAAGTGCAGACTTCCAGGACGTCATCTTGTCCTGGTGTTCAAAGATTTTCACTGAATTTAACCACCCCCCCCCCCCNCCCCCCCCCCCCCCAACCCCCCGGTATAAAAGGAGATGGAAGGCATCATGGGAGATGTACACGTTTGAGTTCAGTCACATATTTTCAAATCAGAGCACTTTTTTTTCCAAAATTCAAAATTGAAACATTTCAGCCAGTCGGCAATAGTATGGTAAAATGCAGCAAAAAAGATTTGCGCGTTTGCAACCTTAAAGCGTGCTCAGTCGGTGGCATGTTTCTAGAAATTAGCAAGTTTTTTGGCATCTTCAATCTCTTATTTACTTGAACTTTGGCTGCCTTGTGACGAAGCGCAGAGTCAGTTGTGAGTTAAAACACTGGGAACTCGATGGTGTTTTCGATAGTGTTCTGATTTGTGTTTTGTTTTGTTTTGTTTTGTTTTGACATGAATTTAAAACATTTTTATTGGAAGGTTTACCTCTTCATGCCTTCAACAAGGCAAACAGCTAAGCTGAACTTTTTGAACTATTTACGCTAAATGGATGAAATTTCTTGCTGATATAAAAAGCAAAATTGGATTTCGTTTTTTCCTGTGAAAAGACCAATGTCCTTATTTAAGATGCCGTATAAATGGTGTGCACTTTGATGTGCACTTCTCCAGAACACATCTTCTTCTTGTTTTTGTTGTTGTTCTTGTTGTTGTTATTGTTGTTGTTGTTGTTGTTGTTGCTGTTGTTGTTGTTGTTGTTTAATTAAAGTTCAGCGCAGAAGTGCAATAATTAAAGGTTGCGTTTTTGCACCCGGCACCTTACTGAATTAATGGTGAACCAGGAACTTTCGGCAAAAAATTTGGCTAAATACTGGGACGCAGCGTTTGACTTAGAGTTTAGGCGCAGGTTTAAAGTTAGGGTTAGGAAAGAGAAGCAAAACATGGGACAGTCCTTAGATATTATCATCATTGTCTCGGGACTCTCTTATGTGCTATCTCTGTGCTAATCCCTTCCCAAATCTTAGACCTCGATCCAGCTCTATACAGGGATGTCCTTTGTACTGTGCTTGAAGGAAGCCACGGAGTCGAATCTGTGCGGCGCCAGTGACTAACGGCCTATATATGCTTTAAAGTAAGCTTTAGGTTTATGCATGAGTTAAGGTTGATCTTAGTGGTCTATGCTGATTATTATGGGTAGGAATCGAACAGAGCTGGCACACCCCCGAATTTATTCATAGTGATTAGCCAAAGGGGTTGCGTGTCGTGCGCATATGCAACCCTCTTTTTTCCGCTAGAGAAAATTACCAGGAAGACAATACAATGAAGAACTCGACGTAGACAGACCGAAAAAGCTATCGGGATCTAAATCCCTGTGAGAGGAAGCTAAGTGAAGCGATACTGTCGTAAACCATTATGTGGAAACAATAAAAATATTTGACAACAGCAGGCGTCGCTTGACAACAGCAGGCGTCGTTTAACCTGCCATCCCGCTAAATTGCAACTTCTCCCATGCTCCTTTCAATAAGTTGCATAAACAAAGTGGACCTAACACGTGTGTTCATGACCGAAAAGACACCAGCAACTGTTTTCCAGGTCAGAGACCTCGCAGATGGGAACTGGGAACCCCGAGTTCGTGTTACATATCTATTTAGAACTGGGCATCCAAAAACAATATAACAATTTTAGAACAAACATCGCCGTTCCATCTAATCCTCCCTTTAATTGCTACTTGTCTCAAGTTCTCGGACAATTGCTTACAAGCAGAGTGGACGTTATACGAGTATTCGAAATGACGAAACAGATGCCAAGCAACAGCTGTCGAGGTCAGAGACCGCTCAGGTCAGAGCCCTTTTAAGTGCCACATTGCTCTCTTGGAGTGGACCCGGGATGATATTGACGCGTACTTATATCGATTCGAGCTACATGCTTCGGTGCAGTGGCCGCACCAAAAAGCCATGTGGGCTACTTACTTAACGTCGTTACTACAAGGGAAGGCCCTAAACTACTTCAAGGAACTACAAAAGCATGAAGCACAAGACTACGATAAAATTAAAGCACTGTTGCTTCGCCGCTTCCCGCATACGGAGGACATTATTTTCGCAAGAACTTTAGGAAGGCGAGAGCAGACCCGAAAGAAGATTTCGCGGTGTTCGTCACCAGAATCACGGATCATTTCGAGCGATGGTTAGAGCTGGCCAACGTGGAGAAAGACTATAATAAAATCCGCGACTTTTATGATCCTCGATCAACCGTATACCTCTTGCCATAAGGACTTAGTCGCCTTTTTGAAAGAAAGAAAACCCGGCTCAGTTGCTGAAGCTGGTAAGCTGGCACAGCAGTATAAGGAGGCCCACCCTACAAAACCGATCGCTAAAGTCATATACACATGACAACGAAGTCTTAGCGGCGGGAATAAGTACGGATAACTTTCGCAGCAGAGACCGCGATCGGTGGCGACACCTATCGGGAGATCGGATGACACAATACAACCGTCGTGGCAAATCGCGATAACGTTAATGATATACCGCGTTGGTAGGCAAATGGCGGAAGTTCACAAGCAGGTCATAATCGTGCTCGGAATTTTCCTTCTAGAGATGGTGGCAATGATAGGTCTCGTTGACCCCGTTGTCAGCAGGCAACCCCTCTAATACTAATGGATGCTGGAATTGTGGTGGCCCAAATCGCGTGGCAAAGTTTTGCACAGCTACGGGGAATTGTTATAATTGTGGGAAAGGGGACCATACTAATAGGAATTGTCCGACGAGATCAAGTGCTATCGGTAGAGGTACTGCTAATAATGGCAACTTTTTATCCTCCTCTAGTTGGCTCTGTCTCTGTTAATGATCGTCACTCAGTTCATTCCAGTTGTCCTTGTTGTGCTGAGATTCTGTCGTCAGGAAGTTTCCCGTATGGTGGGAAAATACCAGTGATTAACTCGTGTCGCACCACGTACCGGTAAATTACAAGTTGTACCAGATTTCGTTGAAGGAAAACACGTGTCTGTATTACGGGACTCTGGATCCACTGTTATTGGGATACATATGAGGCTAGTTGATGATACACAGTTGACAGGTAAAGTTGTTCCATGTGTATACAATTTTCAGGCACTATTGAGAGGCTACCTATTGCGAAGATAGCTATTGATACTCCTTTCATTTCCGGAGAGGTTGAGGCTGTTGTAGGATGTTTACCTAGTGCAGATCTTATTATTGGAAATATTCATGGGGTTTTGACTCCTTCTGCTGATGATTTGTCTAGGTGGCATGATTCTGCAGGGACAAGCACTACCGGGACTGTACAAACCCGTCGACAAGTAAAGGAAAAGGATGTCATGCGGCCATTACGAGTGCCTTCACTTACTTTGGATGTTACGCCGGATAGTCTAGCAAAATTGCAGAGAGATGACCCAGTGTTAGCACCATGTATTAGGGATGCTCAGTCAGGGGCGGTAAGGAGATATAAGGCTGGTTCTGCGTCTTTCGTCTTGGAAGGTAATATTCTCTATCGCAGGTATTCCACAGCTCCGTCGTCTATTACTCAGCTGGTAATACCATCATCACTGGTTGCTACAGTGCTTCATATAGCTCATGATGTTCCACTGGCTGGTCATATGGGTGTCGCTAGGACAAAGGAGAGAGTTTTGAATAGTTTTTATTGGCCCGCTGTTTTGAGGGATGTTAAAATGTACTGCCGAACTTGACTTTGTGCCAAAAGACTATTGCAAAGGGTCGCACCCCTCGTGCCCCTGTGCAGCCAGTTCCTGTTATTTCGGAACCATTTCAAAAGGTGTCTATTGATATTGTGGGTCCAATCGTACCCGCTACAGATAGAGGTAATAGGTTTATCTTGACTGTGGTTGATAATGCTACTAGATGGCCGAAGGCTGTACCTCTTCGTACTATAACCTCTGCGGCTGTTGCTGAGGCTTTGTTTGGCATTTTTTCCAGGTTAGGGATACCAGAACAGATTTTGTCAGATAGAGGAACTAAGTTTACCTCGGAAATGATGAAAGAGTTGTTTCGTCTTTTCAGTATTCAGCCTATTACTACTAGCCCTTACCATCCGCAAGCTAATGGGGTGTGTGAGAGGCTTAACTCTACTCTCAAAACGATGCTTCGCCGTGTAGCGGCTGATCGTCCAAAGGACTGGGATAGATAATTATATTCCAGCCAAGTTGTTTGCCTATAGAGAATTCCGTCAGGAATCCACAGGGTTTTCACCATTTCAGATGGTGTATGGTCGCTGCCCTAGAAGTCCTACGGACGTTTTTCGTGACATGTTGACTTCTAGATCTTCTAGTGATGATATTCAGGTTTCTGTTTTTCAGTACCTTACTGACTTACGTCAGAGATTAGCGTCGGCCCATGAGGTTGCACAAGGCTCTTCTGAGAAAGTTTGTCAACGAGCAAAGCATTATAAGGATAAGGGATCAAGGAGTTATACGTTTGTTCCTGGTGATAAGATTTTGCTATACCAAGAACGAAAAAGCAGGTTAGAAGTTTAGTGGGGCTGTTAAATTATTATAGGAAATTTATTCTCAATTTTTTCTAACTATCTCCACCTTTAACTGATTTGACAAAAAAAAAGGACTCACTGTGCAGCCTATACCAGGTAATAGTAACTACTTTGCAGACTATTTAAGTCGCTTCTGAACTTATGCAGGGTACTAGAACTATTGAACTTAAGATGAGTGTGATCTTTGACGTTCAACGCAAATTGGATCCCGTCGTACTGAAGGCAGCACATGTACTGAAATTCACTTTATGGGACACGAAATACGTTTGTAAGAAACTTAAGAACATTGAGTGGTTTTGTCTGTACTACAATTCAGAATATTGAGTGGATATGTCTAAATATAAAGTTACCAAGGCACATGCCTAGTCCTTGGGATCGTCGTCATTGAATTCGTCGTCAGTGAATTCGTCGTCAGTGAATTCGTCACCATTGAATTCTTCTTCAGTGAAGTCGTCGCTTTGAAGTCTTCGACGTTGGATTCGTCGTCAGTGGACTCATCATCGAAGATCGTCGCTGGATTTTTCGCTGGATTAAGTTAAATTAATTATGTGATTGACTTCGGGTCTGTCACATTCACATGTATATTATGTTTCTTTTTTCGAGGTATAAGTTAATGTTATAATATGTCTTGCCTATTGTTACCATGAATTGCCATGACTCAGACTTTGCGCGCGAACATTTCAAAATTTGAAGGATATTTAGAAAATTAATCGCATTAAGTTTTTGGGGGTGGGGGATAATGTCACGAGTTATGAGTTATGATGAATCGATAGTTTGTTTAGTTTGTTTTGTCGTGCAGGGGTCTGAGGTCATTGTACAAAGTGAGTAGATTGTATTGTATCTCGTGCGCACGGATTACGAATGTCTGAAAGTAGGTGAGCGGCGGAAACTAGACTTATAAAAAGGGTTGAGAGCAAGCACAGATGCTGAGCTATACCTAATACTACCTGTATGAGTGTGTCGCTGGGAGCGACTGTGTGTGCAAGTGACTGCCGCCAAGTCTTGGTAAGTGTTGAAAGCTAGGATAACGATCGCGAGTCCTGGGAGCGCGTGATAGAACCAGTGAAATGTGTATATAATAGATATTCATTTGGATGATTGTGTGCTAGTGCTTTTTATTGTAGGGTGAGTGAATGGATTTCTTTAAACGACTGGAGATTTTCAGGTGCGTCGAGTAAAGTAGGATGAATGCTCAATCTTAATNACAGATTTTGTCAGATAGAGGAACTAAGTTTACCTCGGAAATGATGAAAGAGTTGTTTCGTCTTTTCAGTATTCAGCCTATTACTACTAGCCCTTACCATCCGCAAGCTAATGGGGTGTGTGAGAGGCTTAACTCTACTCTCAAAACGATGCTTCGCCGTGTAGCGGCTGATCGTCCAAAGGACTGGGATAGATAATTATATTCCAGCCAAGTTGTTTGCCTATAGAGAATTCCGTCAGGAATCCACAGGGTTTTCACCATTTCAGATGGTGTATGGTCGCTGCCCTAGAAGTCCTACGGACGTTTTTCGTGACATGTTGACTTCTAGATCTTCTAGTGATGATACTCAGGTTTCTGTTTTTCAGTACCTTACTGACTTACGTCAGAGATTAGCGGCGGCCCATGAGGTTGCACAAGGCTCTTCTGAGAAAGTTTGTCAACGAGCAAAGCATTATAAGGATAAGGGATCTAGGAGTTATACTTTTGTTCCTGGTGATAAGATTTTGCTATACCAAGAACTAAAAAGCAGGTTAAAAGTTTAGTGGGGCTGTTAAATTATTATAGGAAATTTATTCTCAATTTTTTCTCACTATCTCCACCTTTAACTGATTTGACAAAAAAAAGGACAGCCTGACAGAGTTCAATAGACTGCTGACTGCCAGACCGCACTAGACGGGCTTGTGACGGCATTGACGTCTTCACCAATCTTGATACTGCCCGATTTTTCCTCCACATAATTTATCCTCAGAACGGACGCCTCAGACAACGGTATCGACGCCTGCTTGCTGCAGGAGAGATAGGGATATTGCTACCAGGTCTTCTTTGTCAGCCGCAAATTGCTGCTAAGAGAAATGAAATATTCGGTGATTGAGAGAGAATGTTTGGCGATTGTGTGGTCAGTCAAAACGTTAGGGCGTTATCTGTTAGGGAATCAGTTCATCATCCAAAGTGACCATAAAGTGATCTGGGCTTATTCGAAATAAACTTGTTAAACTTGTTGAATCGTTCTACGAGTCCTCGCTTGTCAAGATGGGTTTTGGCTCTTCAACCGTATATATTCACTGTGCAGCCTATACCAGCTAATAGTAACTACTTTGCAGACTATTTAAGTCGCTTCTGAACTTATGCAGAGTACTAGAACTATTGAACTTAAGATGAGTGTGATTTTTGACGTCCAACGCAAATTGGATCCCGTCGTAATGAAGGCAGCACATGTACTGAAATTCACTTTATGGGACACGAAACACGTTTGTAAGAAACTTAAGAACATTGAGTGGCTATGTCTGTACTACAATTCAGAATATTGAGTGGATATGTCTGAATATAAAGTTACCAAGGCACATGCTTAGTCCTTGGGATCGTCGTCATTGAATTCGTCGTCAGTGAATTCGTCACTACTGAATTCTTCTTCAGTGAAGTCGTCGCTTTGAAGTCTTCGACGTTGGATTCGTCGTCAGTGGACTCATCATCGAAGATCGTCGCTGGATTTTTCGCTGGATTAAGTTAAATTAATTATGTGATTGACTTCGGGTCTGTCACATTCACATGTATATTATGTTTCTTTTTTCGAGGTATAAGTTAATGTTATAATATGTCTTGCCTATTGTTACCATGAATTGCCATGACTCAGACTTTGGGCGCGAACATTTCAAAATTTGAAGGATATTTAGAAAATTAATTGCATTAATTTTTTGGGGTGGGGGATAATGTCACGAGTTATGAGTTATGATGACTCGATAGTTTGTTTAGTTTGTTTTGTCGTGCATGGGTCTGAGGTCATTGTACAAAGTGAGTAGATTGCATTGTATCTCGTGCACACGGATTACGAATGTCTGAAAGTAGGTGAGCGGCGGAAACTAGACTTATAAAAAGGGTTGAGAGCAAGCACAGACGCTGAGCTATACCTAATACTACCTGTATGAGTGTGTCGCTGGGAGCGACTGTGTGTGCAAGTGACTGCCGCCAAGTCTTGGTAAGTGTTGAAAGCTAGGATAACGATCGCGAGTCCTGGGAGCGAATGATATAACCAGTGAAATGTGTATATAATAGATATTCATTTGGATGATTGTGTGCTAGTGCTTTTTATTGTAGGGTGAGTGAATGGATTTCTTTAAACGACTGGAGATTTTCAGGTGCGTCGAGTAAAGTAGGATGAATGCTCAATCTTAATAAGGTGCAGGGGTCTTCTCTAGCGATAATTCCAGCAGGATGGAAAACCCAGGTACTCTGAAAATAACAACTTGTAAGGATAAATGAGTAAATTATTAATTTTGTTGTAATCTCTTGTTCTAGGCTTTCAGGGCGGGGAGCGTGAGACGTTTTCCCCGGCGTTGTAAAGAGGCCGCTTGGCCCAGGAGGTACGCCTGCCTTCCGCATCGGCCCTAGGTACTGGAGATAGCGGCGTAGAGGACCTATAGAGTGGGAACACCTTTCCCTGAGTTACGTTCTACTAATTCTATTTCCTACACGGAATCATATCATCAGCTTGTCTTGTAGCTAGGTTAAGAGCATGGAGGCTCTGGATATATGTTATAGCTTATCTTATAAGCTTCGTTAAGAGCATGGAGGCTCTGGATATATGTTATAGCTTGTCATATAAGCCTCGTTAAGAGCATGGAGCTCTGGATATATGTTATAGCTTGTCTTATAAGCTTCGTTAAGAGCAAGGAATGCTCTGGTTAAAATATGTATTATAAGCTTGTCACTGAAGCTTGGATTATATGATCCTGAGTGGACGGAGTGATTGTGGGGCAAAGTCTTGAAGCCCAGTGTTGTATTAACTTGACATTATATCAGTCGTATGACGACTCTAAATATAGCTATGTAATTTATTTTTGTTATTAAATATGAGCCTGAGAGGCGAGTCTCATGTCGTTGATGGGATGTCTGGGCAAGTGAATGTTAATGTCTGTTTGTGCGCGTCCCGTCTTCTGTGAGTTTTTGGGCCGTCTTGTGTGTTTTCGTATTTGTCCGCGTTTCAGTCCAGGCTACCAGTCCAGTAATCTGTGATAGGGGCCTTGTCAGCCCATAGTGTAGAAATATATATAAACTCATGTGATTTAGATAATTATAGCATCCAGTGTTTCAGGTACAGTTTGAACCTTATAAATGTAAAAATAAAGTATGTAAGGCCTATGCATTAGCACGTGGTCAAGACCAACGTAATGAAAAATCAAGGACAAAATCAGATGGAGAGGTGGCTATTTTTGAAACAGATCTGTGGAAAATTCTGGGCGTTGATTCCCCCTTTATCTTCCTTTTAAAAGATAGTGCAATGGAGGTACTTTCACTACTGTGCGAAAAGAAACTTTCTGAAATCACAATAGAATTTGTAGAATCACACATTTCATTTAAAGAGCCGAAAAAAGAAAAATAACCAATACGAGCCAATATTTGTTTACTCTCTCTACAAGTGATGAAGAACGTCTACATCACTAACGCACTCTTGGATACATAGTTCAAATGATGGTGACCGGCTACATCGGGCGTTTCTAATTAACTCCAACGCAAAAGAGAAGATATTACGTGTGCTATTGATAACCAGTTCAAATGACGATCCCAGACAGGTCACTCCTTGAGTTTCTAATTAACTGGACAGCAAGAGTGAGTAACATTAGTAACCGCCTCGGGCGATCACATAGGTTCTAGTTACTCTTCGACCACAGTCATCAAGATACCGGCAAGTATCTTTGCTCATAATGGAGTGGCCAATGAAGAGGGACCGTAGCTGCATCAGAAATTCATGTTCCAGTATTCATCTTTATCTCTGTTTTCAAGATGTTTCTTTCCTTTCTTGTTAAATACGTCGTCAGTGTTGAGCTGCCTGTTGTTTTTTTATGGGAATGGTTTCTTTGTTGAATCGATCATCTTTAAGTTTTCTTTCTGTGCTGCCTTCTTCTTTGTCCTCGTCTTCTACTTCTTCGTTGTCATCATTAATTTGCTCATACTTGTTTCTTCGTGTACTACAATTTTCTTCTCGACAGTCAAATCGTATTCGTCCCTTTATATTCAAATTCATTTTCGTATTCTGTCTGTGTGTGTGTATATGTGTGTGTGTGTGTGTGTGTGTGTGTGTGTGAGAGAGAGAGAGAGAGAGAGAGAGAGAGACAGAGAGAGAGAGTGAGTGAGTGTGTGCGTGTGCGTGTGCCTTCTGCTCCATCCTATTCATCGTCATGAGTTGTTCTTTCTTGCCATCTAATCCTTTCGTTACTCTTTGTTTCCTCATGTCTTGATCATCCGTGTATCGTTTATCTTCTCTGCCTTCTCTTGTTTTTTTCTCTTTTATTTTCCTCTACGTTGACTGGTTAGTTCGGTGATTTTGCACAGTTTATGTATTTACACTCTACTGAAGCGGTTGCCCTTTCCAGAAGCTTCCAAACAATTCAAACAGAATTTTCCAATACGTAGGACAACAGGAATGGATATTTCTTTTTTGGGTCATGCTTCACTCTCAGAGATTTTATTGGAGCAGAGTAGCCGTATAGGTACAGCCCTGAACTGAAAATCTAAAGGTCTTGGGTTCAATTTCTGCCGTGCTCATGTTGAAAAATGATTTAGGAAAGCATTTTAATCACATTTTCCTCAGTCCACCCAAGGAGTATCTGGTTATAGGCAGTGAAAGATATCAGAATGTTAATGATTGGTGTTCATAAATGGCAATAGTATTAAATTATGTTCCCAAGGTATTGAGAACGTGCTGAGGTAATAATAGTGTTAAGTCAAGTAAGTGAGCATCAGCCTGTATGCGAGAGTAAGACTTTATTATTATTATTATTACTATTATTATCGTTGTTGTTGTTGTGTTCTAATTCTTTGCGTACTTTATCTCTCTCTTTGTCTATCTATTTTTCTTCTACTTTCTCATCCATATACCTCTCGCCTCCATTATTTGAGGGTTTTTTTTCTCATCTTTGTCGCCGACTTCGTTCTCCTCATTTGATTCCTTCTACTTTTTCTATATCACGTTTTTTTCTTCTTTCCCCCGTTCTTACTTTCTTCCATCTCATTTTCTTTCAATCTCACGTGGCTGAAATTCTGTAATGATGAACTGACAATGCTGGAGTTAAAAATAGAAGCTGAGAAGAAACAACAATGATATGAAAGAAGAGGGAAAAATGTTAAACATCCTGGCGTAATCAGCGCATGGATTTTTTTTCTTTTTGTGGAAGGGGGAAGTGGGGGATGGGGCTAAGGAAAATCCCTGGTGTTCCATATATTATACTGCGATGCTAAGATAAACTGTAATAATGGAAGAGATTCTGTTGTTGTTGTTGGTTTTTTTTAAGTGACAAGAGAGAAGGACAACAACAAATTGCAGAGTGTTCCAAATCAAAGAAGACAGGTCATTTAATTAGAAATGTATACTTGACTGTCTTATTGAGGAGTCCCGTTTTTCGACGCCTTCCCAGGAGATTCTTGATTGCATAAGCCCCTGGGAGAATTTCAGTGCGGGGGGTGGGGAAGGACTTCGTGTTTCAAAGCGAAGCCTCCAAAAATGTCCCAGTGCATTTAATATGGGATAGATGGACATGGTGAAACTCTTGAATCAGGGATGGTTGAGGGAGG
>JAWQUT010000018.1:300065-332130 GCA_033807755.1 Ellobium chinense | reverse complement strand
CTCTCTCTCTCTCTCTCTCTCTCTCTCTCTCTCTCTCTCTCTCTCTCTCTCTCTCTCTCTCTCTCTCTCTCGCCTATCTTCTCCGTTCTAAATAATGGCCAGTCGTGTTTGTCTACAATTCCCTCAGGTTTTCTACAACAATCTTTTTTCGATCATGTAGTATCAGCTGTCACCGAACACGAGATTGTATTCCCCCAGCGACTTGAACTTTGACACCCTCGGGCTTTCTGTGCCCTGATATCTTGAGCTATAAGGGCATGACAAATGAGCGAAAAAAAAACGCATTGTATACATAAAAAAACTTGCTTTAATTCTTAAAGATATCGTGGTCTGCATACCTTTGCAGCTTCAGTCAAAACAGTTTTGTGACGATATTCGTTGCTGCTGCAGTCGTAAGTTGATGGTAAACCTAATGTAATGCGTTTTTCTCTTTATAATAAGCAGTTAATTTTTGGTAGCATGTCCATCATTATCCTGTGTCCATGTGGGTGTGTTCAACAGACGTATGGTATATTACGTTTCAGGATATTTTATCAATGTTTTCCTACAGAAATGAAATATGACAAGAATATGATACGTTCCAGTTCCTTTCTGCTAAGGTATAAGTCTTTTGGAAGGTGAATGACAAAGATGAAAAGCAACAACAACAACAACACAACAACAAAAAACACAAACTAACCAACCGTTGACGTCACGCAGCCTGTTATTTTGTCACTCGAGAGGATGGAAAAAAAAGGAATGCATTTTTGCACATTGCACGGTAATGAACTCCTGTTGAACCCGGAACTCCAGCAGATTTCTTACGCACTATTCCAGAATACTTCCGCCTAGAACGTGGTTCAGGGTTGAGGGGCAGAGTTAGGATCTAGGTTGGGAATAAGGAAAAGGACGCCTGGGGCAGTGCCCAAATATCATTATCTAGAAACTCGGGTCTGATTAAAGAGACATCCCAAAGATTCGAACCGGGCACAGTCACCTTCTCTTTTCATGTCTGTTAATTGAACAAGAACAGGAAGTTACTAAGTCCCTTGTGGAAATGTGATATTGTCTAGGTCGAACTTTGTGTCAAATTTTGGAGAAAAAGTTAAACAACGTGTGTGGGAAGTGTTTTGGTTTGGAGCAGATTTATAAATCAGTGAGGGGTATAATATATGCCAATATAGCCTTTAGCTGGCAGTGGAAAAAAACATTGGCATCTTCCTACTTATGGTTTAGAGAGGCCAAATGTTCATCAACATAATGTGTTTCTACTGTGTTCCCTAACCCCAGACCTAGCTGTGAATGGGAGTATTCTGGAAGTGAGTCAAATAGTCGGATGTACACGTTACCAAAGCCATGTAGCCTAAGGTTTCAGGCACCTATTTGAAGGTCAGATGACTCGTTTTGTATAGACCTCTCCCCCTGGGGTCTGCCAACCAATGTCAAGTGTAGAAATATATAAAAAGAGACCTGTGATCTAGATAAAGCATCCACTTTTAACGTTCAGTGTGCAGTTTGAGCCTTATAGATATAAAAATACAGTGTGTTAGGCCTAGATATCAGCTCGCAGTCAAAACCAGCCTAATGAAAAATTGGGGACCAAATCAGAATTCGAGGTGGCTATTTTTTAAAGAGATTTGTGAAAACTTATGGGCATTGACTCCACTTTTCCTTTTCCAATAAAGATCGGGAAAAAGAAGTATTTTCACCTCCAGAGGAGAAATATTCCTAAATCACAGTAGAATTTGTAGAATAACAGATTTGTTTATAGACCCGAAAGAAGAAAAAAAAATCAGTGCCAGCTACCCCAAAGAAAAGCTATAGGTTTAATCATATCTTCAGGACAATACCATGGGACTCTCCTGAGGGTCAATGCTGATAGTTATGGGCAGGGGTCGACCCTCGGATGTCCGGCAAACTTCCTACATAAAGTAAAGAGGCTGACACATCCCCGAAATTACGCACGCTGATTGGCGGAAGGGATTGCGCGCCGTGTGCAAATGAAATCATGTATTGAGACGACATCTACAGGGAGAGCTAAAAAAGCCTCAGTAGTAAAGATATGAAGATGCCAGTAGTACCTGGCAAAACAGTAATCAGTTTCTTATAGTCCTTACAAAATGAGAAGATTGGCCACGGGGGGGGTGGCGAAAGAAGCTGGATTTTAATTCAGTGGCTTATATATATATATGTGCAAACACATCTGTAGATGTGCAGGGTTATGCTGTCTGCTGTGTGAAAAGGTCTTAAATGTTAAGTAGTTTCATCAGCGGTCAAAGCTCTCAAAATCTAAGTGGTGTATAGGTAATTTCTATACGTCGAAATGTGTGTGTGTGTATTTGGGGAAGAGAGAGAGAATTAAACAATATGTGTGGAAAGTACTTTGGCTTGGAACACCTTTATAAGTCAATGAAGGGGGTAAATACCCTTATAACCAGCTGTGAAAGAAACAATGACTTCTTCATACCTACAGTCTGATCTGGAGAGGCCAGATTATCACTGATACAATGTTTTTACTTTTTCCCATGCCTATTCCATAGTTCATAATATACTTGTATATCACGATAGAGAAAAAATGTGCTGTGTTTGTTTAACCCGTGTTAATACACTTATTCGCGTGCTCATGTATACTAAAAACTTTGAAGATATAAATGTACAGATAGTGTTCGTGCCAGGACAATGTGGGTATTCACAAGTTGTCCCCACTAACCAGATCATATGATAAAATAAGGAGATTTCCGACGCCGTATACAAAGAGAAAGTTACGATCATTGAAATAATTCAATAATCATAATGGAATCATGGTTGGCTAGCTGAGGAAAACTGGGGCTGTGGGCCACCGTCGTTAGAAATATTGAAGATGGCACGGGTAAAAGTGGGCTTTATTTCACTTACAATAAACGAGAGAACTTCAGCCATGAGCCAGCGAGATTCTAGTTGAAGGTTAAGAAAGAATGAGATATGGTAGATCCGGCTATTTCATCGTAGTTTTAATATTAGGATGACAAAACATTGCAAACAGATTAGTCGCAACGTGACTTACTGGCTGATAATAGAATCAGATTGCTGGAGCCTAATTGGTGTGAAAAAACTGGCCTATCAGAATCAATAATAGCAAAGTATAAAATCTGTATTTTGGACAGATTGTGTAGAACAAATTGTATAACTTGAAACCACACCGCCAAAGTGGTGGAATTCAGTCCTGAATTCGTAAAAAAAAAAATGTCGCAGGCAATGTTTCCCAATGGCTTCAGCGGATTTCATTTGTTCTGGCCTGTAGTCTGCAAAAGAATTCCAAATTTTAAGCCCCTTTTTATCTAAATTAAAACTGTGGAAAATCTAAATGAAGGATCCCCACAGTAAACAGTAAATAATTTAAGCACAGTGGTGGTAGCAGACCTGCAGACTAGCCTTGGACATCGCGAAATGTTAATGTTCCTGTGGTTCGAGGAGAAAATTTAGTATAATGGCTCAAAGAAGCTTTTACAGTTTGGCTCCTGCAATCAAAACAGTAAATGATTTGAGCACAGTGCACAGACTAGCCTTGGCCATCTCGGAATGTTCCTGTGGTTCAAGGAAAAATTTTGTTTAATGGCTTAATGAAGCTTTTACAATTTGGCTCCTGCAACCATCAATAAGCGTTTGCTCGTAAACGCAAAAACAAACATGGCATAACTTTTCCTGGCGACGGCGATGAGTCCTGTGCGGCAAAAGAGGCTGACAGGAACAGGAAGTGATAAATGGGGACAAGGGGAAGTAAGAGGGTTATATGGTAAGTACAGCATATCGGAAATATAATGATTACAAAACAAATTAGTTGATTGTTGTGTGTTCCGTAACATAACAATAATGCGGTTTATACGTCTCGTATCCAGGTTAATGCCCTCACACGCGACTTCAGAGTAGTATTACCACAGCGGGCCTGGTCATTCTAGGACTTTCTCAACTCCCAGGGATGCAAACAGTGCCGCTGCCATTTATGATCACTAGCATTCTGACAATATCTCCCGCTGTCTATAGCCAGGGACCCATTTTACAGACGAGTAGACTGAGGAAAATGTGAATGAAATGCTTTCCCGAGGCACTTACAACATGACCGTGGTCGGGAATTGAACCCACGACCTTCAAATGTTAAATCCAACAGTTCGGCTACACTGCTCCACAAATATTCCCTAGAGGGAGACACTGTGTTAAGAGTAAAACAACTGAAGCTCACCACAGCTAAAGACCCCTTCACCCAAAAAGTCAGGGGTTTTTTTTCAGCTCTTTCTGTTTCCTGCCACTCAAGAAGGCCTCGACACACTTACATCATGATGCTAGGTGCCTTTCTCTTTGTTATGATCCCCTAACTAACAATAACGCTGGCGGTCGGCCTGATTAGCACATCATTAAATTGCCCAGCAAGAATTAATCTTTAATGCTAGCATGTATACATCGTAAAGCTATTTCTAATGACGAATGATGTTCGCTGGTCACTTGGTGAAGCATTTTTGTCATTCTTGTGGTAAACAAACACATTCTCAGAATTCTTTTCCTCCTTTCCTAAGCCCATCTGTTCCCTTCTCTCCCGGCTTTCTTCTATCTCTCTCTCTCTCTTCTTCCTCCATCGCGCTTCCTCTTTACCCTCCTCCCCCCCTATTTTTCTGTCTCTTTTGTTTTTTCTAGGCGGTCTTGATCATCTCAATCCACATGACCCACACTTCTTGAGTGTCAGGAAACAGAAAGAGCTGAAAAAAAACCCTGACTTTTTGGGTGATTGTGAAGGTGTCTTTAGCTGTGGTGAGCTTCAGTTGTTTTACTCTCTAAAAGCTTAAAGTTTTATTAGAAATGCGCTGTAAAGTGTCGTGTCAACTGAGGGACATAAGAATCAAGAATCCACCGTGTGGTTTGGAATGTCAGGAGGTGAAGTCCTCTAAATTCAAACATAAGCTGAACGATGTCGCTCTCTCTCAATATGTTACTGACTATCCGACAGGTGTCATCTGAAGATAGACATTTTTTTTTGAAACTATTGCTGTGAGATCTGGCATAGGTTGATACACACGTACGAGTTTTTGTAATTATGCTTTTCCGGTAAATGAAAGAGAGAAACAAATCTGAATAGTAGATAATTCATATCCGCAGGACTCTTCCGTTCACCTGGAGAAAACAGGTTCAAGTAGTAAAACTGAAATAGAAAACAGGTGCTGCTATCCCGTCGTTCTGGTGAATGTTACGTGAACGAGAAGATTACTGAGGGAGAGAGGGAGGGAGAGAGAGAGAGAGGTAAGGTGCCAGAGGGACAGGCAAGATACTCACTTGTCAAGTGGAGGAGGTGACTTCGTTTCAAGACGGTCTAGAAAAGGAAGGGAGAGAGAAAGATACAAAGAGAAACAAAGAGAGAAAAAAATAAGAGAGAGAGAGAGAGAGAGAGAAAGAAATGTGGGTCATGTGATTGAGATGATCAAGACCGCTTAGAAATAAAAAGGGAGACAGAAANAAAAGAGACAGAAAAATGGGGGGGGAGGAGGGTAAAGAGGAAGCGCGAAGGAGGAAGAAGAGAGAGAGAAAGAAAGAAAGAAAGAAGAAAGCCGGGAGAGAAGGGAACAGATGGGCTTAGGAAAGGAGGAAAAGAATTCTGAGAATGTGTTTGTTTACCACAAGAATGAAAAAAAAAATTTCACCAAGTGACCAGCGAAGATCTGCGCAATGTAACAGGACGGCGAAAAGCGTCACTTATACGCAGACTTAGACTGAAGAATAGCTTCCGAAGCCGAGAAACGTGTAGTGCGTTGTATGTCCGAAGTCCTAAGCCTGGTTTATCCGTGGACGCGATCCAGGAAAAGCTGGGGCTTTACAATGTAGAACTGCTCGAAAACTGCGGCTGGCTTGGCTTGCAGATCACCACCTGAAGAGCAAATCTGGTCGGAGTCCGGACTAGGCCTAAGCTGCATTTTAAGCGATGTAGCTTCTCGCTGAATTTTGAATCGTTCACACGATAATGTGATTTTACTCCAAAGCAACCATGAAGTTAGAATACTGTGATATAATTATTAATTCAAGGTATTCATAGGTTAAGTCAAGAAATGCAGTTGTGTGTGTGTGTGTGTGTGTGTGTGTGTGTGTGTGTGTGTGTGTGTGTGTGTGTGCGTGTGTGTGTGTGTGTGTGTGGACCGCAATCATAGTATCAAAAAACTTCTAAATCTAAGGGTATTACAGTTCCATTGTGTTGGGCATCAGTGCCATCCCTTGTTCTTATTGTGCATGCTAGTAATAAAATTGGTTACATCTATTCTGAATAAGAACCTCAGTCCGCTTTGGCAAGCACCGAGTTTAATATTGTTCCCGACTTTTATTTGGCTGTCCATCCGCAGGGAGTTTTGTTTTTAGTTTACCCCAAACGAAACTTTGCAGAAAAACAATGAACATTCAGGCAAGCCTATAACAGTATACCTATCTCTGCGTCGGGAGTGCAATGATCTCCAGAACCTTTCCCAATGAAACTGTCAATAAACGTGGAAAAGGAAAACAACTATGTGTTTATGCCCACACACAAAAAAATCATATTTTAAACAAAATGAAGATACTTGAGTAAACTTGATTACAATAATGTTATTGCTAGACAAGCTAATTTGCAGACTCTTCACCCTTTGCTAACAACACCTGCTGGTGATTATTTGCAGTGTAAATAATGTCTATATCTCCAAACACAAATTCGGTCTAAGTTGGCATACCTGTAACCTGACATAACACTATAAAACGTGCCATCGAAACACACTGAAATGAAGGGCTCCGGACCCAAAGTGTGTGGAGCACCACTCCCGTAGACATAATGGGGAAAGAATTCTTGCCGAAAACACCAGCATGACCCTGTTTCGAAAGATACGGCGTATTAGATTTACACCTGAAGACATCATATCGGAAGGCAATGTGCCGAAAAACAGGGGGGTCCCACCTTCACGGACATTTTGTCTAAATATATCCTGCCAAAACTACTTATATGACTTTATCCTGATAGACACGACATTTCATTTGTCTGGTATTACATCTTAAAAGTGGCTGCGCACGTAAAAAAAAAACAACAAAAAAAATTGTTTTTCGAGTACTTTTCTTTCTCAAAGCTATTTTTAGTGCCCACTGAACCAATTCGCGACAGGCGTTGTTCTGTTGTCATGTGTGTTTTATGTTGCAGTACGGAGGGCTTGAGTGACCTGGATTTGGCCCTTGCGTCAGAGTTATTCCTCTTGCCCAAGAAAGCAAAGGCGTGTGGGAAAAGTAATGACGTCATTTAAGTTCCAGCAGTTAAAGACACTTCAATCAGACAATATTATTATTTCTTAGCGCTCAGTTAAGGTTCTGATTATCCTAATTCACAAAATTAAATTCGACCGTGTAAGCCAGGTGACGTATTCTGTACCTATATTGCCTTGCCTGATTTGTTCGATCTTCAGCACACAGTGGAATTAAAGATATGTACTGACGTCAATGATGTGCTATAACCTATCCGCAGAGCACTGGCTATAGACAGCTAGGGCGTGCGGTTAGAACCTATTTGACGTAAGCTTATGGCTGCCATACGCGCAGAGGGTTTAAGAATTCCTACTTCTTGTAACGTAACTATCTGGGTTGTCTAGGACAGGCAGAGGCGGTATATCATACGGACAGACACTTAAAAGACTTTTTTTTTATATCAGAATAACGGTTTCATATTGTGTAGTGTGGTCTGGAGAATGGTTCAGCTTTCCTTTAAGACATATCAAAAGACACGGAATTAGAAGAGATTGCGCCAGAAGACAGTTGGCTACCACTGCTAGTTATCAGGATAAAAGAAGCGTCCCAAAAAATCCGGCATGATAATTTGAAATACATTAGGCCAAACTGATAATAAGGCTCTCTCTATTCCTCTGCTTACTGCTCATTTAGATTCTGCTTTTTTCTACCGGTTTGGGAACGTATGCACAACATTGTCTAACTTTGCGCCATCTGGTGATAACTACGGGACCCCCCCCCCCCNNNNACAAAAAAGAAATTACCAGTAATATTTCCCGTGTTTACCACCAGCGCTCGAAGTAGCATATTTCGACCCCTGGCGTTTTCCACTGTGTTGCACTGTGTGTGTGTATGTGTGTGTGTGTGTGTGTGTGTGTGTGTGTGTGTGTGTGTGTGTGTGTGTGTGTGTGTGTGTGTGTGTGTGTGTGTATCTGTGTGTCTGTGTGCCTGTGTCTCTGTGTATGTGTATGTCTGTGTCTGTGTGTCTGTCTGTCAGTGTGTATGGTGTATGTGTGAATGTGTGTGTGTGTGTGTGTATGTGTGTGTGTATGTATCTGTGTGTGTGTGTGTGTGTACATGTGTGTCTGTGTGTGTGTGTGTGTGTGTGTGTGTGTGTGTGTGTGTGTGTGTGTACGTGTGTGTCTGTGAGTGTGTGTATGTGTGTGTGTATGTGCGTGCATGTATGTTAGATCTGTTGGTAGAGTGTCTTCCAATGGCTATCACTCTGAGTGGGAGAAGTCTGTATGGTGACAATGCTATGATAACATTCTGAACAGACAGTACCGATATAATGTGTTCCAGACTGTTTTCTGATTTGTTCACGATTTGTTGGACATGTGTCTTTTACTGTTATAGATTGCTGTAAAATATCTGCCTTTACAATTCACAGGCTCTGTCTGTTATGTCTCCTTGTGTAAGGTCATTCAGTGGGGCGACTGACCACCCCAAGCGGCCATCGATTCCGTCCCACTCTATCTTCCACGTCACAAAAGGGCCCTATCGAGTGACAATTATCCTGAAGCAGTGAAATCTGGTCGAGATTTAACGCGGCAGGTAGGAGAAAGCCAGACTGACGCAGAATCGAGTTATAACAAATTGGGAGAGAGGGCAGGATCGTGCCTCAACTGCGATCCATTTCCTTTTCAGATGTCGGGTCTAATCGATGTTCTCCTCCCTTTCCAAGCGTATCACTTTGCCCGCCTGCCTGTCTAAATCATTGCATTAACGCTCGGCATATTTCAACGTTGTCAAGACATCTTTTTTTA
This sequence comes from Ellobium chinense, assembly GCA_033807755.1. Lineage (NCBI taxonomy): Eukaryota > Metazoa > Mollusca > Gastropoda > Ellobiida > Ellobiidae > Ellobium > Ellobium chinense. The sequence continues at coordinate 323,137 of JAWQUT010000018.1, read as the reverse complement.
CATTGCCGAAAAAATAGATTTTACTTTTATGATGAGATTGCTGAGACTCTCCTCCCGATGTATTGAAAATGAGAGTTATAATATTTATCTTCGTTTTCTATGCTAAGTGTTGTGTGTTATTGTTCCTTGCGTGCATGTTTGCCTCCGTCAATACCTGCCTGCAGGTCTTAATCAGCGTGTTGGCGTCTGATGTACACTACTCCAGATCAACCCCTGACTTTTTCAGAGCGGTCACTGTGACACGAGATTAATTTCTTTGGTCATGTATCAAGCTTAAGAAATTGCCTTATGTCTGTCGATTGCCTGCTCCCTTCCTGCCTGCCTGCCTGCCTGCCTGCCTGCCTGCCTGCCTGCCTGCCTGCCTGCCTGCCTGCCTACTTGCTTGCCTGCCTGCCTGCCTGCCTGCCTGCCTGCTTGGCTTAGCCTGTGCAGTAAAACTATAAACGATTCAAAGCCTACGACTCTGAAATGTCATATTTTTCTTCCGTATTAAGCTTTCGTAATATTTCTGGGAATTTGCTATGACTCAGACTTTGAGCCTCATTCTTATTATACTAAATCTAGAATAATGGATATGCCAGGGAATTAATGGAATTTGGAGAGAGTTACTCATTTCGACGATGGATTTGATTTTCATAGTTCGTAGCTGTATTGAGTTCACGATGTGTAATTTGATAAGTCTCATAAAACGTGTCAAAATGATATGAAAAACATCGCCTTGCCATCTCAATGTGCCAAATTAGGTGTTCTCAGGCCTCATTTATCTTATGAGAGAGATCCTTCCCACACCAAAATTCTCACGCACTCTTTGCTTGACTCCTCCCCACCGGGTCCGAAAGCTGGAACACAGTCAATAAAAGCTCATGTTATTTTTTCAAACAAGAAGAAATGTTATCGCGAAGGGCAGGCCCGCAGGCCTGGCAAGTAGTTCTGGAGGACCTTAACGGGAGGTTTGCTGCATCAGCTTCCAAAGTGCTCTGTATTATAACATCGTGCAGATATATAAATTGTTAAATGGATGGAAAACCGTAGTGTTTTCTTGAAGGACTGCTATCGTTTAATGAAACAAAACTTTGGTGTCGTTCTGCGGGTGTCGTTCTAAAGGATCACACAGTTAGTAACAACATGGATTTTCACTTCTTTGTATCGATAGTCAGCTACTTAACAACTCTTGTATTTTTAACAAAATAAATATTCCTGATCATATTTTCAAAGTTTAGCAGCAACAATTTGAATTAAGTAATTAAAAATTTCGCTACTAGCGCGCAGCCATTTTGACCTACTTCTACGTTCACTTCAGTGATGAAAGATCACGAACCATACGTCATGATGGATACGATCTCAGACAGTAGAAGACAGCCCTGTTGTACTGTGGGCTGTTCGAATAACAGAAAGAAGATATTTATGGCAAACTCATAGGTGTCCGAAACATAAGAAGTCTAATAAAATTTTTGCTTGCCTCCACCATTTCCCTTTCATATTGTATCCGGGGGTGAAGTGAAGTAATATGACGTCAGTGATTGACCTGCATCCATCGGAAAGACCTTCCAGTGATAGCTGTGATGTGTAGCTGGGATTATATATCGATATATAGTCTGTGATGTGTATTGGGCATTTCATTGATGGCAGGGTCAGTTCCGTCCAAGAGATTAAAGTCAAGAGCATTAACTCGAGAAAGTTGTGAATTATTATTTTCGTCGACGATCATATGAAGCTAAATTTTAATGTGATCTGAGTCCCTTGCCAAGTTAGAGAAAATGAAAAAAAAGACACACTTTCACTCCAGGTTCGAAACACATATCAAGCCTAGAAGTATTCTGATCAGATTATGGTTCTTTGAGCTAATATATTATTTCATTCACCACCACCTACAAGAACTCCCGCAGAGATGAAAGACTGTGAATTATATCATTCACACAGGTCAGATTTCGGACAAAAAAAAACAACAACAAATAATGTCTACGAGCAATTTATGCCCAGTGACCCTTTTATAAAAGCTTATTAATACAAATATGGTTGTCACTGAAATTTGATGTCAATAAATTTTCATTGAAAGGGAGAAAAAAAAAAGTTTTAACTCTTTGTAATAGACAACAAACGTTTATGCAGTCAAGGCCACGCCCTAAGCAATGAAGACTCTGATAGCATTAATGTAGTCAGGGGCGTAGCGTCCTTGTAATCTACAATACGTTTCAAGTTTCAAGTTTCAAGTTTCAAGTTTATTCATTTAGGCATAAGCCAACCACATACNAGTTGTGAATTATTATTTTCGTCGACGATCATATGAAGCTAAATTTTAATGTGATCTGAGTCCCTTGCCAAGTTAGAGAAAATGAAAAAAAAGACACACTTTCACTCCAGGTTCGAAACACATATCAAGCCTAGAAGTATTCTGATCAGATTATGGTTCTTTGAGCTAATATATTATTTCATTCACCACCACCTACAAGAACTCCCGCAGAGATGAAAGACTGTGAATTATATCATTCACACAGGTCAGATTTCGGACAAAAAAAAACAACAACAAATAATGTCTACGAGCAATTTATGCCCAGTGACCCTTTTATAAAAGCTTATTAATACAAATATGGTTGTCACTGAAATTTGATGTCAATAAATTTTCATTGAAAGGGAGAAAAAAAAATTTTTTAACTCTTTGTAATAGACAACAAACGTTTATGCAGTCAGGGCCACGCCCTAAGCAATGAAGACTCTGATAGCATTAATGTAGTCAGGGGCGTAGCGTCCTTGTAATCTACAATACGAATCAGAGATTACCGACATGACATCTACTTGTCTAATACAGTTTAATTAATCTTCAATGTTCTATAAAATATTCAAACATCATCTCCGTCCTAATTCACCTATTTCATATTTACAAGCATAAGCAATACAATTTGTCAACGTCTGCTGGTTTTCTTCCCCGCTAATCTGAGATTCTCACGGATTCGACGCTCCTATAGTCTCAGTGCGATGCATCCAAAGGCGTTATCAAGAGAGAAACTTTTTCTCAAAAGTGGCCAATAATCTGAGAGAAAAATTTGCTTACCAGCTATTCTGATGATGTTCTGTGGTTTCTTTTTCTTGCAAGATCCTTTCCATGCACGACTTCCCGATTTTTTTAATGGATGACGAGAGGTTGCTGGTCTAGACAGTACTTTTGGAGTCAAATACCAACATTCTGACTTTTTAAAGGCCACTGACTCCCAACAACAACAACAACAACAACAACAACAACAAAAACAACAACAACAACAACAAAATCAACAAAGATAGAATATAACTGCTAGATTACCAAAAAAAAAACAACAACATCTTCATCCTCGCTACGCCCCTGAATGTAGATAAGAAAAGGATGTTCAGTAACATGCATAGGTGTACACAGATCTAATCCGTGTTGACACTTAAATGTCGTATTTCACATGAATAAAGTTCAGAGAAAAGAGGAGTTTAGGAAAACTGTGTTAACAGAATGAAGAAACTGCATTCCCCAAAACATAGTTGCCTGCCTAAAATTTTGAACTACGCAAATTCGCCCATCTGTTCTCGAAACTGGCTCAAAATTCTGTATAAAATTATCCCAAGATTTGCAAATGACCTGTATGAACTACCTCGATAGGATGGTATGAAAACTATTCTTTACAGTGCACCCCAGGGTAGATAGAAGCACAACGTAAGACAGAAAAAAGCGATATCCAGTGAATCAAAGCATCATGTTCAAAAGTCAACCAAATGGATTAAAGATGCGCATGCAACATATCTAGCCATGGGAAATATTATTAGTTCCAAGAAAACAACAAACCAGTATTTCAGTTAAAGATATATAACCGAAATTTGGGTTATAGCAAAGATGTACACAAAATGAACGCAAACAAATTTTATCATTGAACACATAACGCTGCAGCTGAAAAATTTCGCTGCGTACTTCTCTCTACCCGTTAAATAAATACGATATTAATCTTTGACAACAGTGTTACTTCTACATAATAATCCATCCTACAAAAACAAAAGACTGCCATTTAATTAGCTTTGACCAGATATGTTTTATATGCCATCCTTCTTTCTCAAGACATAGATGCACAATCGTTTCAGAGTTTCGAACAGCAAGTTGGTATGTTGCAACATCAGTGTTGTGGATCTCATTCTCTGTGCTGTTCTGCGGCAGTTACATGGTTTATTACGCTATTTAATAAACCCTGTCCTTGAAGCAACCCCAGCGGGGAAAAAAATATCAAGAGGATTTAAATTTCTGAATGGGGAGCGCAATCAGTGTCCACACGTCTGCTAATGAAACGCTGTCCAAGCCTGTCCTTCATCCAGCCAAGGACGGCATTCCCAATGTGAGGTGTAGCCCCATCCTGCTGAGACTATTGGCGATCACGATGAAAACGGCGCTGTCTAAATGCTGTCCACAACTGCTTGAGCACGACAAATAGAACGGTCTGACAACTCCACAGCTGATAAAGGCCATCCAAGCTGCTAATTTCTGTGCACACAAAGGTCTTTCAAGGCCACGTGATGGCCCTGATTGGCTAAAAAGAGACATATTTTTCTAATAGATGTCACCGAATAACAAGAAATGCTCTTTATCTTAGAATCAAGCGTCATCCATCACTCTGAGGAAGTCTAGTGTGGACATAAAGCCCGGATTTCCATTTAGACATTTAGTGTTCCTGTTCAGATAAAATCACCGGAAGTATAGTTAGATCAATGAAATTCACAGAGTTTATAGACCTATGGCTCAGGTGTTGATCTGTGTATTTTAAAATATACAGCTTAAACATAAAAAGTTACCAAGAATGACGTGAGTATCCATAACGTCCAGAAACATATCCATAACGTCCTAACTGAAAATTTTATCAATGTTACTGACACGTTATAGAGTGAATAGATGTCACCCGGGCTTTTGTTGTTAATATTCTAAGTTCACCGATTCATTCCTTTGTTTAAAAAAACAAACAAACAAACAAGCGTTAAACCCCCTTTGTTATTTTCTACCAACCTGCACGAGGACACCAGCTTTTGAACCTATTAGTAAACGAAAAAGGGAAGCCCATTATCGAGAACACTAATCTTAAAGCACAAAAATGTGACTTCATCCTCATTGGTGTGTAACTTTCAGATTGTGTGCTCAGGGAAGAGAGACCCAAAATGTTTCTCTCTCTCTCTCTCTCTCTCTCTCTCTCTCTCTCTCTCTCTCTCTCTCTTTCTCTCTCTCTCTCTCTCTCTCTCTCTCTCTCTCTNCTCTCTCTCTCTCTCTCTCTCTCTCTCTCTCTCTCTCTCTCTCTCTCTCTCTCTCACTCTTTCTTTAATGTTTCACCACTAAACTCTTATCACCGGTGAAGTAGCAAAGCACAGAAAGAAAATATCAATTTAGTTTAATCTTTAAATCATCTAAACCGCATATGTCGGTTATTCGGAACGTTCCGCCTTTATCGATGTATAACGTCTTATGCTAGAATGTGGTTTGGAGAAAATGCTATTAATATAATGAAGAGACTTAGACAAATTCCTTATAAACCTTATAGGTCTATATGACTTTAAGATTTTGAGCTCGTTTATGAATTCTGATAATGTCAGTAATGCAGGTGTGGTGTTAGATTTTGTTCCCTACTCCCTCCTTTCCTCGATGTCTGACTCCTGGACACAAGAGTCAAATTCCATCCGCTGGCTAAAATCACATTGTGAAACTCAGAATATCGTCTGGCAGACTCAACACAAAGGGGGTTGGGGGATGTGGGGGTGGGGGCATATCCTACTACCAGATTTTGTCCCGGGGGAAAAAATCTCACCGGGGACACAATCTGATCTCACACCCGCTGAAAACTCTGAATGAAATCATGAACTCTTTGCAGATTACCTATTCATGTATTGCCCCCATATACGTCATCATTAACGCTATTAAGTGTAAAACCAAACATTGCCTTTTTATGACAGAATCTTCTGCTTCGTTGCCATTTTCTCTTTGCTTTGGTGGAGTTATTATTATTAAATGGAATCGACTGTATAACAAGAGAAGAATAATTTTCAGTAAAAAAACCCGGCACACAACAAAGGCCAGTCTCTTTTGCTTTGCCTAAGCCATTACGGTGGTAAGCGATGGCGCTAGTCGTCATATTAGAGTAATGATGACGTGGCGTTTCCTCCACTTTCTCTCTGCACTCCCTGTCTGTTTCCTGTGATCATGCACTCACGTCTTTCACACATGATTATTCTCTAAATCAGCAGCAATAAATTTTTTCCACGATCTGTACTCCGTGACTTGAGATAATGGCTAGGCGGATATAGCATTTGATAGGGCTCAGCGGAAGCGTAGTTTTTGGCTGATTTGTCACCTGTTGTTAACTAGGTTGAACTGTGGTTGAACTGTGGTTGAACTGTGGTTGAACTGCTCATTTGCTAATCTCATTTCGTAATAAAGTTAAACGAGCTGAATTGAATTGAAGTGTTCATTCTTCTAACCGCAAGAATGATGAATAATATTTATATTAATGCACAGGTTTGGAGTTTGTATACGAATGATAATCGAGGAAATCAAAAACAGATCCGTCATGGTTTGGGTTGTGGGTTTAGTGTGAAGAAAGATGGCTAAACAGAAAAAACAGCGTGCACAAGACTGGGGCTATAATGTGCACCGCCGTTCAGTCTAGAAATTATTTGAGTTTTTGTTGACATAAATTATATTCTGACATTGTCTACATAAGTAAGGGAATTTGTCACCACTGAGGTTTAAATACTGTAATTTTAATCAAATGATATTAAAAAATATAATTTAGATCAGTATGTAACTCGGTGGTATCAACGATGTCGACTAAAGTAGCTTCTGGAAGGAAGTGAGTATCCACGCTGAAATCCAGCAGCGACAATACTCACGATCTGTACCGACTGAGGCACATGGCCTAATGAGGTATTTTCAGTTACGCCACGTGATACCACGTGATCTAGGGATTGCTAGGATGATTTGATAGATGACGAGCAATCATGCATGAGCAAAGCATGTAAACAAACCAACGTGTGAGCAAGAATTCCCAGGTCACGCGATGGAGCTGAAAATACCTAATTCATAAATTATTTTGCGTTGTGCACGCTAGTCTTCGGGTTACTCAAAACACTCCTATTAGATTTGTCTGACAACTTGCATGACATGAGCTTAAACTATGTTATGAACGCTGTAGATAAGCTTTTCCTTTCACTGATATTTAATGAGTGTTCAAATCACCTTTTTTAATCTTCCTAAAATGGAACGTTTTATTTTTTTTATTAAAGAATTTGACAGAATTTTTACAAATTGATCTCAGAGGGTGAAACATCGTCTAGGCGCGTGCACGTCATCCACTAAAATGGAGAAATGAAGATTATCAAATTATGTAACATAACAGAAAGATAAACAAACAAATACACAAACAAGAGGGTAAAACAGAGCAATTAGACTTCCTTGCACAGGCCTACGTGAACTTACGTGCAGTGGTGATTCACAGAGTCTTGTTAATCCTCAATTAACTTTTCATTCGTACNGTAGAGGGATGATTTGAATTGTTTCTACAACTACTTTGATGTTCCATGGGTAATGATCAAGTATGTTTTACTAACAACTACTAAGAAAATGTGTCAAAGATTTTATGCTTATTGTTGAATAATTTTTTTTTTTTTCAGAACGGCCAGGCTCACATGGAGGTGGGTGCAAACTAATATAGAAACCTTACGGCAGGTTTTGGAATATTTCCATAAAAGACTGGCGCAAAGCAAAGTTTACAGACTATTCGATGAATCATTTCCCGCCCCCTCCTCTCTCTCTCTCTCTCNCTCTCTCTCTCTCTCTCTCTCTCTCTCTCTCTCTCTCTCTCTCTCTCTCTCGCTCGCTCTCGTTAGTTAGAGTGAAATTATTCATTCTCGAATTCATCTTTCTCTCTCTCTCTCTCTCTCTCTCTCTCTCTCTCTCTCTCTCTCTCTCTCTCTCTCTCTAGGTTATATCATACAGTGTTCAAACTTACATGTACATTCTCTCTCTCCTCTCCTTTTTTTTCTCTCTATCTGGCTTATTTAGGTCAGACAAAATGCAAAAAAAAAAAATTACATTCGCCTATCTTTTCTCCGTGCTGTGTGTGTATATATGTGTGTGTGTGTGTGTGTCTGTGTGTGTGTCTGTGTCTGTGTGTATGTTGTGTGTGTGTTTGGGGCTTATAAACGGATTCAAAACTATATTAATTATCATGTGTCATCCTGAAATAAGTTCTTCTATCTGAGAAGTTTATATTGAAATCTAATTATGGACATTGTCCTATATATTAATCAATCGTTGGCCTTGACCTAGAGAATCATTTACCACAAACTAGGCCAAGCTATAGCATCATTTCGCACAAAATGTTATACCATTTCGGATCATATTATCGAAATTCGTGTATCATTTCATAAGTTTAAGGTTCTAAATATATTATAAGGGATGTGATCTCTTGCTGCAAGAAAACAAAAATCTTGATTGCCTTTCCAGTTTTCCTTCTTTTTTTTTTTTAACCAAACTTTCAATTTGTTATTGCTTACGCCAACACCGGAGGAAATTATCTCCCTTTTAGCGACATTGATACAAGGGAAAATGTTATAGCTTATATGAATGCACCCAAATCCGAAAGTAGAAGCACAGAAAACAATATTCATTAGCTCATTATGAATCAGTTTTTATCTCACGTGTTAAAGGTTGGTTTTTTTTTTTCATTTGTCTTCCTTTCACTGACCCAGAAGTATAACTGTGATTTATAAAGTAAGAGATGGTGGAACTCAACATCCCATTTATCTTGAAGAGTCAGGATGCTATTGATACCTTCTCGTGATAATGACCTAATTAAGTGAAATGATCGTCTGACTCATATATGGTAGTAGGAAAGAAATGGGTTTTCGTCCTATTTAATTGGCCCAGCTGCCCCAGGCGCGCGACATGTGATTAATGGCATCTGCCTGTGGTCAATGAATAAGGAAACTTTCGGAACACCAAAAAGAAATTATCTGACGGATAAAGTACGTTATCTGTCTATCCGTATTGTGGACCGCAGAAAAATAAACTAAACGATCTGGAGATTTAACCAAATTTCAGTACAAAGCGAAAGATGTATTGATGTACCAAAGTTCTGAAGGTGATAAAGAGTTAATAATAATATGTTTCTTGGTGTTATCACGACAGGAAGTACCATACATTGTTCGTAATGTCGTTAGTTACGTTTCTGGTAGGGGATCCGATGACATGTTTTTTTTTTCTCTTATGCTACCAAGGACGTATAAATGGTACAACAATTGTTATGAGTGATAAAATGTTAGATTTATCCTATCTGCACGACATCTGTAACCGTATCGCATATGTACAATGATGGCGGACCCAGTGACTAGCCGAACATGACAAGTGCGTTTATTCTTCTTAAACTCTGCCATCACAACAATGATCAAACTATATTACAACTACTTCTGCTACTCCTCCACCCGCTACTACTACTGCTGCTGCTGTTGTTGCTAATACCACTGCTACCTTTTCAATAACAACAACTACATTTACTTCTAATCCTTCACGCACTTTTACTGTGAATATTACTTATATTATCACCATTGCTGCTACTGATGCTGCTACTGTTACATCTACTACTAGGGATGTTGCTGCTACTGCTGCAATATCAACAACAACGACAAGGACAACAACAACAAAACAATAATAACAACTTCTACTACTTCTGCTGAAAAGGAATTATTTTTTTTACCACACCCTACCCTCATCCAGTATTTCTTTTCAGCGGTAGCAGTTGTTTGGTGGCAGGAGGAGTCGAATGAGGAGGAGGAGGAGGAGGAGGAGCCGTAACATCGGCGGCAACAGCATTAGTAGTAATAGTAGTAGTACTAATAGTATTAGTAATAGTGATAGTAATTATTAGTAGCAGTTGCTGTAACAGTAACAAACAAGTTTAACAAGTTTATTGGGAATAAGCCCAGACCACAGCCGTGGCACATGGGCAAAATACAGTGTGCCACGGGACAGCACATGACATTTTAAGCACTACAGCTACTAACATCACACACGTTCACAATCCATTGTTACAATCACGTGCATTCACAACATTCTCATACATTTTACATTTAACAATAATATGTAATACTCACTTTTACTAGTAATAGTAGTATTGGTGATGATAATAGTCGTAGTGGTGTTTCGTGAGGATACCTAGTGTTTTGTGAGATGGTCGATAAACTTTACTGTGACCAAATTTATTGTAGCTACTAATGCAACAAAAATGCTCTCCATAGTTTGAGAGTGGCAGTAACCTCTTTCAAAGGAAAATCGTTCTGAATACATCAAATTTGGCGTAGTCTATATGTATAGTATGTTTCTTTCTTTCTTTCTTTCTTTCTTTCTTTCTTTCTTTCTTTCTTTTCTTTTCTTTCTTTCTTTCCATCTTCCTTTCTTTACTCTCTTCCCATCTTTCTTCTTTCATACTTTTTTCTTTCTTTATCATGAATTTTGATTTATGCCATGTATTATCGAGAATATTGGCTACTAGCCTAAATAAAGCTTTGAACTTGAACTTGAACTTGAACTTGAACTATCAAATCTTAGACACAGTGGAAGTCTTAACAGTGTGTGAAGCAGAGAACGTAACATATAGCATATTACTTCCTCTTTCTTCCTGTTGCTTTTCGTTCATTTATATTAATTTAATTAATCTAAGTACATTTTCCATCATTCACACAGCATGTAGACTAATAGTCTGTCATCTATTCAACACGCTAAGAGTGTTACTGGCGTGCAACGACAAACCACATTATAATCATAACCAAATAACGAGTTTACCGCTTTTTGTCGTTGCGCTACTGTATAAGCCCCTATATTTAGTATAAAAATTAATACGGAAAGGTGTAGTATTAGCTATTTTGCGATAATTGTCGAGGCTAGAAGTTCGACGTGGTCAGCAGCTTTCATTTCAGCGAAGACGTGACTCCACTGAGTTAATTATTACATTCGAATTTAAAAACAAAAAAACAAAAAAAAGGAAGTTTCGTCTAGATAGTGGCCTCAAATGTAGCTTCGTTTCGTTTCTTGCGGCGAAAATAATTATTTCAAAATGACTGTGATTATGGAACTGGTGGCCATGAAACATGATTCCCTGTCATGTCCCTCAGACAGTGGCTACTAGCAAAATAATTATGGTATTGCCGTATGAAGCAATTAGTTCTCCATTTCCATATTTAATGATTGAAGTAATTTAATACTAGCTTGGGTTGGAAAACCGAGAACGGGAGTAGAATTTCTGACGTGACCGCAAAGAGAAATGACAGTCATCAGAATCAGTGAGGTCGAGTCACTGAACAAGTAATAAGCTGGAATGTCAGACTTTCTTTCGAACCGAATCCAAATCGGATATGAAACAGTGCCAAAAAAGAGAGCCAAATCATACCTGGAAAGGGGTGTAGGGGTGGGTCCATGTATTGGATATGCATATTATGTGTTATAATTATCATAAACTTTTCTATATAAGTTAGAACGAGATATGAAACGATTAGTAAATAGTTCCTTAAAACGTGGTCATATGACCATTTATGACTGAAGCCTGGTCATTTGAAATACCATACTGTATTATAAATACTTGTACAGGACATTAGTCAATTTTTTGTGAGATTTGGTTCAGAAAGAGCCAAATCTGGCAACACTGCAAAATGAGGCCGCTTTCGAGCATTGAATTTATTTTTAAGGACATGGCTGATGGCCTAAGAATGAATGACAGGCCAGCTTATTACGACGGTTGATGTAAGTCGCAAGGCAATGAACTGATAGGTTCAGTAGAGGTTTCAATAAATAAACAAAGGTTTTAGTATATATACCTTTCATAAAAAAGAAATGTTTGCTGTGACTGATTGGCTTTGTATTATTTCGAGTGCAACAAGCGCCCCGAGAAATGCCTCAAGATAGCAAAGATCCTTGTATTCGACTCAGAAAGTAGACATCAATTTTCGTCTTCACTATCTGGCTTTTGACAATAGCATTATCTACGACAGAATTGCAGCATGTGTTATCCAACCTGTCAGTGAATACATGAGAGAGTGAATGAAGAAAAATTTTAATGAAGAATCGTAGGCGTTAGATCTAATTTGTTTCGAAAATGGAGCATGGCTGTTGAGATTTTCGTAGGTATATAATATTTGTGTCCACTGGAGGACACGAAAAACTAACTGTGCTTCAACCAGTTCTTTGAGATACTTTCTCGGCTTCTTGGGGAGTACACAGCCCCGTGATTGTTTAACAGACACTAATCACAGGCATTCGAACAATGAGTTTCACTGCCTATATCCAGGTACCCATTTTAACGACGTGTGAACCTAGCAAAATGTGAATGAGACACTTTTTCAAGGCACTTACAGCAAGACTTCGGTCGGGGATCAAACCCACGATCTTTTGAGCTTGCGTCCACAGCCATAACCATTTGACCAGATTGCTCCACCTATACAAAAGCAGTCATACGATACGCTCTTATTCAGGGTTGTTCTGGACCAAGTTGTCGCTCTTCCCATAATCTGACCGAGCTTGAAAAGTGTATTCGAATCCACCCGTTGCTGATGGAGTGAAAATATAGAAATCCACAGGGACCGAATTTCTTCACACCCTTATTCCTGCTGTGATAAAACAAATTACTTGAATAACACAGTTTAGCCGTGAGTTTCCCAGTTCAAAACACTGTAACTGTCCACCGTGGAATTCCCTGTTCCATGCTGGTTCTTTGAAAGGGCGGACGATTAGGTTTCAGACTTGCTTCCCAAAATACCCCAAGTCATTATCACAAAAGAAAGACTGGGCCTAAACAGGGGACTCTGTAAATGGGATTGTCAACGATGAAACCGGAACTTGTCTGTTTCGATGTGGTTTAAGGTAAACATTCACTGTTTTGCCGCACACCCATAAAAGCCTTCGCACAATATAGTTTATATTCGAGGTCATATTGATGCAAAAAGGCAACAGCAAGAAATGTCTTAACATAATGAGAGCAGGATAGTGTACTACTGAGAACGCCATGAATATGGGATTTTAATCAAAGTTCAAACCAGAATTCGAATCTTTGAGTCGTTGGAGAATTTTTTTTTTATTCCCTAACCCTTAACTCACGACATTCTTTACAGAAAAAAATTGGAAAAGGTTTTTTTTTCTTTTTGGTCTGGACGCCGGTGTACCACTCCAAACTTAGCTGTCAACTGAAAAGATCTCACTTGTAAATGATCTTTGCCAGGATGGAGGAGCAACTTTAAACTAGGACTGGGAACTATCGGGGCTCATTAAAACAAAATGAATGACTAGAAAAGCAATGATTTTGTCAACATGTTGGACGCCGTCTGGGTTAGAGATGTTGCAGGTGTCTCATCCAATGATTTAAACATGAAATCAAATGTATTAAGAGGTGCTCTGTGACATGGCATAAATTGTACACGTTTTGACTATCATAATAGGAATAGCTTCCGTGAGCGGCCTGCCTGCCTGCCTGCCTGCCTGCCCACCTGCCTGCCTGTCTGCCTCCCTGCCTGCCGGCCTGTCTGCCCGCCTGCTTGCCTCTCCGTCTGCTTGTCTGCATGCCTACTCTGCCTGCATGCTTGCCTGCCTGCCAGCCTGCCTGCCTGTCTGCCTGCCTGCCTGCCTGCCGACCTGCCTTAATGGATGTCTATCTGGATCAAACCTTCAGTACCCTGGTTGATTACAACAGGACACAAGATAACTCTGCCGATGGTGATGATTTCAGGACGTTGTTGAAGAACCGACCATCAAATCATTTTCATAAACGAAGAGACGAAGACAACAGCAAGGACCTGATAGTGAGTTTGATTTTAGTTGGCACCGACATACCAGACATGTTGATGCACAAAATACATAATTATACTAAAGACAGCTGTAGACAGGAAATCCGCGGACCAAAGGCTTATGGTCAGTTTAAACAGAAGATGGGTTTAGCCAGAGAAGCCCAAAAAGAGGGGGGAAAAAGCAAGGCGTTTTGTTTCCTTTCGCTATAAAAGTACTCTCGATTTAACTGTTTTCGTTTTAAACGTTGTCCACTGTATCAGATCGTCTGCAAACTTTATACAAAAATTTTTTGCAAAAATTGTAAGCCTGTTCTGATTACGTCATTGAAATGAATGCGCAAGATATAACCCCCCAAAAAATATATATAAGTAAATAAAGAGAATCCCTAAAAGCGTAATAAGGAATAAGATGTTGTCATGCTAACATAAAAATTGTATGATCCTTTTTACAAATATGTGTGTGTATGTGGTGTGGTGTGTATGTGGTGTATGTATGTGTGTGTGTGTGTGCGTGTGTGTGTGTGTGTGTGTGTGTGTGTGTGTGTGTGTGTGTGTGCGCTCGCGCGCGCGCGCAGGAATGGATGGAGCGCAGCATTATAACGTCTACACAGACTGGCTGCTCTGATCTGGTGCCAAAAACCATCCATAAAACAAAAAAACAAAAAAACAAAAAAACTGGGACGCAATTTTTCTACAAGAATTAGCGAGATAATTGGGGCAATCAGGATATCAAAGATGGAACAGGGCATTTCCGTGGCTGTTTCGTAATCGTCTGGAATTAAAATTTATGGCCCTAAGACATGAGAAAAGACAACAAAAAGAGCCTCACACTGATGAAAATCGTGCATTATTTTTTTGCTAGTCTGGCAGTGGCGGTGAATGGCCCAGTTTTTTTGGTAAGGCTGAAATGACTGATTTCTTTAGATTGTTTGGGGAGATGTGGACGTATGATCATTCTTAGTCGTTTCTTATGATCTACCTGTCATCATATTCTTCCTGTCTCCGCCCTGAAAGGAGGGACTCAGCCCCATTAGCCTTAAATGACTCACCGCCTCTGTAGTCTGGTATTATTCTAAAGTTTAGAAGTGCAAACTTCTTATCAAGAGGAAAGTGATGTAGTTATGAATCTGTTATAAGAGGACAATAGCCTAAAGGAGGCCATTGCTGATTGTAAAATAAAGCATAATAGCTATGGAGCCATGAAATTTTAACACTGTCGGTGTAAGCGGAAACTGCCTTGGGAGATTCCGTGACAAGTAGGTTTGATTTGTGTTCGAGTTTTAGAGGAACCCACAGCCTCCTCTCGCTTCCCAATGATGGGTCTTTTGCCTTAAGGTAAGCTTATGAGCACATCAATAACAGAGGTTGAATGCCCTAACAAATAAGATTTGTGTCTTTACCGTAGTTCCAGAGATAATCCAGAGAGGAATAAAAGAGAAGAATGAATTAGGCAAAGGCAAATTAATTAAGTTCAAAAGTGCAATAGAGTAGAATTCGTCTAATCACAAGTTCTGGGAAATTCGGGGAAAGTTTCGATTTAAAAAAAAGAGTATTGATTATCCACGAAAATTTACTGGGCAAATATTTTACATGTGAGAAAAAAATATTCACATGGCTCATCTTTTTTCGCTGCTTTCTTGACTTCCCTTTGCTCCAAATCGTTGGCCAATGTGATTTTAACATACTAATTTAAAAACGCCAAAGAGAAAAAAAAAACTATAACTGTGCCTAGGAAAATGGGTTAACTATTACATCTTTTCACTTCCCCTTGATTGGTTAAAACTCAAGACATCTTGGAATGGATTTTCAGGAAAATCGTAAGATTTTGTTGGGGCGCTCCAAGCATACATTATGGATGTGGATCTACTCAAAAACACTGTAGTCTGTCTCCTTATGACGGTCTCATTCTTGAGACAGCTGCTCTCAACATTTCTCATATCCTGATCCCACACACTTCAGCACTGACGCCATTTGTGATGACGTAAAACATCGTTTTTTTTTATATAAATGAGAATTGGGGAAAAGTGTCAGCGCAAATCAATATGTTGTTAGCATCAAGAGAACAAATTTCTTGGGATGCTGGTCTGACTAGCCGGGCAAGTTAATGTGCAACAAATGACCAAACCTCATTTTACACGCATTTACTCTGTGTTTTTAGGTAATGATTGTGTTTAAATTCAACTAACATGATGGTTAAGCTGAGATGAAGTCAAAATCCTAATGATTCTCCTTGATGCCCGGTGCCCTTTAAAACCGCTGAACTTGAGAAATTTGGCTTCATAATGCCAATCTGGCTGCAATCAGTGCAAAAGGTAGTAACGTTAAGTACATTGGCATCATTTTTTCGAAAAATGGGACAGATCATATCGGTGTGGAAACATCTATCTCTATAAATTTGCAGGTAGGAGATACACAGCAGGTGACCTAAAAAAAAAGATAAGGTGATCTACAAAGAATGTATGAGCGAAATTTGTTTAGAAACAAATTCACTTGGCTGTTCACAAAGTTGTGCTGGTTGTTGTTGTTGTTGTTGTTGTTGTTGTTGTTGTTGTTGTTGTTGTTGTTGATGTTGATTATGATGATGATGATGATGTTGTTGTTGTTGTTTTTGTTGTTGTTGAAATATACCACCCATCTTGACAGACAGACAGACAGACAGACAGACAGATAGACAGACAGACAGACAGACAGATAGACAGACAGACAGACAGATAGATAGACAGTCAGTCAGGCAGGCAAAGCTAGCAGGCAGACACTCCTTACCGAACGTAATATTGCCAACGGCGATTTGACTTCCTAAATCTTTTGAGAATAAATCTAATCTGATCTGAGGACCACCTGTGCATTGCGACCACCTGTGTATTGCGACCACCTGTGTATTGCGACCACCTCGCTTGGTCACCAGGTTCCCACATATCCTATGTGGTATAACATATGAGGAAAACCGCTGTGTAAAGCTGATATGAAACTTCTCGCGAGCTATTCAAGACTTCATATCTTATGTAAGAATTGGGTTCTTAAAATGCAATACGGCAATTCCAAGCCTGTGGCTAAGGTATATTAAAAGGAAAACCAGTTGGGAAAGGTTCTTTCAATCTCTACCAAAAAAAAAAAAANTACCAAAAAAAAAAAAAAAGTTGATAAGTCAACTGTGTGAGATAAATTTCTAAGGATACTGTTCACCTCCTGAACGACCGGTGGTCGACTGTACAGGTTCCACTGTATGTGATTCTCACAGGTCGATTCCATTGTTTTCTTTTCCTTTTCCTATTTCTCCTTCTCCTCCTCCTCCTCCTCCTCCTTCTGTCTTTCTTTCTACCTTAATCTCTCCCCTAACCCTCTTCCTCAGCTCTCTCTATTCGGACTAACACAATGTGGCATTGTATACACACAGTAACTCTCATTAATTGGTACTGTTCGGTCAATATCTGAATTTCTAAACATCGCGATATTTCAGGCTTCATAATCTGAGTTTCGAAAATATCGAGTTTGTTTCGATTCTGATAATTAGTACAGGTAGGCATTTCGATACCTTTGATATTTCCGATTCACCATACCTTCTAATATCCTTTGACCCCGCCTTTGATTATTGGGGTGGGCGAGTCAAGACATGAATCAAAATAATTCCAATTAAATGAGGTAAAAAAATCCTGTCTGAATCACCGCTTACATCGAAATTATATATAGAAATTCCAGAGATTGATTTTGAATACTGAATCGAAATTGGCAAAATTTAAAAGTAACGATCCTCGGAAGCGATACTGCCCTCGACTCCCGTTCGTTTGGTTTCCATTACTGGGGCATCTCTTATAATGAATTGAAAACCCTGGCGTTTAGAACAGACCTGGCCTAGCGCTGTTGGTCTATGTAAACAAAAGCTGACAGTACTGTATGTCATTAATCAAACCTAGTTTGATGTATTTGACAGGAGCTACAGCCACGCAAACCTTGCAGTGGAGAGTCACAATAGTATCAACCTGTCACAGTGAAACCATATTATCTCGGTGGAAACACGGCTGTTATTTCTGATTAAAATTGGTCACTGATTTGTTAAGCCTCATAGAAACTGTTCTCGAAACTGCTATTTCGCTTTGACTGATGGAATGGTCGAACACTTTTCTAGATATTTGGGACAGTGCCGTATGTAGAATACATACCAAGAAAACTATCTAAAGGAGAAATAGAACTCTTCATAGGACACTCATACACTGTGAAACCACAGACCTAAATCTACTCGCTAATACTAACAATGGACACCTGTGGCCATAGGCATAATCCTTGCGTCACCTGACGTTTTCGGGGAACCAAGGGAACCCCCCNGATTAACGCCCAGAGGTGTTCACACATTTCTTTCAAAGAAAGACATCTCGACCTCTCCTGCTGACCCGGTCCACAACCTGTTTACTGGGTTAGGCTTGAACACATACCGAGAAAACTATCTAAAGGAGACATAGAACTCTTCATAGGACACGCATACACTGTGAAACCACAGAGCTAACTCTACTTGCTAATACTAACAATGGACACGTGTGGCCATAGGCATAATCCTTGCGTCACCTGACGTTTTCGGGGAACCAAGGGAACCCCCCCCCCCCCCCCCCCCCNAAAAAAAAAAATGTACGTGTAATAATGTTCACCGTGGTTAACCTAATAGACAAATTAAGACAAGAAACATACATACGGTGTCTACTATAATTGGTATTAACGGGTAGATTTTTTACGGTTTTTTTTTTTTTNGGGGGGGGGGGGGGGGGGGGGTGATTAACGCCCAGAGGTGTTCACACATTTCTTTCAAAGAGAGACACCTCGACCTCTCCTGCTGACCCGGTCCACAACCTGTTTACTGGGTTAGGTTTGACCGCTTGTTCTACCTTCGCTTCATAGATTTCTTTTTCTTTTTTTTAAATAAGACTCACATTCTATGTTAGATTGCATTTTCTAGACCACAGTCTTTTTACATATTTTTTTTTTGGCATCCTGCCATTTGGCTGTCAGGGCCCAAGGAAGGGGGATATTTATATTTAAGTGGATGAATTGGGTAGGAGCGATTTGGCAAGCAAGTGGGTGCCAGAGATCTCTTTAATAGAGAAGGGATGAGACTCTTGTATTTTTGTATTTGCAACAAGTAGAAGAGGGATGGTGATGATGATGATGATGATGATGATGATGATGATGATGATGATGATTAGCAAAACTCTTGTTGAGAAGAAGAAAGATGAGAGGGCAATTGACACAAAGAGTAAAAAGAAGAAAGGGAAGTGATAAAACAAGACAGTATGTGAAAAACAAGAGATAAGAGAGGAATAATATGCGATATGAGAAGTAGGAATATTCTTAACCTTTAAATGATTCCTTAATGATATCGAATTTACAGTAATGCCCATCATTCTTATCCCTGATGAAATTTTCATCTAGAGAATTTATTGGTGGGTATTTTTGGACGTCTTCGAATATGGCAAAAGCTCTAGGAGATCATAAACGCCGCCAAAAACCAAACCAAATTTTGACGCCAAAACATGCAATCGTAAGCTTGGTCTAGCACAACCGAATTGGAGAAGTTAAACATGTTTTGTGTTCTCTCAAATGCATGCTGCTTTTCTCCAATTTGTTCTAGCCAGTTCAGAAAATAGAGCTCAAGTTCTAAATTATGCGAACCATACAAGCCTTCCACTATTTGTGATGGGATTGCTGTGATTTTGTTTGGGGAAAGGGGGGGCGTGAGGGGTGAAGGAGTAAAGGACCTTAACTTGAGGAAGGGAGCAGTCTTAAAGCCAAATGGCGTCTTATCCCTTTGGAAAAAGGGGCGGGGTGAGGGGGGGGGCGAGGGAGGACTGGTAGAGCAATATGCAAATCACAGGAAGAGGAAATGGAGAGGAGGTAGATACGATCCTGACGAAACCTCATATTCTTCCTCTTCCTCCCCCTCCCCTAGAAGATCTTTGGCTCTCCCAGTGATAGTCTACAGATCAGGACGACTCTGTCAAACTGGCCTTTCCGCGTTCGTGAATGAGATTTTTATGCAGCTTCGGGATCGTCTGAGGCTTTTCAGCAAATCCATCCTAGAAAGTGTCCTGAAAGACTGAGAGGCTGTTCCTAATCAAAGCAATGTGTTTTCATTCGGTACAACTTCGAGCAGATGAAAATCTAAAAGATGAAAGAGATAAACGACAGTTCAGAACGAAACCATGCTTCCAAAAAAAGCTATAGGAGGAATGATGGTATGTTTCCATTGTTAACTCAATGGAGGACATAGATCACTTGTTATGCAAGTTCTTTCAGAATCGACTTTGGCATCTACAGAAGCACGCACGAATTGTGCTTTTTCTCTGGGGTATTATTATTGTTACTCGCGACGGCGTTGTCAAAGTCAGGCACTCTCTACTTCCTCTATGTACGTAAATCCACACATTAATCACACAAAAATAACGAGACGAGTACTTCCCTTTTACATGCACTTTGGGCTGGTGTTTACGAGTAGAGCCCCAGGCAAGCGGGCTAAATATTACACATTTATGAGTCACGAAATGTTCACATTGCCCCCGTGATGGCATCAATGATACAGAGCACGTGGTGCTCATTGTGTTTTTTAGCCCTTCGTCTAAATGTATAAGATACAAATATTTTTAGGTAGATTTGTTTGTTTGTCCGGTATGCAAATTCACATCGGTTAACGTAGAAGTCTCAAATTTGGCAGTACATTCTGAAATGGCGAAAAAGAATCACTTAGCCATTGTATCGTTGGCTCTAGATGGCTCCTTGGGACCCCAGGAGATTAAGACAGGAGAAATGAAAGTAATGCAGTCAGGTGACGAGCGACAGTAAAATGCAAAACTTGCTGACGAGTTATGCTTGCCAATTGCCTGTCGAGTAGTGCATAACAGTGCAATCCAGCATTGCCAAGCTGGGTCATCCGGCCCAAATTCTCAATAGGTCTAATCACAATAAATTTATTATAAGAAAGTAAGTATACACATGTGTAGAAGAGGAATTGTAGTTTAATTGTTTCTCTCGCTTTCTTTTCCTTGTAGCACTGTAGCACCGTAGCACAGTAGCACCGGAACACCTCAGTTTGTAGGATCATTATAGTCTAAATAGTATAAATACTATGATCGTGATATTCAGTTTCAGTGAAATCCACTCTCTTTGTAATTGTAGCATCTCCTTTTCACCAGTGTTCTCCCACGTATAAACAGTTTCACTGAGCTGGTAGTGGACGTGCCAGACCAGTTATGGGTTGCACTGGCAAGAATATGAGAGATGGTACTGGTCACGTGCTCTGTGATAGCAATCGCTGCCCCAAAAAATGGACATCAGTGAACACTTTACAAGGTTAAGGTACATCGCAGTCTATATATCAATTGTCAGCATGAGATATGTACGTGCACATTCAATGACACTGGAATCAAGAGGATGCTGAAATTTTGAAGCGAATGGGTATACAATGGTCATTTTGAGATTATGCACTCAAAAGACGTATCATTCCATGGAAGAACAAAAGTATAATAAAGTCATCAATTCTTTTTCTTAGTAGTCATCAATTCTTTTTCTTAGTAGTCATCATTTTTTTCTCTCGGTGCCCGTGTCGCTGGGCCTAGGCAGCAAGATTATACATTTAAGTATTTAAAAAATGTATAGAATATAGTATCATTCCTGGAAGTGGGGCACATACTGTGATCGGTGTCGCATGTTCCAAAAGTCTTTTTTTTCTCCATCTAATTGGTTTACAGTTTACAAGTCACAAAAAACTGCCTTTGCTTGAGACATTCGAGGGACACTCTTTTCTACAAGAATCTACACCTTGAAATGAACACACACACACACACACACACACACACACACACACACACACACACACACACACATGGCAACTCAACTTGCTCAGAGGTGTTGTTTTTTTTTTTTCTGACTGCTCTAGGTTAGATCAGGATAACATCGTCTGTGGTAGAGAATCAAAGAAGATAATTGTTTATCGTCTTTCTTTTTTTTAATATTCTCCAGGATAGTGATGGATTTCACGCTGCTGACATTCAGTGATGTTTTCAACTGAGATGAGTTTATGAGAACAATTATGAGTCAGAATACATGAAAAAGACGTGCGGCATTAGAGACCAATTTCAACAAACCTGCCCTCTTTGCAAACCCTAAATCGACTGCCCATGGACGGATAGGAAACAAACAAACAAAAGAATGAAACAGTATGCCTCTCTTGATGACAATAAAAGATGAGTATTTTCCATTCAAACTGCTCACATTATCCTGGCGCCACATTCCCTCTTGTGCGACAACATAAACGCACGCGTATAAAAAAATCAACCAATCCTTTCTCAGACAGTCTCTTCCGTTTTATTCATACCGTCATGATTTCGCATGTTTCAGCCATCTTGTAGAATGAGCTCTCTTGTGTGAAACATGGCTATGCCCTCTAACACTCGAGCATTTTTCCCCATAAAAGTGACAGTTTAGGGAATTATTTTCTGATATGGAACACAAATGTTGAAAGATGAAGAAACTGATCCAGATGCACGGGAATCACCCCGATCAGCTTTTGGCGATTTTCATCTCTTGTGTGGGAGGAATGATGAATCGGAACGAAATAAGTTTCGATGGAGAACTGTAAGGCTACTTAGAGGGAAGGACGCGCCGGAAATAGTAGAGTGATCTGTAAGGAATAACGATAACCCTCGTGAATTCCACCATCGGCTTTGACTCTTTTCCGTTTGAGAGTTGTAATGTAGGGTAAGGGAAATAAATGCAGTTACTGTAATAGGATTGGACCCTTTTTTCCTCTATGGGCTCTGAATCCAAAGTTATAGCTTTCACCCAGACCCATACCAGATTGAAGCTCATTATGTGTCCCAAATTTTAAGACTTATCCAACCCTAGCAAGCCCATTGAAATTTTGAGCTTGGTTGCTATTTGTAAACAGACCCTACATTTTTCACTGGTCAATGCCAAACCCCTCCTCTTCCGCTTGAGCACACCCTTGACCCGGCAGTTCCAGCCCAGGGCTAAATAGTGCCTGGTAAAATAAAGTAAAATGGACACAGATTCCCATGATATCAAAATTTCCCTCCTGGAGCTTTTATTACTGGAAGCAGGGCATGCCAAAAGAGGGAAAAGGGGAGATGAAATATACCCCCTAAGTTGTACGACCACAAAGTGAAAGTACAATTACAGGCCTGTAACCTTGAGAGTTGTAATGTAGGGTAATGTGCAAAAGAAAAAGGGAAATAAATGGAGAGCCTGCGGTTAGTGATTGGAGC
>JAWQUT010000018.1:233615-266188 GCA_033807755.1 Ellobium chinense | reverse complement strand
AGGAGGGCCTTTCTGCTTAAAAGATATCCTAATGGTAGCCCCAGCCAGTGTCCGAAGAGCCTACCAGTTCTTAGAACACCATAAGTATATGGTCGCTGAGGAGTAAGAGTGGACCATCCCACATTTGCTGTGGTTTGAGGAAATTGAGGGATGAAGTTTATGTTGCCATTGAGTTATTAAGACTTGTAAAAAAAGAAAAGTTGGTGTTAGAAGTCCCCACGGGTCAAAAGTAGTAGTGTAACCGATATTTATAGCAAGATTGAGTCAATATCTATTTATAGAATCCTTTAACACCAAAATCGCAAATTTGTAGGATGACCCAGTCTTTCTCGATGGTGACTATGTATAACCAGATAAACAGCTGATTCCTTTCGCTCCTAATACGTCGACTTCCCCATTTTTAGGTGGGTGTGAACCTATTTTGATTACAAAACACAGAAACCTTGAGGTAATTTATGATGTTCCAAGATAACAACAGTCTGAAATATCGTGCATTTTCTTCAGTTCTTAAGTCTATAATGGTATCAGGTGGTTAGTTATAATTATTGTTCCATAACTTTCAACAAACAGTTGTGTCCATCTACTTTTTAAAATATTCTTTCATACATAAACATTGAACGAGTCTTGCAGTTTCTTTTTAGTTCAGTGATTCACAACCATTAAAAAAAAAGTTATTGCTGCCCTTTTCAAGTGAAACGCATGTATAGATCTAGTTCGCCCTCTGGAAATCATTTCTTTTGTATCTAGCACACTGAGACCCTGAAAAACATCAATGATGTAGGCAAAATTCCTGTTCAGTTTTCTTTAACAACATACCCCACGGTGAAAACATCGTGCTTCATAAAATAACAGAAAAGCTCTATTTTGCAATAACTTCAATTACAATTATTTTTCCTTTAATAGTTCAAACTATAAATAGTTCAAACTTTGACTTTGAACTTCCTCCACAAACAAATGATTCGGTGGTCTAGAGTTTTACCAATGATTATCAGCTGTTCCGATCTATTTTGTACTGTGTAACAGATGGTCTGTGGTTCATTCAGTTAAGCTGACAGTACAGTGTCTCAGACAACGTGAAGATCGTTAAGAAGGTTGAATTTATGAGGCTACACATACATTTATATTTCAGTTGGAGTCCATATGACAAAAAGAATCTGAGACTCGTATTTGTTTGATATCATGTTTATGAATCTCGTTATACATTCTTCATATTCGCTTGTGCAATTCATTTCATAAATGCGATATGAAACAAACATTCGTTACAGACTTTCTGTGAATATTGCAGAGCGTCGTAACATTCAGCTGGCAACTCAATTTTACATATTTTGACATGGTTGTTAACAATGTCAACACAAGAGGTTCACATAATTTCTATAACTGTCCATCAAAGCTCAAAGTTATGAGTTATAACATGAGTATTAAGTCTACAAAGAAAGTTTCACTGGTTCTTTTATTTTTTTATTTCCAGAATGTTCTGAGCTAATTTTCTTTTGGCTTTAATACTTTTTGTTTCATCTCTTTAAAAGGTTTAAATTCTCACGTGTTCAGCACGGTAAACAGCTATAATTCTTTGATCTTTTCTCGCTGTAAAGACAAAATTTCTCGCCGATAATGCGACAAAATTGGATTTTATTTTTCCGCTGAAATGCCACAGTCCGTCCTTCTAGAACAAACCGGTTGAGTCGACCAGCAAGTGGCTGTCGACCTGATTTTTGACAGTTTAAGCCATCGACGATCTCTTTTTAACTTGACTTTAGAATCCAGGCCACTTTATTACTAATGTAATATTGATAATCTGGCATTCTTTAGGGGAAAAAAAATCACCAAAAGCAGCTGGGAATGCCTCCCAAGGGTAGTCGATGTCAAAATTTCTTCACCATAAAACCAGCGCGCAAATCTCAAGTGCAGTATTTAAAACGCGCGTCTCAAAATTGATTGTGTACCATGTTCTGCAGACTTGGATTTCTTTGAACTTTTCAGGATATCTTTATTATTGCTTTAGCTATACTGTGTGAAAATCTCATACGAGTGTTTCTAAAACTCTTAATTTTGTAGCAAGAATGGTGAGTTTAGGTAAGGGCCATGTTTGTGAGATCCTGTACATTGGCCTTGCCAGCTAGTGTCCGTAAGGGATCCCCTTCACTGTTAACGTGAGACTTTGGGCTTTTCAATGCAAGCCTGAGTAAAGTCTCAGTTTTACAGTTTTGCTCCCATTTACCTTAATTAAAAAGTCTTGTTACCTCTGTTAACTTCAGACTTGTAACACGTGAGTAAAAAAAAACCCTTGTTATTTTTCCAAAATCCAAACGTTTACGAAATCTCAAAAACTTCTCCCTCTTTTTACTTTGAAGTTCGATTTTTTGTGTAATTACGTGCCTTCCCGAAGTCGATAGTCCGGTAACTCAACCGTCCGGATAGCTCGGCATTACGCTCTCCTTCATGAGACGATGCTTAAAAACTAGCACTGGGCGATACATTGATTTGTAGTAATCACGATTAACTAATAGCTCCAGCTACAGGTAATAGTCGATTACTTGTGATAATTCTTAGCGGCCCGCAAAGGTTTTGTTCTTTAAGCATGCCTTTCCACTTATTCCTTTCATAACTGAGGTGGGTTTTTTTTTCTTGTGGGAAGGGGCATATTGGAAAGTAAAGGCGACTTGGAGTAGTGCTAGTGCAAGAGTGTGGGACCAAGCAGTTTATCAGTTGTTTTATTTCACTCAGGTGTGCAGTATTCGAGTAATCATAACGTAATCAGTTATTGAGGAATTCTCAACAGTAATCATGGTAACCCATTACTTTCACTCGATTACACCCAGCACTACTGAGAGCTGGTTTCTTGTGCTAGACTGGGTTTCAGAGTGTCCCCATGGGAAACCCTACATTGTCGGATGGAGAACTTGTCTTTTAAACATTGACCCGATTAGCAGGCAAAGGAGCAATCAATCACGTGTCAATTAATGGAAAAGGTTACAGTACGTGGAAATACGGTAATGTCTCCCTCTAGTGAGGGTGGGCGGAAACAACTAAGAGCAAATTAGAGAGAGGGAAGACGGCACTGGAAGATAAGATGTGATGGCAGAGGAGAGAGAGAAAGACAGTGGGGAGGTGGATGGATGGATGGATGGATGGACGGATGGACGGAATGAATGAATGAATGAATGAATGAATGAATGAAAAAAAAAGATTCGAAAGGAGCATAAAATGCAATGACAATGAAAATAAAAAAGAGACAAGAGATAGATAGAACGAAAAAGAGGGAAGGATAATAATAGAGACTAAAGTTATCTAGAGAGAGAGAGAGAGAGAAACGAGAGAGCAAGAGAGAGAGAGAGAGAGAGCCCAGAAGACAGAGCTTACAAAGCATGATTAGAAAGCATCGTGATCTGTTCTTTCTTACCCTGCGATGTGAGCAGTGATTCACACTTTATTTTATGTCAGGCAATAACATTGGACACTAAAACATAACTTAAAGCTAAAATAAGGCCTTGGGCTTTTTCTTTAGAAATTAACAGCACCCTTGAGGTTTCTATTGTTGTCTGTAGTCTGTGAATGCATGAGTGCCTGAGTTTATGCTTTGAACGCTTTTGAGTGAGTGAGTTCATGAAACGCAATATGTGCATGCACTATGTGCTGAGGTGTACCTACCAAAGGGCTGAAATTGGGCCCGTATCCAAACACCTGACGCATACTTTCAGATAACTTTACCATAACATCAGCTCAAACATACACGTCACGCTCGTTAATCTTTTAATTAACAAAATTTTGACACTAATGAACATTGGAACTGCATCTTCCTTGCTTTCACTAGCGCAGACTGATCCATCGTGTACTCCAAGTCATTTTCTTCTAGTTATTTTTGCCACTACACTCAGCACAGCAAGATTACAGAGTCTGCCCTGACTTCTGGAAGCTCTAAAATTCGAAATCGCTGGTTTTAGTAATACGGTCGTGTATGTATGTTTTTGCGACCTTTGTTACGTCACACTTACAAAATGAGTCCACGTCATTGTCAGGGATTGGGTGTAGCTGACCTTTAATATCAGATGGCAATTACAGACAGTTAAGAATCATTTAGGTCTACGTGTTGCGGGGTAGGGGAGAAAACTGCGAAGATGATAACACAAATCCATAACAGCTTCCAGCCTTAAAAACAGGTTGTCACAATGGCTGCAGATGGAGGGGGAGGATGAATTACGACCCTGCTGATAGAATG
Source organism: Ellobium chinense (assembly GCA_033807755.1). Classification (NCBI taxonomy): domain Eukaryota; kingdom Metazoa; phylum Mollusca; class Gastropoda; order Ellobiida; family Ellobiidae; genus Ellobium; species Ellobium chinense. The sequence goes on along the minus strand of JAWQUT010000018.1, from coordinate 261,972 downwards.
TGTGCAAACAACCATCCACAAACAACATTTACTGTGAGGTTAATCTCAGGATAATTCGTTCATTCATTACCTTGACTGCTACTGCCACCCCCTATCTGTGTATAATTTTGGGGTACAGTTTACTGTTAATGACTGTTTCCTTCACCTCTCTTCCCCTCCCACCCACGGTCTGTCAACACAGAGTCAGGCAGCCAAATTCATGGAGACACGTGAACACAAGTAAACACGCTGTTACTATAATTATAGAATTATGGTACTTTCCCTTTCAGGGCTGCTACTCATAGTGATTTTTTTTTACTAGATTTTGTAATATCAAGATTTTCCTGATGATGTAGTGAAGGAAATGCGAAAACGTTAAAATGTAGGGGAAAGTTGTAATTGCAAAAAATTGTTATATTATCTGTAATTCATTTTGGCATTTTAACTCGCTATTCAGGCAAATGATAATGTTGAATACATGTTTTATATCAAGATGTGTAATAAGGAAAGGCAACAACCACCTTACTGAATTATAGCGTAAACTACGCTTAACCATTACAAACAGCTGATATTTTACGCATTTTGTTGTCCTAAATCCAGCATAGCGATTAATCAAATGTAAGTTCCACACACGTACATGTAGACTAAGTCTTGTTTTCTCCGTGTGATGCTACTAGTTGTTGTTTGTTGATTTCATATTTATCTCCCCTCTAATAATTGTAAAATGCGTTTAAATGAATTCTGTAAAGTATCCAAAACAGTTTCAGAGATACTAAAAGCGTGCCTTTACTTTCAAGTGGAATTTGGTCTTAGAATCTCGTGAAATTGCGAAAATCAGAGTGGCAGCTCTATTCCTCTTTTCCAATAATTTTTCACATGTTGTGCCTCTGTCTTTTGTTTTCTCATTTCCTTCTTTTTGTTTTCATTCTTTTTATTATTGTTTTTTATTCCCTTCTGTTTTCTTTTCCGTATTCTCCTCCATCTTTCTATTCCATCTCTTCTTTTTTTGTCCTTCTTCTTTCACGTCATCTTCATCCTCTTTTTCATATTTCTTTTTCCTTCTGTCACTACTTTATCCTCATTCCGTCTCTTCCTTCTATTCCTTTGCTTACGTTGCTTTGATCATCTTCCCTCTCATCTTTGTCCTTCTGTCTTCATTACATCTTCTTTCCTCCTCCCATTTCTTTTTAACGCTTATCCTCCACCTTATTTCACCTTCCTCTGCCTCCTGCGATCATTTCCTCTCTATTTCCCTCCTGGTCCTTCTCCATCACTTCTTTGTCTTGTTTCTTTTCTTTTTCCTTCTTATCCTCGTTCTCCTCTCCTAGTATCCCTTTCCTCCCATATCTTCCAGTCACTTCTTGAAGCTGTGCTGTCCAGACATTACCACCAGAAGGCAAGCCCCGCCTACAAATGACCGTGGTCTTTGCCTTAACTCAGGCGAATTTGCGTTCAAATACTAGACGATTTTACATCAAATTTCATTACCGAACGAATTGATACTAATCTAGCGAGCTTTAATTTCTCTGTTTAGTATGAAAATTCTTTACTCCTGCAAGTTGAAAGAAAAAAGAACTCCTCGATGTGAACCCTGTGACTGAATTCAAAGTTTAATCACTGAAGTGTCCCATCGTGCCTTTCCTCTCCTTTCGTACTTCGGAAGGGGTCTTTAAACTTGGCTCTCGTACGGGTCTTTAAACTTGACTCTCGTACGGGTCTTTAAACTTGACTCTCGTACGGGTCTTTAAACTTGATTCTTGTGTGGGTCTTTATACTTCAACCACTTGTCTTTGTTTCCTTTTCTTCTACTCCACCGACTATTACTTCCTCCTTACTCTCCTTTTTCATTCACCACTTCTTTCTTTTATTCATGTTCTTCCTTATCCTTTACCTATCCTCTGTGTTCCCTGCTTATCTTCTACTTCCTTCTCTTCTTCCTCCTCCTCATCCTCCTCCTCCTCCTCCTCCTCCTTGCACCCCCTCCATCTGAACCAAAATCGAGACACACTAATTCATCTTCGTTACAGAGTTGGATCGTTTACATATAAATTCATTTGTTTTATAGCTCTTTGCTCGAGTTTTTCTTTCCTCACCTCATTAGCTTACATTTCCAGGTAAACGGTATTCCCAAAGCGCGTGACAGCCTATTTCCTGGCTAATATATCGTGACATTTTCTTATCACGTCTACTGCAAGCATGACTACACGTAGTTTACCTACGCCTTTCTAGGTTAGTAAGATGTTTCGACTGTGAAATGAGAAGATCTCGGAGGTTCTTGAGATGGTGACGAAACAAGGTGGGAATCTGGTTGTAATCTAAGAGCCTTTAATATGTTTGGGATGTTTATAGTTTAGTTTGTGAGGAAAAACGTAAGGTGTTGCAAATATTTTCGGTCACCATTGTAGTTTTAGTACCTCTTTACCCATAGTTCATTGTTACCAGTTTTAATGCAGTTCGGGGGACCTTTATGAATACAGCACTGACTCTAAAATCCTTCATGTATCTATTGCTTGGCGTCTTTCTATGTCTGAGATTTTTATTACTTATCATTTCCTTTCACGTCAGCTCATATCTACTACAGATGTACAGTTCACAGGATTTTTATTAAACTAAAGGCCTACTTGGTCACCACTGTAATTTGATGTAGAAAAAACATCAAGCCAAGATTTGTAGGAGAGAGGCAAGAAAAGAGGGACGAGTATGTTGAGGGAAAGAAGGAGTAGTAATACTAGGCAGGAGACGAAAAGGGTTTGGTAGTGCAGGCAAGAAAAGATTCGCCTCACAATCTTAAGTGGGCTCATTTCATACAGGTTACACCCAGTATCAACCGTCTGTCGGCTTGTATAGTATACATTTGCACACCTGCTAATGTATAAGAGGGCAAATATAACTTCATTATATTTATTGACACATTATTTTTATCATATTATTTTTGTCATTTTATTTTTTAAGGGGCATATTTTTGGTCACATTTTTTGACATAATATTTTTGTCACAATATTTTTTGTCAGTAAATTTTGTCACATTACTTTAGTCACAATATTTTTGTCACACTATTTAAATGTTAAGGCCACTTGAAGAGTATTGAGAACAGAGCTGAAAAAGAAATGTAGTTTGTTGGTGAATTTGATGAGCGTTAGATGTGTGACTGGGGAGATACTGTATCAATTTGACATTTTATGCTTCAGTACATCCGTGATGATATGAACTTGCAAATATGGTACGAAGCATGTTAGCATCCATGCAAGAAATATCAACAGGATTAGTCTAGCTCTGTGTCTTTGGATATTTTGAAGATGTCTAGTTGTACCAAAACGGCTAAGATGAACTTTTCAACCTGCAGAATTTATCATTGATGTAAGCAAGTTTTTGCATCATTTTATATTTTAAAGTTTTCTAGCCCTTTCGGGAAATGCATTTTGATAAGATAGATATACTTTTATCATATACAAATTTAGCAAAAAAAAAATTTCTTATTTTCTGTATTTTGAGAAAAGTGTGGATCATAAACTCAGTCATAAGATATATATTGTGGATGCCCTGCTGGATTTTTCCAGTTCTCTGTTCCTCTTTCGTGACAGGGGCGTTTCTGTATAATTATATAGATTAAGTTTGATACCGTCCTTTACTGAATACCCTCCAGACCAAAGTGAACTCACCTACGTGTAATTATTAATTTATTACAGTGGCTAGCCGAAGGCTAAGATAAATAATATACCGTTTCTAATGACCAGGTAGGTTTACACAAAGTAGTAATGAATTAGGTGAAGACGTACAAGTTCTTTAATTAATCTCACCTGGGTGTTGAAGTCGTTGACCATTTACAGGTATGCCATACTTTGACTATAAAAATGCCAATGAGGGGTTCTCAAATTTTGAAGATATCTCAGCCACAATGTTTTCTTAAGTAGAGCTCAGTCCCGTAGTCTCGGTCAGTTGCTCTTGATGCTGAGACGTCTGTAAAGATAAGAACTTATATTAGTCCTTCGAAATACACTAAAAACAGTAAGAATAATCCAGATATGAAGATATACTATTAAACGAAAAATCCATAGTAGTCTGAATTCTTTCAGGCATGCCTAGGCTCCTGCATCTTCTGTGATTTTTATAGTCATCGTTTTTTTCTTATTATGTTTGCTTACTTTTTGCTGGTGTGCAATTGACAGGACTTTTACTAAACTGTACACGTAAATATTAGTTTGTTCTGCCTTTACTTCTTCTGTAACTTCTCCTTCTCTGCAGTTTTTGCACCCATCAAAAAGCTCTAGTGTTCCTTTTAAGGTTGCTTACTCTTTGATAATTTGAGAACCCTTCCACAAAGCTCAAACAGTACGAATAACATGTAAAGTGTTTCCATAAAAATGTCGGTCGACGACCAGAACTCTGTGAAGGCTTCAGGAAATCTTGTCTTTCTTACTACCTATTTTCGCCCCCAATGTAACTATTAATGGCCTAGAGATGATGACTCACAAACAGAATGGGAAATGGAAGACATGCGATGGTATGTTGGGAGGCTTACTAGATGTGGAGACAGAGAGAGAGAGAGAGAGTGAGAGAGAGAATGGAGGAGGAAGAGCGATTTAGTGTTTGAGAGAGAGAGAGAGAGAGAGAGAGAGAGAAAGAGGAGGAGGAAGAAAGGTTTAGTGTTTGCGAGAGAGAGAGAGAGAGAGAGAGAGAGAGGAGGAGGAGGAAGAAAGGTTTAGTGTTTGCGAGAGAGAGAGGGAGAGAGGAGGAGGAGGAAGAAAGGTTTAGTGTTTGCGAGAAAGAGAGAGGGAGAGAGAGAGGAGGAAGAAAGGTTTAGTGTTTGCGAGAGAGAGAGAGAGAGAGGAGAAGGAGGAAGAAAGGTTTAGTGTTTGCGAGAAAGAGAGAGAGAGAGAGAGGAGGAGGAAGAAAGGTTTAGTGTTTGCGAGAGAGAGAGAGAGAGAGAGAGAGAGAGAGGAATAAGAGTGATGAGAGCAAATGATAGAATGACAGTCGGACGGGCGACGACGGACAGACAGATGGACAGAATGAGAAGAAGGAGAGTCATGTGAAAAGATGTTGTAGTAAGGTTGAATTTTATGAATATAAATTGTGTCATACCTAATGTGATTGACCTATGGCCTGTGGTTTTTTAACCTTCTTTATAATTATGGTATTATGTCGTCCCCCACTGCTGAAGGTCCCTTATTTATTTATTTATTTATTTATTTATTTATTTATTTATTTATTTATTTATTTATTTATTGACTGACAACCCCTTAAAATCGGTCGCAGACAGGTCGGGGTGATCAGTCTGTGCAAACATCATGGTAAAATAACAAATATTAGAAGTAAATACATCAGTCATATATGTTAGAATTAAATATTATAATATCTCTTTCTCTTGGCCCAGGCTTCACTAAAATAAAAAGAAAATGCCACATCAAAGAGCTCATAAAAATCACATCTCAAGTCTCCTAACAAAATTAGTAATTTAGAAACTGGGGAGAGTGACATAAACGCTTCAAATACTTGGGGATTTGTTAATATTCTTTTTGTAAGAAATTAATCATTTTAACTCGTTCATCATTTAAAAAGGGGCATAAAAGAACGAAATGGTATGTATCGTTGACATCAGAGCTGCACATTTTACATATATCAGACTCAGTCATACATCTTTTGTATAAATCTTGTTCTGAGCCAAAATTGATCTGGCATGAAACTTTGGGGATTTAACAAAAAAATTAAGACCACTGATTAGACATGGTTCAAACTGGACATTTGGTGTTATTACTGAATAAAAACGGAGGAAGTCTTTCTTTCCACATTCCATGCCATTCGTTTTGAAATCGGGTAAATATAGTTTTCCTATTTTAGGTTGCACGAAAAGAGATGTTCTAATCCAGATTCCATATGAATATTATATACATTATTTATATAAGGCCAAGATGACACTTTACCCTCTGTAAAATACTTCAAAAGAATATTAAAGACAGTTTTTTCGAGTCTCGTCTTTGGTAGTGCCCGTAGTCTTTGAAAGTACGATACTCTTTTACAATCGAAATAAATATAATTGGTTCCCAGCCTATTCACCGATGACGGCAATCGATGCAGGCATCAGATTATTTTTCAGAACCATTGTCCATATTTGATATTGAAAAGAGTTCTGTTGTTTCATTTTTTGTTGCGTAGTGTTGACCTACACGCCTGCGCCGTGGCCTGGTGCCGGTAGGACCATAGACCGCCAGTTAACGTCGCCTACGCTTGGGTGTATATTATTCCTAGATTTTATCATAATGGCGTGATTTCTCCCCTGTGGTAAAATATCGAAGTGACATGTCTTTTGTATAATCAGTGCAAGTACCAACGTGACATAAACTGACCCTTTGCAGTACAAAGTGTTCTCATTTCTATCACTGTTATGTTACTCTGAAGCGCATTTTAGCGCTCATTACGTGCCCAGAGCGAGTAAAAATTTCATTGCAGTCATAGATATAATACAGTTCTCCAAAGTATCAGCCAGTGCGATCAAGATGACCAATTGACTATGGAACTCACAAATTGATCAGCCAGGATTCGTAATGTGGAAATCGTGAAACCAACACATTTTCACAGATAATAAATAAAAAATAATAAATACGACTTTATTTACCCCGTAGGAAAATTGTTTTACAATGTTATACAGTGTTACACATCTCATTCATAATACAAACACATATAACAATACACATCATACATGTAAATACATAATATTACAAATGAAATACATAACAAAGTCATTGCTGGTCGTCAGCGGTGCAGCGCCCTAGTCCCCCCAGCTCTAAAGCCAGGTACTCATTTACACCTCAGTCGAGTGAGGAAATGGAAGCGAATGTCTTTCCCAAGGACACTACAACGTACACCGCCCGGCTCGCGAGTCAAACACATAGCCTAAACNAGGCTTCACTAAAATAAAAAGAAAATGCCACATCAAAGAGCTCATAAAAATCACATCTCAAGTCTCCTAACAAAATTAGTAATTTAGAAACTGGGGAGAGTGACATAAACGCTTCAAATACTTGGGGATTTGTTAATATTCTTTTTGTAAGAAATTAATCATTTTAACTCGTTCATCATTTAAAAAGGGGCATAAAAGAACGAAATGGTATGTATCGTTGACATCAGAGCTGCACATTTTACATATATCAGACTCAGTCATACATCTTTTGTATAAATCTTGTTCTGAGCCAAAATTGATCTGGCATGAAACTTTGGGGATTTAACAAAAAAATTAAGACCACTGATTAGACATGGTTCAAACTGGACATTTGGTGTTATTACTGAATAAAAACGGAGGAAGTCTTTCTTTCCACATTCCGTGCTATTCGTTTTGAAATCGGGTAAATATAGTTTTCCTATATTAGGTTTCACGAAAAGAGGTGTTCTAATCTAGATTCCATATGAATATTATATACATTATTTATATAGGGCCAAGATGACACTTTACCCTCTCTAAAATACTTCAAAATAATATTAAAGACAGGTTTTTTCGAGTCTCGTCTTTGATTGTGCCTGTAGTCTTTCAAAGTACGATACTCTTTTACAATCGAAATAAATATAATTGGTTCCCAGCCGAAGCCACCGATGACGGCAATCGATGCAGGTATCAGATTATTTTTCAGAACCATTGTCCATATTTGTTATTGAAAAGAATTCTGTTGTTTCATTTCTTGTTGCGTAGTGTTGACCTATACGCCTGCGCCGTGGCTTGGTGCCGGTAGGACCGTAGACCGCCAGTTAACTTCGCCTACGCTTGGGCGTATATATTATTCCTAGATTTTATCACAATGACGTGTTTTCTCACCTGTTTTAAAATATCGAAGTGACAAATCTTTTGTTTAATCAGTGCAAGTACCAACGTGACATAAACTGACCCTTTGCAGTACAAAGTGCTCCTCTTTCTATCATTGTAATGTTACTCTGGAGCACATTTTAGCGCTCATTCCGTGCCCAGAGCAAGTAAAAAATTCATTGCAGTCATAAATAAAATACAGTTCTCCAAAGTATCAGCCAGTGCGATCATGACGACCAATCGACTATGGAACTCACGGATTGATCAGCCAGGGTTCGTAATGTGGAAATCGTGAAACCAACACATTTTCACTGATACAATTACAATCGATAAAAATCTTACAACATAATGTATCAAATAAACAGAACAAGATCATATTAAAGCGAATAGCAAAGGAAATTAGCTTTTTGTTTCCCGCGTAAAATATGACTTGTTTTGGAATGGACGATTTCATCAGCAGGCCGGCTAGTCTATATTTTGGCTCACAAAAAAAACAGTCATTGAGCAGCAAATTCTGCACATCTTTTAACACATTCTTCTGTCACACCAGTTCCATACAATGACTTTAGGCAGAAGGAATACAATGCTGAAAAAGAACAAATCATGAATGGTCACATAAATTAATGGCTAAAACATGTTCTCCCTTTAATCTTCATAGTTGTTGACCTGCCAAGAAGAAATGTTAGTTGCCGCGAAGGCAATCCACAAGAACAAATTTGACCGGAAGAGAAAGGTTTAATTTTCATTCGGTGTGTGCGCCATCATAAGGATTACATTTCATTTTATCTTTACTTATATGTGCCTGAGGTTGTTTTAGGTTTTTTTCGTCCTATTAGTGAAAATATTCAGTTAATCCGCATAGTCTATGACATAGGAGGATATTTCTGTTTTTCTTTAATATAGATTCACCTGCAAATTGACTTGTAGCCTACGCTAACTAGCGTCTTCAGGCTTTGTCAGAAGCTACTGGATATAGAAAATTACCAGCTTAGGCTTTTTCCTCAACCGGACTAACGAACATGGTATAAGTTAAGGAAGCGTGGACGTGCAGCTTTTGAGTTGTTCTCAGAAATTGAAAACTGTCAAGTCGAAGTTTGTGGGTTCGATTGCAGGGTCGGGCGGTTTTCGATATGGAGTCATTGGGAAAGACACTTTACTTTCATGTCCCCATTCAATTCAGGAGTGAATAGGTACCAGCCTTTAGATNGGGGGGGGGTAGGAACGAGGGTGCTGCATTCGGCGACTAGCAATAATTCCATGATGGATTTATTTCTTTTGTTAGTGGTGTTATATGTATTGTGTCCACTGTTATATATGTACATATCTTGAGTGAAATGTAGTGCATTGTATCCCAATATAAGGAGATTTTCTAACGGGGTAAATAACGATGGCTTTTCAGAGCTGGGGCTTGACTAAAAATATGTATCGGAAATGTGTTGTGAGACTATAGGCAGTCCGAATTATTTTCAGTCATAGAGACTTCCAGACAAAAAGATCCTATGACGTTAGGACCGTATCTACCATCATAGCACCCAGAACATTTGCCCCAACCCCTTAGAAGACATGGGAAGCAAGGTTTTCTCGATCCCGGACTACAGTCGGTGCCAGAACGATGCGGAGAATATTGGAGAAAAGGACTTCCGTTTGTTGGAAATTTTTGCGCGATGGGAAGGGAAGGTTATCGGAAATATTACTCAAAATTATCATGTTTAGAGAAGGTGATTTGGGAACTGGGAGTCACATCTTTTCCCCCTCTCCCCTACTTCCCCCCCCCCCCCCCCCCCCCCNTCCCCCTCCCCAGCAGCTTGCCGGTAAAGGGGAGGCTCTTCTAGTCTGTAGGTGGTCCTTTGAAGATTCAAAGCAACTTGAAGTATCTTTCTCTAAGCAAGCCAAGATGGCTGTTACATGCGGAGATGCTAGAAAAGAGCGCGCTGACTTGCGGGTGGTATTTACTATACAGTACTTAATATTTTACCTCATTTATTAACATACATGCCACCGTTGTGTCTTGTTACATCTTCTTCGGACACAAGGCCTTTGATATAAAGTTCCATTTATTAATTTGAAACCGTAGATGTTGCCGATCTCCCACTTCCGTTGTACTACAAACGATACTAACATCCAGAGGCTCCGCACTCTTTCTCGCGTGGCTGACGCCCCGGAGCAAATACGTACTCTTGGATGATTGACCTTCACAACCACCATCCTTTCTTCCAAAGTCATCAGTCATATCTTCCATTCTCCTCATCATTATCATCATCATCATCAGTAACTTTATCATACTTCCCCGCACTCCACTGTACATAACAGCTTTCAGATTGCGTTTTCATTATCTGTCTCAAAGTGGTCAAGCACATTTTCCCTCGTCTAAACACCGGGAGAAGACGCGAACAAAACATGACAAATGAATGTGATTAGCCTGGATGACCCCAAGATCGCCCTGGCCGATAGCATCACGGAATGTCAGCTTTTCAATAATCCCCTACACACGATCAGCTCAAGACAGTCAGGTCTTATCCCCCTTGATCGGATAGGACCGTGACCAATGCTGCCACAAACCCCGTGAGATGGCGTATGTAACCCGGGTGATCATTGTTCTGCCTGACATGTAACTCGGGCGAAATTTAGTACATGTGGGATTTAATCCTCTTCTGTCTTGCAATGGCAAAACAATGCATGATCGTAGTTAAGATGTGGTTATATGATTGTAAGGTGTTCTGTCTTTGCCAAAACAGCGTTGTTTGTGATAGTCGCAATATAGTATTCTTATAATCGTTGTCATTTTTGCTGTAGTAAGAAATGATACCGCATCAGATAGAAGAGAGAGAGAGAGAGAGAGAGAGAGAGAGAGAGAGAGAAAGAGAGAGAGAGAGAAAGAGAGAGAGTGAGAGAGTGAGAGAGAGAAAGAGAGAGAGAGAAAGTAAGAAAGAGAGAGAGAGAAAGAGAGAGAGAGTGAGAAAGAGAGATAGAAAGAGAGAGAGTGAGAAAGAGATAGAGAGAGAGTGAGAAAGAGAGAGAGAAAGAGAGAGAGAGAAAGAGAGAGAGAGAAAGAGAGAGAGAGAGAGAGTGAGAGAGAGAAAGAGAAAGAGAGAGAGAGAGAGAGTGAGAGAGAGAAAGAGAGAGAGAATGAGAGAGAGAGAGAGAAAGAGAGAGAGAGTAAGAAAGAGAGAGAAAGAGAAAGAGAGAGAGAGAGAGAGAGAAAGAGATGGGAGTAAGAGTAACTGACAGACAGGGGAAGACAAAGTCTCATTTTCCTCTCCCAGTTGATGTGCACGAGACAAAAGACACATTTTCAAGATCTTATAGAGGTGAATGAGTATCTGAAGTATAGGAAGTACCGGAAAGTATTGGAAGTATCGGAAGTATCGAATTTTAGTTCGATTTTCTTATTCATCTAGCCCGAAGTAGCTACCACTCTCCTCAATCCAAACCCCATCAAAGTATCAAAAGGTATCGAAGTATCGAAAGTATCGAACTACAGAAAGTATCGGATTTATCGAATGAGAGAAAATATCAGCTCGAAACTAAGCATCAGCCTCGAAATAAATTCGGTACTTAAAAGTTTTTAGCCTATACATCCAGAGTTTTGCTGCTCCATTTCTACGACATACAGTGTCACCTTAACATGGAGGTTACATTCTTACTTTGATAAAACAAGGGTTTTCAATCTGGGGTGTGTGTGCATGCGCAGGGGTACACTATGACAATGCCATGGAAGAATGGCGGTAAGAGGCATAGGCCACAAAATGTACAGTATTATGTTCTTTCTAAAGGGAAGTAAGTGTTACTGACTGCCCTTTCTTTCGCTACAAGTGGATTTTTAAAAGGTTTGAAAAAGCGTGCCAGATTGCCTGGTGGCGTCTACTTGTAGATAATGACAGTCAAATAAAAGTCTGAGAACTCTTTTACTAAACGCTAAGACCAGGAAGCAAGCTTCCGGCCTATAAAATGGCCATACAAACGACGTGTTGAATCCACACATTCTAGTACTGACGTTTTGGCATTATTTTCGCATCGTCATCATCATGACAAGCAGTGTCTCTCACTGTCTTCAGAAAAATTAGGTGACACACTGCTCTAAATTAAACTGTCAAAGCATGGTGAGGAAATCCAATGAACATGTCATAACTGTGTTAGATTCTCAGTCTTGTTGGTGGAAGATTTTATTCCAACCTGTCAATCTATTAAGAGACCGGTCTTCATTTTGTCAACCACAATGAAGTTCATTTCCGGTGTAAAGCAAAATAGTGATTGCGTGGACAAATCTCGCTTCCGGACAAAAAAAAAAAGATGCATCAACCAATAAAAATCACTGTCACAGACCTCATCAGCCACTAAATTCCTCTGGCAATAGAAAAGAAGAAAACGGAAGTATTGCTTGCTGGAGTTGGGGCTTTGTGATGCCCGGATGCCCATACAAGTATAATAACTGAGCGTTCATGAGCGAACAAATCGTCTGTGTCGAGGTATGACATCACCTTTCACAAATCCAGAGAAAAACAAGATGGCGTTCAATATATCTGTTAGCGTGAAGATCCCTAAACTTATGTCATAAAATTTGTGTGGACTCCTATTTCAATATGTCACTGAGAAAATTATTTTTTGTTTTGGTACTGCTGCATGGGGGAGAGAGTCGTTCTTAACATTATACAAAATAACAATATGCATTTTCCACAGGAGACCGATCTGGTTACTAATTTACACAAAAAGTAGCACAACAATCTAGGAAATATTGTCTGTATACACACAATTATGTACAATACAATTGCAAAAGCGATGGCTTTCATGATAATCGGAATTCGAGTACCCTTTTTATGATCATATCCATGAGTATGCGAAGTTTGCAGTACAAGTTTCTGACTGATAACGTCGCAGCTCTGTATTTTGCCATTAGGTTGCCCACTATGTATTCTGTATTAGAACCTCGGGGAAAGGACATTTACTTTTCCTAAGTGCACCAGTGTTCACAGCCATATGAATGACAGTGGTTGTGATGGTCAGTTAAAGAACAGTGGCGGTCAACCAACCAACCAACCAACCAATCAACCAACCAACCAACCAACCAACCAACCAACCAACCAACCAACCAACTAACCCAATCAAGCAACCGACCAGCCAGCCAGTCAACTAACCAGTCACTGAGCCAGCCCCACAGCTCCTTCATCTTCGCCCCTGCTGCTGCGCTCACATTTTTCTCGCCTATTTATTAGTCATTCAAACTCACCAATACGCAAAAATTCCTACTGGAAATAAACGTATGATTAAAGTAGACCCCCTTTCACATTTCCAGTGGTAAACATCAGGCACCGAGATTAAAGCATGCGCCAGGGCTTAAATAAGATCAATGAAGACTGGCGAGTTGGCGAGTCATAAAGCCAGTCTTTGATGGTGAGTCCATAGAAGCGTGATAATGACATTTCTTAACGGACGTGAGTACTTGGAATGCTGTAAACATATTCGGGGCTCAATCCGTACCCTCTTTTACAGCAACCAGACCAATATTCTTAAGTAAGGGCAGTTCATAAACAGTGTGTAATACTATCTTTCCTTACAGCGGAGTTTCTTCTATTACTTTTCTCTCTTCATACCTTTCCCTTCACCCTTTCCTTTGTCTGTGTCTTTCTCTGGGCTATCGAGTCTAAAATATTAGTCTCTTTTGCTTTAAGGGAACGCAATGCAACAGAAATAGTAGGCATACCAGCTACTTTACCTTAATTCATTAAAAACCGTAAATAAGAGTACAGTGTCGATGAAACACGGATATTTCAAGTTGTAGCAGTCACTCAGATTCCACCGTAAGATACCGTTCAATTATGTCTGTCCGAGAGAAGTTGTCTCCCTTGGAGAAAAAATCCGGAAGTGGGCGACCAGTATTAGCCAATGAAATTGGGTGTTTCAATCCCAAGGAGTCTATCAGATTCGTTGATGAATAGATTTTTTTAAAATTCTGTCTCAAGGAAATAGTATCCTTACTTCCTGGTTCATGTATTTACTGGCGCAATGTGTTACAGGGATGTAAAAACAAATTACTTGGAGACCTCAGGGCGTCAGTGTCGCTTAAGCCCCAAGAACGGGTGACAGCATGGCCGTGCGGCTTCTGAATCCTTCTCCTAGACTGATGACTGTAAGATCTTGAATTCGTGGGCTCGATTCCGGTGGTGGGGGGGGGGGCAATTTACGTTGTGATGTCCTTAGAGCAGACACTTTATTACTTATTTTCTCTCTCGATACAGAGGTGAATAAGTACCGGGCGGTTTGTGACGTGGTGTACTTTATCCCTATTTCCCCGCTTGACTCGGGTGATAATGAGTACCTGGCATTCAAGCCAGTTGAAAACAGGGCTCTGCTCTGCGGCGACTAGCAATGACTATTACATATTTTTGTTTGTGATGAATCTGCAGTATTATGTATTACGTACACTCTTGTGTGTGCATATATTATAATGAATAAAATGTATAATATAGTATGACATTGTAAAACGCACTCCATTCTGAAGGTTGATTTTGTCTTTAACTTCATGTTTATATTACTTTATGTTTATCTCTTCGAAATAGGCTGTCTCAGTATAATGGCGGCAACTCTGCTGTCAAAATTCTGAATGAACAGATTCCTTATAAATATACTAGATACACACGCTGGACTGGATTATATTTACGAGGAGCTGAGAATCAATAAGTTTTGACCAGAGGGTCCCTGTCTATTTTGTACATAAGTGTCTAGTCACGTCTCTGTACAGTGATATGACAATATTAATTCCAAGTTGATCCGTAAGAACTAGCCAGAGACAAGTCTTACTTCGTGGTGGTTTAATCTCGTCTGTCTTGACGTATAGCATCAATCTAGTAAGAATAATACTGCTGGCTTTATCCGAAGTCCCTCAGGGTATTCTGGCCTTATTTGGAGACACCGTGTCAATGAGTCTGGAGAAAAGTGCGATGGCATTTAACGATTTGAACCTACACGCCAAGACAGAGGAGAAAAAAACACCACGAACTTGGTTCTGGACTAGTGGACTTTGGTGTTGTTGTTCTTGTTGATTTTGTTTGTCCATTATATGTTTGTTTGTTTATTTATTTGTTTGTTTGTTTATTTATTTGTTTGTTTGTTTTTTATTTGTTTGTTTGTTTGTTTGTTTGTTTGTTTGTTTGTTTGTTTGTTTGTTTGTTTGAAAAAGGGACGTATAGAAGAAATGTGGTGTGGCTTGTGCGGTCTCAGCTCAGATGTCTGTTGCGGCGTCTGTCTGAGAGAACTTGAGAATTAAAAAGATCGAGCCAGTATCGATCTTTGCGATTCGAGCTGTGAAACTCACGAGCCCATCCCTCTTTCCCAAACGAGAGATCGACTCAGCACTGATGCTCAGCCACGTAGGTAATGTTCTTATCTCCCCTTGCTTGCTCAACTACACACACGTACCTATGCTTTGGTGCGTGTTTACCTGATTATGAGCTCTGCAGAGCATAATAATTATTAGATTAGGAAACTTAGCCATAGTTTACTCGCACTGTCAGATACAGTTTACAAGAAATAATTTTTACCATTTCTTCCGTTTCCACATCACTACAGCTCTATGTCTTTAATCCTATAAACATAATTGTAAGTTCTGCAAAGCATGCTAGTATAGTGAGATTAGGATGCATCATCAATATTTACAGGCACTGTCAGCTCTTTTTACGTAAAAAGACCTATGTAGAGGTTGTGGTGGATTCCTCTATACGATGCCCACAGGTAAATCCCTTGAGACTAGACAGGTAGGCTTTTTTTTATGTGAGGGGCATAGTGAGCTATCAGACTTTCTTTACCTTGTGGTTTTGTGATTGTTGTAGTTCCATCAGAGCTCAGTTACATTGGTGATGTTATGTTTATTTCAGTGGACCAGGTTAACTGGTTTGTATCATTTCAGGTACGAAGATGCCAAAGGAACCTGGTAAAAGAGTTTGCAATTTTAAATAGTCGCTATAAAGTCACTAACTGGCCATGGGAGAGGGGGTAATAAGGGCTTGATTTCGTTGTAAAAGACCTTGAAAAGTTTGAAAGTGATTGCAGACTCAGACGGTAGGAGATGTTACCGCTGATTTAGGTTTGGGTTGTTGCAAGGGGTGTAAGGTCTCTGTATTTGCTGACCGAAAGGGCCATAAATCTTAAATCATCAGTTTCCTGCCCAAAAATCTCAGTTATCTAATTAATTTTGGTGTATGTTTCTATGTATCAAAATTTTGATGAAGGATGACAGAATACCTGTGTAAATTATTTTGATTCATTACACACTACCAAGGATGGGGAAGGTGGAAATGCTAATATATCCAACAGTGACAAGAACATTGTCATCTTCATACCTAGACGACGATCTCATGAGCAATAATGAGAAATTCTAATAATCTGAAATTATTGACCAGACAATGAGAATTTCTTTGAAAATTCTGGAAAAGTTCCATTTCTTTTTCCACTCAGGGGCATGTCGTTTATATAAGCTATGAATCTCAATATATTATCTGTTTGTCTAATACATTTCATTAAACCTACATGTTTTATAAAACGTTCAAATATCGCTTTCGTACAATTTCACCTATGAGCAATTTACAGGCATTGGCAGTACAATTTTGACACCGTTAGCTAGTTTTATCTGCTGATAGCCTGAAAGATTACACGTTGTCTCATAGATTCAGAGCCCCCAAACGTACAACATATTTCATCCAAAGGCAGTGTAAAGTAAGAAACTTTTTTTTTTCAAAGAGATGGCCAGTGAACTATCTAAGAGAAACATCTGCTTATCCTATTTTCTGACGGGGATTTTTCTTTTTACGCAATATCCTTTCTGTGCACGACTTATCGAGTTTTTTTCCTTCTTTATTTTTTTCGGGGACGAGAGGCTGGTGGTCTGGACGCCACCGTAAACATTCGAAAATTGAAGAGCTCGTGACAAGTACAGATTTGATTTACTGTGTTGAGTAAGAATAATTTCTGAGATAGCGAACTTTCCCACTGTCGCTTTTCTATGGACCAAGAGGAAGGAGATCTCAAAGCTCTTTTTTTTTTTTTCGAAATAAAGAATATCTCGCCGTAATATGTTTGAGTGGTGTCATCCTTGCTTAAAATTGTTATCGTCGCTGCTTAATGTTAACTTTATTTGGATCATTTTTACATTGACACCTTACAGTATTATGTGTAACGTGAACTGACAATGTTGACAGAGACGTAAAGATGTTTTTTGTCTCGCAACCAGGGAAGCACTGACTGTTTCAGACAGTCACCAATCGATGTTTTTGTTCTAGTAGAGAAAACAAACTGTCTGATGCAACAGAAAATGATAGCATATAAAATATGCAACATTTGAACCAACAAATTAGTTTAGTGAGGAAACCAAAAGACATGTCTCCATCTTGCCTCTGTCCATCCAACCACCTCTCCTCCCAAATGGTTGAATGTATGTGCTAGATTACCAAAACAAAACAAAAATCCCCCTCCATACCCCCCCNATCCCCCCCCCCTACTTCCACCTTACGTGGCACCACGGGAAGTGATAAATAAGCTTAAAGGAAATTTAACAGCAGGACTTAATGATGAGAGGAGCTGAGAGTGCTGTTGAGTGAGGTGGCCTGCTGGGAGAACAATGGAATTAAATTGCATGAGCTGACTCTGCTGAGAAAGAAGGGTACAAAAAAAAAAAACATGCCGTTTCTGATGTTATCGTTTTACTCGTCAGCGTATAACATTGTAAGAGCAAGAACGCACCGGGAGATTAAAAGGTGTTGGAGAAATTGTGAGACACCGTTTCTCTTCTGTCTCTCTTTCTCTCTCTCTCTCTCTCTCTTTCTCTCTCTCTTTCTCTCTCTCTCTTTCTCTTTCTCTCTCTCTTTTTCTCTCTATCTCTCTCTCTCTTTTTTTTCTCTCTCTCTCTTTCGCTCTCTCTTTTTCTCTCTCTCTCTTTCTCTCTTTCTTTCTCTTTCTCTCTCTCTTTCTCTCTCTCTTTTTCTCTCTATCTCTTTCTCTTTCTCTCTTTCTCTCTCTCTTTCTCTCGCTCTCTCTTTCTCTTTCTCTCTCTCTTTCTCTCTCTCTCTTTCTCTTTCTCTCTCTCTTTTTCTCTCTATCTCTCTCTCTCTTTTTTTTCTCTCTCTCTCTTTCGCTCTCTCTTTTTCTCTCTCTCTCTTTCTCTCTTTCTTTCTCTTTCTCTCTCTCTTTCTCTCTCTCTTTTTCTCTCTATCTCTTTCTCTTTCTCTCTTTCTCTCTCTCTTTCTCTCGCTCTCTCTTTCTCTTTCTCTCTCTCTTTCTCTCTCTCTCTTTCTCTCTCTCTCTCTCTCTTTCTCTCTCTTTCTCTCTCCCTCTCTTTCTCTCTCTCTCCCTCTCTTTCTCTCTCTCTCTCTCTCTCTTTCTCTCTCCTCTCTGTCTCTCGCTCTCTCTTGTTGTACAGGCTAAATAAGTCATTTAAAACAAGAGAGTAGATTAATAGTTTTCTAGAGACTCCCACTGAATGAAACAAAATTCAGAGAAATTCAATTTGAACAACACTTTTACTTTCTAATAAGCCACCTAATCTACCGCACAAAAAGTCAGACTTACCGAAATTACTGGCTTTCTTGCTTATTAAACCAATATTTTTGTGTAAAGAAATGGTGTTACTTTGATTACTGTGACAAACCAAAATTCGATACTGAACGACCTATATCATCTTCATAGCCTGTTTTCTAACTGAAAAAAAAATCCAAAGCTCAACCTTAATTCAAGGAATTTATTAAAAATCTAGTTAAGAAATAAGAACAAAAATTACGTCTAAACGTCTCGGCTCTAAGGCCTTTATCAATAAATGTTTTCTTATTTTCTACTTCAAGCACATAAGTCTTATTTTGACTGATTGCAAGACATATTATGTTTGTTGCTATTGAGAATAGCATCAGAATGCCTTGACCGGGCAGGATAAATGGAGCGCAATAGCTTTGTGGTTTTCAGTCAAATAATAATATATCAATTTATTTCTGAAAAATGCTTTTAGGGTTCAGAAAAGTGTGCAGCATGGCATGTATACGGTGCACGTGCTGCTTTCCGAAGAGTCTGTGGCAATAATATTTTTTGTTGTTGTTATTAAAAATATGCATTTCACTGCACTGCAATATTGCACTGCAACAGGTCAGTCTGATCACAAGGGACTTAAGATGATAAATGGTTTAGGCGTTGTATAGCAGGCGATTGCGTGCAAGCGAATATGCATTTTGTGACACCATGCTAATGCACTGCACATTAAAACAAATTATGAATGATGAGAGTCTTTGTGAAAATAAATGTCATTGAATTAGTTATTCTTATGTTGGCAAGTGATAAACGTGGAGAGGATGGTGCAAAGTGTGCTTTCCTTCAGGGTTCCCAGATAAGCTTGTCAAGAATAAATGCGCACTTGCAGCTATATATCTGGAGTTTAAGGCATCTCACTGCGACAGGGATCTCTTTGAGCTAGGGGTAGTCTTTCTTGTAGCCTGATGCCAATCCTGTTGGAGGAACTCAAATACAAGTTTACAGTTAAGTTGTGTGGGTGAAAACAAACAAATAAGAGTGAGAGACTTCAGTTGGATGAAGAAACGATTTTATTTTGAAATTTATCACAAGTCATTCATTGGTGTATGTACAAAAATTATAGTACAAAACCATTCATACTGAAATGTTATCACCATAAGAATATAGCCAGATACCATTTACATGCTTTCATACTTCAGCATAGACAAGAGAGAGGCAAGACAAGATAATATGCGAGACAGCATGACTTAATACATAATATCCAATGGAAGGTTATGTCAAGAGAAAAAGAGAAAAATATTTAACTGTTATCTCCCTTAAAGGCAAAGAATTGCTTATGGTTTGTGACACCTAATAGAAGGGCAAATCACTCATTGTGTACAACCCAATTAATCCACTAATATATTATAAAATCCCCCTTTTTTGGGGCCCCGCCAGCCAGTGTTAGGGTGTAGAAATGTGTAAAATGACCTGTGATCTAAATAAAGCATCCAATTTTAAAGTTTCAGGTACAATTTGAGCCTTCTAGATAAAAAAATAAAATGTGTAGACCTATGTATTCGCACGCGGTCAAAACCAGCCAAATGAAAAGTTGGGGACCAAATCAGAATTTGAGGTGATCTTTTTCAAAAGACATTTGTGAAAAATTTTGGGCGTTGACCCCCCTTTTACTTCCTGTTAAAAGATCGGGCAAAAGAAGTACTTTAACCTCCATGGAAGAAATTTCCCCAAATCACAGTGGTATATTTGGAATAACGCAAAATGTTAATAGGGCCAAAAGAAGAAAAAACAATAGGTGTCAAAGACCTTATGTAATTAAAGGGACATAATTACATCTTGAATCCCTATAACATTTACAATTTCTGTATGCACATGCAAGATCGACATCAGACTAACGGAAAGCGAAATGAGTGACTCCTAGCGCAAATAGAGCCCTAGCGCGACGACCTTGCCTTTACTCTATTTCTTTATTTCTTCTTTCGTAATGTCATCGAGAATCAGTCTATGCTGGAGATTCTGGCAGTGCTGCCGTCCAACAACAAAACACCGTATAATCATTATTCTGCTGTATGATTTCACGGCGTTTCGCAGTTGCACAGCAAAACTGGGTGGGAAGTGGTGCGGAGTTAAGCTTGACCTAGTTTTTTTTTGGTGGTTTTTTTTTTTGTGGTGGTTCTCTACATGAATATGTCTAGAACGATTCACCTGAGACGAAGAAACGCAGTGTTTTGAATGATAAGAATAATTCAATCTAACACAGACTACTGATGCATACAAAAATCTGGTTCTTTCTCTATGACAGTTTCCCTCTTACTAGATGGCAGATTAATCTAAATGCTTTCAAAATGACGTAAGTCATTTTTCACACTTCTGAGAGAACGCAGGTGAAATGTTTCCATAGCAAAGCAAGAGAGAATCTGCATGTACCTTGCAACTGCATTTTTGGTGAGTTATATTATGTACATTCTAATTTTTTTTTTCAATATGTCAGCATGGGCCTCGATCTTATAAAGAATGGGATTCCTATTTTACAAATGTGTTACTTCTAACTTAGGCCACTTTAGGAACACAGTGACGAATTATTCCTGAAAAGCTTTACAAAAAATGGCGACCAATTTGCTGACTGATCTCGACGTAACCGGATGTCGGTTTGCCCTTTCAAGTTGAAGAATTAGCCCAATCATGAAATAATTTACAATGGCGTTTAAGTGTCTTGCTGCCAGTCAAAATGAGGCTAAAGTCGCTTTTTGCTTCAATCACGTTATTGTGGTGACATGAAAGCATGGTGTGTGTACTTTCAATTAATGAAAAAAAAATTGACCACGCAGTATTCTAGCCCGAGGTAATAATAATAATAATAATAATAATAATAATAATAATGCGGTTTAAAAGTCTCGTATCCAATCTAATGCCAGCTCAAACGATTCCACATTATT
This sequence comes from Ellobium chinense, assembly GCA_033807755.1. Lineage (NCBI taxonomy): Eukaryota > Metazoa > Mollusca > Gastropoda > Ellobiida > Ellobiidae > Ellobium > Ellobium chinense. The sequence goes on along the minus strand of JAWQUT010000018.1, from coordinate 240,765 downwards.
ATAACTCCAGTAGGCCTGATTACTCCAGAACGTTCTCAACTCCCTGAGGAGCATAAAATGCCGCTGCCATTTACAGGTACTGATCACTAGCCTTTTCACAGTATCTTCCACTGCCTAAAGCCAGGTACTCGTTTTACCGACATGTGGACTGAGGAAAATGAGAATAAATTGCTTTCCCATAGCATTTACAATATGATAGTAGTCGGTAATCGAACCCGCGATCTTCAGATCTTCAGTCCAACGCCGTAGCCATTTGTTGTTTAGAGTGGCGGCGGGTCACCCCTTGCAGTGGCCAAAAAAATGCTCAGAAAGTCGTGGCTGAAGAGTAATTATATACCATACAAGTAATATAATATACCTAATAAAAACTCAAATTTGTTCACAGTTACTGACTATTTGCTTATAAAATCAATGTGTTTGTGTACATAAACGATTTTTCTATGGATTTCTGCAACCAACAAACATTTATCACCGTGTAACCCTATTCCCTTTCTAAGCCTGATATCTCAGATCTTAATTTAGCGACATAAGCATCATTTTGACTGGCTGCAAGACAATTAGTCGGTGTCAGGTAAACTTTCACTCCTATCAGCTCTCATGGGAGATAGGTTCAGACCTTGTGATTCGGTCTGACAGCTCGTCATCCGGTTTCATATTAAGAAAATGGATAATGACGTCAGAGATCTTTTTGCTTGCCTAACTCGGCGCCTACGTGCAATAACGCCGTAACTAACAATTTTCTTTCTTTACAGGAAAGTGTAAACAGTGTTTCATTCCTCAGCGTATCAGTGCCAAATTCAGAATTTGGCACAGCGCAAAACTATTCGGGGAAAACTCTCAAGATTTTAGATCAATGCCCGTGTGTACAGTTTAGATTTAGATCTGGGGATGCATGAAATTGTGCACACAAAACAAAAAAAAAACTACTAACAAAATTTGAAAAAGTGCAGTTGCAGAGTTACTGCACTCTGTTACTCTGAGGCGATGAAATGAGGGTGAAGTAGTTGAAAACTTATGCATTTATGTTGGGAACATCTTACCATCGTAAGAATTAAATTACCTCATTAGTGCCGAATACACCCTTAGTAGCGTTCAACATGCAGACTAATTATTGTAATTAATGGTAAGAGATCCCATCATTTATGCGCAAGTTCTCAAATAAGCCAATCGCCGGATGAGCTATTATCAGTGTGAGCACCTCTAAAAGGACATCAACATATAGACCACCGTAACATTTTAAACAACTTTGCTTCAGAATGCTTTCTGAAATCGTAGGGAAATTAAGCTTCCTGACTTTGATTTCGATTTAATGGCAAAACTGGAAATGCTGCGCTGGTAAACTAGAGATGTAGAACTCTCTAACTCGGAAAGTGAGGAAATAAAAGATCTTCAGAAGATGATAACCACGTGCTTCAGGTGTTTCGGCCCTTTGACCTCTTGGCACTCTAAAGGCGCGGGGTCACGCTTGGGTCATGATTCTTACAACAATAGCAAAAGAATAAAAAATAAAATTAACAATAAACAATGACAATAACTTTACTATGCTCAGGTAATGTAACAGATGGCTTATAAACATGTAAGTAATAATGACAAACCGCCCCCACTACATTATGACCCAAGTGTCCTCCTAAGTCTGTCAAATCTTCCGTATGAAAAATTTCAGTTCCAGGACAATAATGTTCATATTCAAACACCAAATAGCTTTCAGTTCCCTGACCCAGATTTTGACCCGGCGGTGACATCAGGCCCTAGTAATACACCTAATGTACTGTTAATGAAGTATTTCATCTTATTTTGATTTCCGGAAAATATGTCTGTACCTGGCAGTTAAGTCATTGACCCAGGCTTTGACCTGACGGCTTAAATAAGGGCTGGAACGTACATCTCTAATCACACCATTACAAGAAATACGAAGTCCTCAGAACAGGAGTGAGTTGTAATTCCAGATGTTTGGGTGGAATCTACTGTGACTCTGTGGTAGTTTGAACTGGACTTGACTAGAATAATATAGTCATGACTGGGGCTTGCAGGTTGTGACACGTTTCCGTGATTCTTTGTTTTACCAACAGCTCAGTTCATGTTTGTTTTCCTGCTTTGAAGCTTGACCTATTTTGTTTGCTACGTAGGCCATCTGCTCTCTCTCTCTCTCTCTCTCTCTCTCTCTCTCTCTCTCTCTCTTCTCTCTGTCGGCGTCTGTCTTTTTCTCTTCCTCTTTCTCTCTCTCTCTCTCTCTCTCTCACACACACACACACACACACACACACACACACACACACACACACACATCTACACACACATTCATTCATAGACTCACACATACACACATATATACACACATACACCATACATACACACACATACATACACACACAAAACACACATACACACGCACGCACACACACACACACACACACACACACACACACACACACACACACACGCACACGCGCACACGCACACGCACACACACACACACACACACACACACACACACACACACATACATACATACATACACTTTTGCTTTCGGGCAATTCCAGCATAATTCATCGTCAGTTATCCTATTCTCTGAAAATCTTTGATCTCACAGGTTAGTTTTGGTCATCATTTCTAACCTGAGTTTTTTTTTATTCTTTAAACATAAACCGAAACTGGTTGCCGTTAAGTCAAAGCTGTTCAGAAATTAGCGTACCTGACGTGGTATTTTGATGGAACTACCCCATTCCATTCATTATTGACGCCATGCTATTCACAGTTGCGCGCTTACCTTTTCATGGGTACGCCGAACACATCAGCAGATTCACTGTCACCCCACGGTAGCGCTTCTGCGACGTTGAATTTTCACCTGTCTGAACTTTTTGTTTCTCATTCGACGGTCATCTTGACATTTATATTTGCTCAGACGCTAATTGACAGCTGATTTGTCCATTAGCCTCCTCATTAAACTTTGCTGTCAAATTCCATGCCACTCTCGTGTCATTTCAGAATGTGTCAATAAAGACCCCATCTCCCCTCCTCTCTTGCCCTGCCGCCACAAAACTTTATTACGAGGGATACCGTTACATTTTCACAGATATTATAATGACAAAACTGCCAGACTTATGCAGATTTTGGCCACTTTTCAAGAAGAGCATCATCTTGTTTATGAGATTAAAATCCATGTTGACTTCTTAAAAAAGTTTAAATTTCGCCCCCCCCCCCCCCNCCCCCCGGCTTCAGCTGGCACAACAAGGACGTAGACTAAGTAGTTACGGCCCTTTTGTACTGATCGATGAGCAAATGCCCCTTTAACATAATAAAAGATGAGGCTAACCTGCTCTGATCGTGTAGTCATTGCCTTCTGTGGCTTTAGTGGGAGAACATAAAGGCGGCCGATTTCTGTCACCTAACCACTATGCGCCGTAAGCTATAAGAATCAATCTATACAAGTTCTACAACCGCACAGAGACACGGCCTACTCCCTGCGCCGATCTGCGGGATTGGTGGCAGCTTAATTTATAGGAATGAAATTTTGATTCCTACTCACCGATCCCCGCTGCTCGGAATGCCCCGTCAGTGGGCCGTCACCGGATGTGTGACGTCATGGGGCTGGACTGTGGACTTTTTCAACCGAGAAGTGTGCCTACACGCGCTGAAAATATGTGTCCTTTATGTTCTAACCTCGGAAAGATCGGCGCAGAGTGAGTATGTCACCGATACGCCGAAACATATTCGGTGGCCTCTCTGTGCGGGGCTTTATGCATGATCCTTAAGTTAGATAACGCATTACTATAACCACGGGACACTCCCAAAACATCAATAGTGTTCACCATAATTAACGCAGAACGTTAAGTAACGCATGGATTATCCATACAGCCACTGCTCCGCTAACATAAGGCTTAATGTTTCTTTCTTAATCTGTGTCATAAGAATGAGCTCACACCAGAAGACGCCGCTAACAGGATAAGGGACAGTGGGAAGGAATGTGCCCAACTGGGAATAGCCCTGGCTAGACCCTGTTACTGCTGGGCCGATCCTTCATTAAACTTCAGAAGTTGGATCGACTCAAGCTTTTCACAGATCGGATCTCAAAGACCAAGCTCGAGGATTCTTGAGCGGCTAACATGCTTTGGCCCTGATGATTGAGGATCGCGGTTCTAGATGAGACCGCACTAGGGATGCAGGCCAACGTAAAATTCTTTTGACTTTGCACTGAGAGCATGGTTTTCTTTTCAGCCTGCTTGAGTCTTGCCGTGCAGATGATAAAATTGTCCTCACCGACACTAAAGCAAACATTTTGCATACAGTTCTTCCAGCACATCCCTGTCTATAATCTAACAATATTAACTTCACTGATGTTACTCCTTTATAAAGAGATTCGACTATAAAGAGTATATGATAACTTGTGACACCTGACAAGATCAACTGTTTAGTAAGCCAGATAAACCGTTCAAAATGATCGGAACTACAGATCGAAGATCGATCATTAGTTCGATTCTCAAAATTCTAGGCAACCTATCGAGCAGAAGGAAAAGATCGATTCTGCTCTCACTTTTGTCGAGCTGCCCAGCCGTACTGACTGCTCACTCTGAAATGAGATCTGGGCTGCCTATCAGAGCTGAAAATTCTGAATAGACTCATACTCACAAGAACGCTTTCATTGTGGCTGGGGACAAGTTTGTTAACGTTAAGATGTCTGGAGTCATATTTAGAGTAACCCAACCCTCTTAATTTTTTTTTCGCAATTTTCTATTTGCTTGCGCTGCCAATCAGGGCTGAAAACTCAAAACAGACATACACACACTGGGACGTTGTCATTGCTGTAGACATGTTTGTTGGCACTAAGACGTCTGGAATTCAGAGCAAACAGAAAATATTAATATTTTGTTTGTTTTGTTTTTTTTAAGAGGCAAAAGAGAGGGAGGTAAGATAGTAGTGAGAGATTGAGAGAGGAATATTTTATTTAAAATGTATGTAGGCAAACTTTGAATGTTTGAGCCGTTCATCGCTTCAACAGTGTTACCTGCTTTTCGATATCGTCCAAGAAAGTGAGATTACATACTGTAAAATAATGCGTACAGTTACCACTGCTGCTGATGGTGATAGTGGTGATGGGGTGGTTATAGTGGTGTGACAGTGGTAATGATGGTGGTAATCGTAAAATGTAGTAGTGATAATGACAGAAGTGATGTCAAGATCGCAATCGTGATAAGAAAGATTGTGATGTCAGGATGGTTGTGGTTGATGTGATGATGTAGTGAATGTATGATAATAATAATAATAATAATAATAATTTTATTCAAGAACTACCCCTTTACAACGGGGGCAGGCAGGCCGGGGTAACCTGTCTGCGTCTTGTACACACATGGAATAGAACAATGCTATATACAAAGAAACATTGCGTAAATCTGTATCACGTTACTTTAAAATCGTATCGAACTGCAGTTTCGTAAAAATTTCTTCCCTAAGTTATCAATTATACTGCTAAAAGTCGAGAATGAATTTGAATCTAAAACAAATATAGTCCTTTCCAAATTATTCAGGCTTAAAAATGTATAATACACCCACTCGATATTATTATCGATGATTAGTGAAGCCGTACTAATGGCGACATGGTGCTGGTGGTGGTGGTGGTGGTGGTGGTGGTGGTTGCAATGGTAGTGGTGTGGACCGCGATCTTTTCTGTGCAATTAACAATAAATGTATCAATTCTATATTATCAATGTTGTTGCTGAAGCTGTTCTTGATGATGTTGTTATCATTGTTGCTGTTGTTGTTGATGTTATCTTTATTTTCATTATTGGTGTTGTTGTCGTCGTCGTTGTATTTTTTTGTTGCTGTTTATGTTGTTGCTGTTATCGTTGTTGTTGTTACTGTTGTTGTTGTTGTTGTTGTTGTTGTTGTTGTTGTTGTTGCTGCTGCTGTTATTGTTGCCGTTGTCGTTGTCGTCCTCGTCCTCGTCATCGCCTTCGTTATTGTTATGTTTGATGTTATTGCCATCTCGTCGTTATCATCGACATTTCATTTCCTCTGCACCTCTCCAACCATCAAACCGCCTAAGGTCTGAGTAAAATAATCATGATGACTATGATGTCACTAAACATGACACGGAGCAGCGTGGCCTAATGGTTACGGCGTTGGACTCGGGATCTAAAGGTCATGAGTTCGATTCCCGACCACGGTCATGTTGTAAGTGCCTTGGGAAAGCATTTCATTCTCATTTTCCTCAGTCCACTCGCCTGTAAAATGGGTACCTGGCTATAGGCAGTGGAATATATTGTCAGAATGCTAGTGATCAGCGCCTATAAATGGCAGCGGCACTGTATGCTCCCCAGGGAGTCGAGAAAGTCCTAGAGTGATCAGGCCTGCTGGGGTAATGATAGTGTGAAGTCGCGTAAGCGGGCATTAGCCAGTATACGAGACTTATAAACCGCATTATTATTATTATTATTATTATTATTATTATTATTATTATATCTAATTAGACCTATTACTATTTGCTGTGTCTTGGCCCATCAAACTCTGCACACCTAAGAAACACACTGGCATAAGCAGAGCAAGAAGTGCAGTTACACTACTTTTGTAACGAGTATGGATGCGCATCTTGACGGACAACCCATTTCCATCTGCAGCATCACAAAGCTCATTAGGTTTCTGAGGATGATTCATTTTCTATCCTACTGTGGCGTGAGACCCCCAGGGAGCGTCTTGCTTTGCGCTGCAGCTTACGGTGGTAAGGAATATGTAAATGTGATATGTAATAATCAAGTTATATAGCTAGCAAATTCACTAGAAATGTGCTCCAAGGCGCTGCATAATTACACATGAAATGTACGCGGAATGCATTGAAAAAGAAAACACAATTATTAAGAATACTTTAAATTTCTACACATACGAGTCTGTTAATTATTGTGGAACTGGGAGCATTTGAAACGCAAAATATCACATCAAGCTCAACATTTTCAAATTCAGCGTTCATGATACCTTAACAATGAATTCTTTATACATTCAAAGTTTAGCAGCGGCTTTGTTTTGCTGAAATATTGAATGTTTTGTAAGTTATCATTTCTGGTCAGTTTGATAATTATTTTGATCCATTTAGATGCAAAAATTGAGACAGGTATACAGCGAATTCATATTTAGATTTATAACCCATCCTCCCCCCCCCCCC
>JAWQUT010000018.1:201221-224868 GCA_033807755.1 Ellobium chinense | reverse complement strand
ATATATATATATATACATACATACATACACAAATACACACACATAACACAAATATATACATATACGCAGAACTTTACACGCGCATCAGACTGAACTGGCTTTCTTTATAAGGATGGCAGGCGTCTTATTTATAAAAGTAGGTCTACGTCATATATAAATCGTATTTACTAGGGTTTTAAATACCAAATATATAATGATTGCATGACAAAATTTTTAGCTATATTATCTTATTTTCTGGCTAAAAGTATAAGTGGAATCATCGGGTCTTAACTAGAATATAAAAGGTCTTCTCTAAGATTTTTTATGCATAAAAATGTACTATAGACACACATTACATTATAAGGACTGTAATAATAAATACAGCAAATAAACCATGTCATAAAAGAACAAAAAAAAAAAAAAAAGCATAGAGAGTTTGATGAATGAAAGGGAATATACATCTTTAGGAATGATTAGATCTGGATGATGTGAAGGTCAACCATAGCGATAATAACAGAGAAAGAAAAAAAGTGATTAAGAGAATGAAATGGGTGTCTGAGAAATAGCAGCACGAAGCCAGAGATGGAGATCGAGATAGAGATAGAAGAACAGAAAGAAGAGATGATATACCAGGAAATCACACAGATAAACATGGAAGTCAGAACGAGAAAGATGAAGAGTACACGTTAAGGAGAAAGAGAGACGATTGATGTACGAGAAAGAACAATGGAAGAGAAACACAGACAAAAACAGAGAGCCACACTGACACATACACAGAGGGGAGAGAAAGAGAAGACAGAAAGAGAGAGAGATAGAAAGAGAGAGAGAGAGAGAGAGAGAGAGATCACATTATACAGGAAGTCTGGAAGTCAGGAAAGAAACAGGAGGCAAAATAGAGCTCTGTGGTATAACATGATACTCTTGTCTTGTCCTGTCCTGTCCTGTCCGTTGTAGGATGTTTACTTTTGTTCAAGCTTTTCTCTCATAATTTTTTCTTAGGGTTTTTGTTTTTCTTTTATTGCAGTTTCTGCTCGTTTTTCCCTAGGTCTGTTGTGTGTCAGTTATGAATGAACTGATGGAATATTATTAAAGTCCGAAAATGCAATAGACCAGACTAACATTAAAACGGCACCGCTTTAACGAAATGACACAAGATTCACGATTCAAAGTCTGGATTAGGCTCTGAGCCAATCACAGAAAATCAGTAGATAATCTCAAATAAATCAAAGAAAGTTAGGATGGAGGGAAAGAAAGAAAGAAAGAAAGAAAGAAAGAAAGAAAGAAAGACACGAAAAAGGAAAGAAAAGAATGAAAGAAAAAGAAAAGATAAAACAGGAAGCCTTGTGTACTTTTCTCATTTAGACTTCTTTATCTAAAGCGAAACCATGCTTAAACCGAACATAAGTCTTGGATCCCGCGAATTCTGTTTCAACTATTGCCAAATGTAGTAAACTTTATATTAAATGTATTTAAGTATATTGTTCTCAACGATTCTTTATTTAATATGTCCAGTGTTAACTTAATGTTTCCGATACAATGATGTTGCAGTCTTAAGTATTCAAAAATAACAACATCTTCATCCACCAGACCTTCCTCCATCTTCCCACTAGCCCAGTCTGATTTTCATCTTCCCATGCTCCCTAGCCTATTCAAACATGATTTTGGAATGGTCATATTGTGGGTTCCTAAATGATTTACAAATATATTTATATGAATCCATAGTCCTCTGTCTTTATAAAATTATGCATACAATATTATGCGTGGATTCAGACCAAAAAAAAAAAACTGAGGAGGGGGGAGAAGGATCCCTTCCACATCACTGACCCCTCCTTGAGTTTTGGTTAACAATATGCAACTGCAGGTTTCGTAATTTACAGTAATTTTCACAACCTCCCCTGTATATACACATGGGATAAACAGTTTCTCAAAACTACCGACATGTGACGGACGAAATTTCATGCAAGTAGTAGTAAAAGCACTAATTTTATTCTAGAAAAACAGGAAGAAGGGGTCACGAACATCCGGTGAACTCCTATCTTCTCCCCGTCCGGATCCGCCTTTGCATATTATTATTAAAGATAAACGTTCTTGATATTGATCACCATCTCCCTTGGGATGACACTTTTCCCCTCATCTTCCCACGAAACAGTCTTAAGCAGACATGTAGATGTCATACTTTGACGCGCATAGCAGTCGAGACCCAAAATGATTTTCTGTAATTCCATCCATCAATTCTTTCATTTGACTGTCAGTTCTGCTTTTATACAAACTGTTAACTTAATCGAGTCTATCATTTCTCTTTCGATACGTCCACAAGTGATCCTATTTATCTTCAACCGTGTGTAAAATTAGATCACATCGTCACTAAAGGTCAGAGGTCATGGCCATTCCAGTGTCATCCACTGGTGTTACTTCAACAGTCGTAACTCCACTCCTCGACTAGCGAGATCTTCTGTCCAATCGGTTGATTACGCCCTAAGTCCCGCACAGAGAGGCCACCGAATATGGTTCGGCGTATTGGTGACATACTCACTCTGCGCCGATCTTTCCGAGGGTAGAACATAAAGGACAGATATTTTCAGGGCGTGTAGGCACACTTCTCAGTTGACAAAGTCCCCAGTCCAGCCCTGTGACGTCACACTTCCGGTGACGGCCCACTGACGGGGCACTCCGAGCAGCGGCTGTCGGTGAGTAGGAATCAAAATTTCATTCCTATAAAATAAGCTGTCACCGATCCCGCAGATCGGCGCAGAGAGTAGGCCGTGTCTCTGTGCGGTTGTAGAAATTGTATAGATTGATTCTTATAACTTACGGCGCATAGTGGTTAGGTGACAGAAATCGGCCGTCTGTATATTCTCCCACTTAGTACAGATTGTAAGTTGCCGATTGACTGTTTAGATATTAAGCGAATGAATCTATGGCTCGCTTTCTCTCGATTTTGATCTGTATTACGGACAGTGTGGTAGAAATAAATCAAGAGAGCAGTAAAGAAAAGACATCGAGAACTTTTTTTTTAATATGGGGCTAGTGGATGCAGGATGAGTGATACCAGAGAGAGAGGCTTTCCGGGAGGCTCTTGGGATCGCACGCTCTGCACGAAGAGACGGGATACTACTCTTCTATGATTTGTAAAACTGTTAAGGAAATTTTATAGTGCAACGTGCGAACGGGACCTCCTAGGTTTTCATCCTTGCCCGAGAAGACTAGACGCCGGCTTTTCTATCCTGAAAGCCGGAATAAGACTTCCTTATGGGATAATCTGTGACTGATGTCACCGTCACAAAACCACGCCCCAGAACACACAAATCAACAAGGCATCAAATTTTGACATTATCGAGAGATTATAGGATAACAATACTATATCTTATCAAAGAGTCCTATACTTTTGAGAAAGCCTAGGACTCTTTGAGGCCCAATCTTTCCAAACAGTTCTATTATGGAAGATGGTTTCAAGAATCCTTTCCGAGCAGAGCTCCATAAAAACTCCCTTTCCTGAAAAGCATAAAAAACTTAAAGTCGTGACTCAAGTAGAGTAGGCCGCCCGACGCCCACTTTTCGTTAACTTCACAGCTCTGTTTTCCAATTACAATGCTTGTTTACCAGTTACTACAAGTATTACTAAGTCATTCAAACCTTTGAGCCTCACTCTCGGGTCATGACAAATACGGGGTTGTTAGTTATGACTTGCTGATTCGGAAAGGTGAGTTTTGCCATATATACATCATTGCCTGTCTTAGATACACATATCATGTCATATTTGTTTTGCCAGTGCAATAACTGTCATCATGATATCATAATCGCATCCTAGATTTACATTGAAATGAATTGAAGCAGTTTTTTGTTGTTTTTTTTCAGGAGCTCCATAGCGCTTGTCATTTTGCTGTCTCAAAGACAGCAGAGCGACTAGCTTTTTTTTGTGTTTTCGTTTTGTCAGAGTTTGCATGCATGTGATATTAAGCTTAATGTCGCTTTTGTCATATTTCCAAACAAGCCTTTGACAGAGAAGGACGAAAATTAACCAGATCCTGACGGGGCACGAAAGGGTAAACCGTCCAATAAGGTCTAACGTTTTTCCTCCCGTGTGCGATGACTTTTAAAGGTCGTATCATTACGTGCCTGATCCAGTCCGTCTGACAATAAGAAAGAAAAGAGGTAAAATTTCCCTGTGTGGTGCGGTGCCTGTCCAGACCATAAAAACAACTAGAAGAACCAGACTTTGCAAAATTTAACATATGTGAGCAGTCAGGAAGTGTGTTTGGGTCACGGGTGAACACTAGGTTCGCACGTGGAAGTTAGGGACCGATTCAGGCAGTAGGTATTTAAGAATTAAATTGCTGTGAAGTTAGCGTCCCCGTGGTGTAGTGGTAACACGCTCTGTCTTGCAAGCTGAGAGACCCTGGTTCGATCCCCGGCAGGGACAAAAATTTATAGAGTAGGTTTTTTCGGCCCTTTTTCTCAAAATTGACCATTCACAGTAATTTGGTAAAATCCCTGGTGACACACTTCCTTAAAATAATATGTAACATCTGAAAAAAATTATCAGACTAAGCTCACCTTCCTCCCCCTTAAGAAAAATAATACCATGCTACTATATGCCTTTCCACCCGGTTACACATATATGTAGATGACGTTCTATTACTTAATATAATTTGGTTGATTTCCGAGAACTCTTCATAGAGGGTTGCATTTGAACAACTATCCCTTCCATCAATCAGCGAAGGTAAATTTGAGGTTGTGTCAGCTTCACGAATTTGTTCATGACATTTGCCGGACCTCCAGAGTTCGATCCCCTGCCTTTGCCTTCAGTAAAGTCCCTTGAGAGAGTTCCATGATATTGCCCTTAACGCATGCAGTAAATATCTGACTTTTAGACTTCCTCCAAGGACATCATCTCAGGACGCTCTCATCTACGGCATGGTTGTGGACAGGATAAGAAAAGAGAAACGCACATATCAAAGATTTCGTAGACAATGATATTGTGTAGGGCCTGACCCGAATTTGCTTTCTCTTCCTTAACCTAATCTCAGATGGTGCCTCTAGCCCTAGGGGAAAGTCACGAAATAGTTCCTACGAAATTTTTGGCTAAGTTCCGGGCTCAGTTTGAGTTCAACACAGTGCCTTGAAGAAAACGCAATCCTCTATTGCCACCTCTGCTCAGCTGTCGTAATCCAAATTCATTCATGATTCCCTTGAGCATACTGATCAGTACTCTGTATTGTAAGACAGAAGGAGTGATATGTCACATGTCCGTACACTTCAGCTAATCGTGTCTGATTACTCCTGGCCTGTTCAGATATCATGCAGTAGATTCATCTTTCCGAATAAACCAGCTAGGACAAACTATCCCGGATTTTCCATGGGCTGAGAATAAGATGCGAAAGGATGAATGATTTAGAAATGCTTTATAGTTATTGATAAACAAGCGTTGTGATTGGAAAACAAAGCTGCAATGTAAATGTGAATGAGCGTCCGCTGGTCTAGTTTGGCCACATAGAAAGCTTTTCGAAAAGATGAATTCTCCAGCTGTGGAAATGATGGATTCTGCGGCTTGACTTTACCCACGATTCTTGAACTGTAAGATTTTTATGTCAGTATATAACTGTATTTTCTGTGTCAAATAACTGGTCTCGTATATCGACATGATTTGTTCTAACTAGACTAGCTTTTATAGCTTTCTTGAACATTTCTTGTAACTTGTATCGCAGTGGGACATGCTATAGTGGCTTTGCATTCCGAGCCATTTCCTACTTCTACAACATCTGATAGGACGTGCTACGATTAAACCAACCAAGACCGATTTTAAAACTGACAGCTGCGACAACCAGAGATGGTGAGAGTGTCTCTGGTAATCAAGACCTGCCATAGTAAGATATAGAAAACAGTGAAGTCTAAAGTAGCACATTCAGCACACGGTCATGGCAATTCTACTTAGATCGAAACAAGCTCTGTTGCGGTAGTTTACCCTAAGGATGGTCCACCAACAGCTGACAACCAGACATCGGCGAGATGACTTTGTTCTCTGGTAACCAAACCTGTCTTTGTCGATGTCTGGTACTTAGTGAACCTTAAAAGTAGCACGTTTTAACCCATTGAGAATCTAAGCCTTAATAAGCTCTTATCGTCTGCCATAATAGTGTGACCTAAGTTAGGTCCGCATTCAGATGATAACGAGACAGCGTGTTGAGTATCTCCTCGTACAAGACTTGCCACTGTTCAGGCCCGATACACAGTGGTCTCTATATAAAGAGTAGAGATCACTGTGTATCGATTATATTATATTATATTATATTATATTATAAAATATTACGACAGTGCACAAGTACTGGAATATGTATTCGTGAATCTATCTAAGCAAAAAGATTTTAAAAAACCTAGTAGCTGTAAAACTCTTTGATAAAAGTTTATGTCATTGCAGGGTTCCAGTCCGATAACAAGATTCAAAGGCTGGGCGACCTTGTGAAGGGACAGAAGGAAAAGGGAGAGAGGAGGGGGGAGGGTGGGGTGGAGATTCAAATTTGCATCTTTCATATATACATCTTTAGACTTTATTACCTGCTTGACTGAGAAGTCGTACACCTATATCGTATGTCGATGACCTGAGAGTTCATCATTCATCGCTGAAAGACTAATTAAGTACGGACTGCCCAACCAGTCATTCGGGAGGAAAATTATCTGGGACACGATTCCGACGTATGTGACAGGTGTCCGCAGTAACGTGCTGACCTATATGGTAGTGATTTATAAGGCACATTGTCGATCTAAGCCGATCTAGGTTGATATGAAAGTCAATGCGTCTGTTATTTCAGTAGTTAGTGGAATTCACAGTATCTTGAATCTTGCTGGCGTTTCCCTCTCTCTCTGAGACTCTTCGTCATTTATAAATGGAAGTTTTACAGTGGTCTAGTTAAACCAGAGTTCACTGGACTGGACAATGAGTACCCCTGCATGCACGAAAAATTTGGGACCAATCAGAATTCGAGGTGACCTTTTNGTGGGGGGGGGTGGGGGAGGTATAAAGAAAGTGTATTGCACATGCGTGGTCATGCGGCTTTGTGAGTAGATTTCAGTGACTGATGACTGTCCAGTCTGGGTCTGTGTGTTCGATTCTCGGGCCGGGCTGTTTATTTTGTGGTGTCTTTGGGAAAGACACTTTTGATTTGTCCTATTACCCTCACTCAATTCAGGTGTTAATTAGTGCCTGGTTTTAGAGCTGAGAGGGGGGAACCACAACACAGCACTGCGGTGACTAGCAGTGACTTTGTTATAGATTTTATTTGTAATTTAGTGTATTTACATGTATGATGTCCATTATTCTATATTTATCGGTATTATTGATGAAATGTGTATAGTTTTCCTACGGGGTAAATGAAAGCCCTATTCTTTGTATATTCTGTGATTCTGCATCACCAAAAATCCAAATCCTTTTGCTACTGATGAGTTTTGGGAGCCCAAAGGGACAGTCGCGATTGCTTGTTGACGTCAAAGGAATACTCCACTAAAGAAGTTATGGATCGGTCGGTCAGCCGGTTGGTTACTTGGCGGTATTTGTAGTCTCCTTAGCCGTGTGCATAATCTTTACGTTAGTTTACGCTCTGCGGTAACCACGGGAAACTCCCAAAACATTAGGAGCGTTCACTGTAGTTAACGCAGTGCGTTAACTAACGTATGCATTGTGTTTTGCGGCCACTGGAGCGGGCTGCTTTATTGATGACTTCCCAAAATAGATTTACCATAATCAGGAAATTATTATTACACTGTTCAAGTCAAATGTGTATGTGCATTATCATGATCTGTAGGTGCAGCAATTTGATTGCATATTTTGATGTGTCTTTCTGCTCTCTACCTCGCTTTATATAAGCGTCAACGTTTCCATTATCGTGTACAATGAGCATTGATTTTTCATGCACCCTTGCTCAACCCTTGCAGCAAATCTTAAGGTCTTTGACACCTATTGTTTTTCCGTCTTTTGGCCCTATTAACATTTGTGTTATTCCACAAATACCACTGTGATTTCGGGAAATGTCTTCCATAGAGGTTAAAGTTCTTCTTTTGTCGATCTTTTAACGGGAAGAAAAAGGGGGGTCAACGCCCAAAATTTTTCACAAATGTCTTTCGAAAAAGATCACTTCCAATTCTGATTTGGTCCCCAATTTTTCATTAGGCTGATTTTGACAGCGTGCTAATACAGAGGCCTACACACTTTTTTTTTAATCTAGAAGGCTCAAATTGTACCTAATCCTTTAAAATTGGATGCTTTATTTAGATCACAGGTCATTTTACATATTTCCACACCCTGACACTGGCTGGCACGGCTCCGAAAAAGGGGGATTTTATACATTAGCGGATTAATTGGGTTGTACAAAATGAGTGATTTGTCTGTGTAATAAGTGTCAAAAACCGGAGGAGACTGTAAGGGACGTAAATGGGAGATTTTTTTGAGTTTAGTACTGGCATATCGAAAGTGGAATTACTTCCCTTGATTACAGATTCTCTACCCCATTCCTCTCTTCCCCCTCAAAAATCTCTTCCTGAACTTCTTTGGTTTGCAGTGAGCCGGAGGTTGTGAGAGGGGAGAGGTGCTCTTCACTCTTTGGTTAACTTCCTTCGTTTACTTCCTTTGTTTACCCTTTTTCTTACCCCTGCTCCCCCCTCCAACCTCCTCCTGTCGCATAATACATTTTCCCGTGATTCCCATTTTAACTTTATGTTTGGGCTTGACCGACCAGAAAGAGGGAGAAAGTGCTAACACAGCTGTCCTCGCCGTGTCCTGCCATAGCTCAGCTTTAATTTCTTGCTCTCCTATTCCTCTCATCATGAGAGTGAGCATGTGGATGGCCGCTGGGTATGCATCGCTATGAGTTGACTTCTCCGCTCAGGGCCTGGGAGCACAGTCTCTATGGAGAGTATCAAAGGCTGGAATCTATACATCCGCCAGACTTGAGACTGGCTCCTCGCGTAATTGTGTGCATGTGTGTGTGTACTATATGTGTGTGGGTGGGTGTGTGTGTGTGTGTGTGTGTGTGTGTGTGTGTGTGTGTGTGTGTTTGTATGCGGGTGGATAAGTGGGTGTGGATATGAAAGCTAAAAGTAGATATTACTATAAAAAGACCAGTAGAATAGGATTATGACTAGTTCTAACATAGGCGGAACGACGGGGGAGACTGGAAACATTCTAGATAGCACGTAACAGAGATGAAGCGAGTAAAATATGAGCAGGCAACAAGAAGTCACTAAGAAAGTGGTTGTAAATAGTTGATGTGAAGTAAAGAGAGGGCACACACACACACACGCACACACACACACACACATTCACACGCACACACACACACACACACACACACACACACACACACACACACACACACATACGCACACATTTGCACGCACACATGATGGGGGAGGGAGGGCAAGAGGTCCGACCAAATAGGGTAAGAGTGTTTGGAGTAGAATGAGAGGTAGAGAGGTATTTGTGTAGGATACAAAGCTCATGAATAACATCAACATCATTATCATCACTAGTCTGTTATTACAAAGAAGAGAAAACAACAGGTACCAGTAACCTACTTCTGCTGCAAGGGGGGGGGGGGGCAACTTTCGATATTTTTGTGAAAGGGAAAGAATTCTCAATGTAGGTTGTAACTTATTTCTAGGCAAGTTTAAGATTTATCTGTGAAATGATAGAAAATCTTTTCAGAGGTGAGAAAAGATAAATGAATGAATAGAATTCAGTTGGTTTCATTTTTATTCAAAGCTTTATATTATAAAGTGTTATAAAATTTGATATCTAAAAACATCATTACTTTGAAATATTTACTAGATTAAATTTAATGAAGGTTACTTCTGATAAGGCATGACAACTATTCTCTAAATCTGGAAAAAGGAAATGTCTCTAAACAAGAAATCTGGCCAACGAAATATCTGTAAACAAGAAATCTGGCCAAGGAAATATCTGCAAACATGAAATCTGGCCAAGGAAATGTCTGTAAATAAGAAATCTGGCCAACGAAATAACTGTAAACAAGAAATCTGGCCAAGGAAATGTCTGTAAACATGAAATCTGGCCAAGGAAATGTGTGTAAACAAGAAATCTGGCCAAGGAAATGTGTGTAAAGAAAAAATCTGGCCAAGGAAATGTGTGTAAACAAGAAATCTGGCCAAGGAAATGTGTGTAAACAAGACATCTGGCCAAGGAAACGTTTGTAAACAAGAAATTTGGCCAGAGATTCCCCATTTCACCAGAACCTTGCAAGTATTTGATATGGGGCACTGGAAGAAAAATAGGCTCTGGCTACTCGTGCTAAACAGATTAATTCGGCCCTGAAATGATAATAACTCTTGGAGTTTGAGGAATGCCTGCATCTGTTGCTTGTCCACTTGAACTATACGTAACAAAAACAATACAATATAAGAAAGGAAACCAGACATCCTTTCTAAGCATATGCACTTGTGGCTGTGTGTTTACTGCATAAAACAATCTGGTTTCAGAATTTCTCAATTACAGGGAAAGCAGCAGTCAATATTTGGACACCAAGATGAAGATGCAGGTCTCTCTTCAATAAGGAAGTGGATTTATCATTGCTTTAAATGACTTTCTCATTAATCTGTCCTTTTTATCAGAATCTGATTTTTGTTTTCCAAACATGTGTTGGCATTTTGCCATCCCCCCAATTAAATATCTGGATTTTAATCTTCACTTATAAAATGAAAATAGTGGAGTGTCAAGTAATCAAAGCATTTCCACTGAATTTATCAGAGAATAACCAGTTCAGGCCCTGAATACTTGTACAGCAGTGATGATGATTATTGTTTCAGACAGTGAACAACACAATCTGTCCCTCTCAATGAACTTTATTGAAATACATGAACATAACAGAATAGAATTATCATAGAGTAGATTACATTACATCACATCAAGGCACCGTGATATTCATGTTTTAAAAAATAATATGTAGTATCCCCTAGTGTAGTAAAATATACCCACATTGTAGCCAATAACCAGTATTCCATAGGAATAAAATAAAATAAAAATATAACCAATAAATGATTTAAAAATCTCATAAATGACTGAGTAATATAGGGCAACAGATTAATGGTTAAGCTCAGAATCATAATTTGAGAGCTTATCAAATGGCAAAACTCCACATTAACCTTTTCACGTCCCACCCCACAATTCGTGCACCACAAACCACATTTCGAACTGTGCCGTCCAATGGTTGTGCGGCATTCTGACCTTTTCACACTGGCCCACAAGAAGGTGGTAATTCAAATTTTCGCACAACACAGCAAAGTATAAGTAACATATTATTTCAAAAGTGAGTCTTTTACATGTATTTTGTAATTTAATTTATCAAAAAGCAACAAGTTTTGTGCAAAATAAGAATGCCCCAATATTAATTACTCAGTTTTATTTTTTTTTTCAATTATCTGTCAGTGAAGCGTATCCCAGGGATTTCCCACACAGTGCATAGTGTATTCAAAGTATAGAGGGCCGGCGCACTGAGTGCATTGAAGAAACAAATGGCTAAAGCAGGGCGCAAGGTGAAAACATAAATTCACTAACTAAATAAAATAATGACATCGTAAAGTTTTTGTAAAATATCTGAATAGCCCGCTTTTGCTGGGCTGCCTGCATAAAGACTGTATCTTTATTTTCAATATCATGATATTGTCTACGCAGGCTCTCCTATACATTATAATAGATATACTACCATTCAGCATGACAGTCCATAGTTATCATTGTCTCATTGCCTAGTAATCAGGTATTATCATACATGAAACATTATGAACTCATTAATTCAACGACACAAAAACATGATTAATAAATTCTTCTTCCTCCATCCATCCTTCCTTCCATAGCTCATCTCATTTTCAACAATTAATATGGTATCACCAACGGACACAAGAAATAGTTGATTTTTCACAACTAGAAGATAAAAATTGAGCTTCTGAAAAAATAATTAGGTCTTAACTCAACATCTTACACTTCTTCACAGAAGGGACATAATAATATTAATATATATATATATATATATANATATATATATATATATCTATATATATATATATATATATATATATATATATATATATCATATATTTGTTGGCCCCTTCAAAAGTTTACTTTACTTTTGAAGTACAATAAGTGAACAGTTTAAATCTAATGCATAGGCCTATATTAGCGGTAGATATTATCTGCTAATGCTGACTATTTCAAATATCTAGGTGCTATGATTGTGCTACAGCTGAAAAGGTAAAAACACAATCATGTCTATCAAAAGATTGCTTGATGTGAGTCTAACATATTAGCCCAGCATATTCATTTTATACATGTGTGTTTCTAGTTTGGTTGTGACAAGGGTTCACTTTCTAAATGAATTAAACTATCAACAATCTGTCGATTAATGTGCTTAAAATTTTATCCTACTTTCTCTATTAACTCTTAAAATTACTGGACTTTCAATTGAGTAAACGTAGTTTGGGCCACCCAGTATGTTTGTATTAAAGTATCTCCCAAGACTGGTTTGACTAGGCAATACTAACTAGACAATACTAAAAAAAATCTTTGATATCTACTGATTACTCAAAACCTGCTTATTTTATGTCACTTCCAACTGATCTAACACAGCAGCTAATGTATACTGGAACTTTGACTGTGCTACAAAAAATCTAACAAGTTTCCAGTAGCTTAAAATATGAAATTCCCTATGCACAAAATTAAACTTTAATATTAATAAATAATAAGAGGTGCCTCTACAAACACCTTATCTCTCTTCTATAATTTATACAATGATACGGACTTTGAGCAGGCATCCCTCAATTTCATTTTATATGTCTAGGCCTACATGAGGTGAGGTAATAATTATTATGTATACACAAATATCACCTTCACTGTTGCTCTGTTGTGTGATCATCTGCATAAACCCAGTATCAGATGCTTTTCAACCAGGTAATGAAGTTTGTTTCAGCATAATTATCATGCTCATTCTTCACACTAAGTTTGAGTTTATCAACAGTGATATTTTTTTTCACAGTACATGTAGATCTAAATTAGTTTGCACATTTGCATTGTGTCAATGGATGAAATGCTACATGCCAAATTAATCAAAAAAAAAGAAAAGAGAACAATTTGTAAAGCTACTGTATCTGTTTCTCTTTTCCACCTTGACAAAGACAAAAAAAATTGCACGTGATAAAATTTTTAAATAAAATGTCAAGAGCTGTCAGCAGGTTTCAAGTAATAGGAGCAGCGTGGCCTGATGGTTGCGGCGTTGGACTCAAGATCTAAAGGTCGTGGGTTCGATTCCCGACCACGGTCATGTTGTAAGTGCCTTGGGAAAGCATTTCATTCTCATTTTCCTCAGTCCACCCGTCTGTAAAATGGGTACCTGGCTATAGGCAGTGGAAGATATTGTCAGAATGCTAGTGATCAGCGCCTATAAATGGCAGCGGCACTGTATGCTCCCCAGGGAGTCGAGAAAGTTCTAGAGTGATCAGGCCTGCTGGGGTAATGATAGTGTGAAGTCGCGTGAGCGGGCATTAGCCTGGATACGAGACTTATAAACCGCATTATTATTATTATTATTAATAACATACAATGCCCTAGCTAGAGAACAACTTGAGCACTCTTGAGAGATCTTGAGAGATCTTGAAATCTCTTGATATCAGCAAGGTTTTTTTCTTTGTTTCTGCGCGGGCGATACTAGGTTTGTGGCACCTATTAGAGGGGCAAATCACTCATTTATTTTTTAAAACCCAATTAATCACCCTTATTTGGGGCCCTGCCAGCCAGTGTTAGGGTGTAGAAATGTGTAAAATGACCTGTGATCTAAATAACGCATCCAATTTTAAAGTTTCAGGTATAATTTGAGCCTTCTAGATAAAAAATAAAATGTGTAGGCCTATGTATTCGCACGCAGTTAAAACCAGCCAAATGAAATATTGGGGACCAAATCAGAATTTGAGGTGATCTTTTTCAAAAGACATTTGTGAAAAATTTTGGGCATTGACCCCCCTTTTTCTTCCTGTTAAAAGATCGGGCAAAAGAAGTATTTTAACTCCATGGAAGAAATTTCCCCAAATCACAGTGGTATATTTAGAATAATACAAAATGTTAATAGGGCCAAAAGAAAAAAAAACAATAGGTGTCAAAGACCTTAAAACACGCAAGAGACGTAACTCTGTTTGTTAGTGCCTTTCTTTTATCATAGTGAAAACAGTGTGGTACAACCATACTGTATCAAGCTACATTTTATATGTATCATTACACATGGGTTACGAACAACATAAATCAATACTGTAGATAATAATATGAGGCTTTGGAGGTTTGAATAACATAACAAACAATAGGGATGACTGTGAAGTAATCATTTTCATGATTATTCCCCCTGAGCTTCATCCTTGGCTTTCGTATGCAGCGGCCGTATGCATAAACCATACATTAGTTGAAGTACTGCATTAACCCATGGACTTTACATCAACAGTCTCGAGACTGAGTACTAGTTCGTTAATCACAGTGAATATTACTAAGGTTCTGGGAGTTTCCAGTGGTTACGGCAGTGCGTTAACTAAAGTAAGAATTGTGCATACACCCACAGAAGAGTGAGAAACCTCACCAAGGAAAATGCTCGTGATACACTTAACCCTCTAAGACCCAAGAGTGAACATACTGTTAGACAATGTATTTTTCTGTGAACTGAGTAAAGAGTGCACATGGCTTTGTTGAATACAGTATTAGAGACAAACTTGTAAAATTTAAACACAGTTATCTTTCTGTGGTCATAGAGGTCATATTATACGAGTATAGTATGCTGGTTCTTTGAGGACTAGCTTTTATCATAATAATTAAATATATTCTCCGAACTCATGTGCCAGATATGGAACAGTGGGTCTTACTGGGTTAAGTTATATCTTGAACTGTGTTTTTCATACAAAAAAAACATCAGCCAAGATCCATAAAATATATGGTATAATAAGCAGATTTCTTGTGTCTGTAAACCCTCTTGGAACAAAGAATTTCAGGCGTTTAAAAGGGTTGTTTTCAGTTTTCACTTTAAATGCTTGTTTATAACAATTTTATTGAACTAAAGGCGTCCCATCATAGCCTTCCAGCAAAATCATACTTTCCAGAAATAATATTAAAATATAGACAGGGTCATTCTCCGTCTTGACAAAAATAAGAATAGTACTGCGTTTTGTTCTAAGGTGATTTACTTGCCTATGATATGATGCAATGGTGATAGGTTAAAGATGGCATATTTGATGTTTTCATGTTTGTTAAATACTGATTACTGTTTATCCTTTCTCTGTGGCATTACAAGATCTTTACTGAACTTTTAACGCTTTAAAATGTGATTTCTTTCTCCAGCATTAATTAAATCCTAGTATAGGTATCTCAGCTCAGGACTTCATTGTACAGTCTCTTAATCCTTCCATAAAAACTTATCATCTCCGAGAAGTTTGGCCAGCTTGACATTGTATGGCCTGTAAAACTCGTCAATAAGAGCCCTTGTCTTCGGTAGCATTTTGCCTAACTTCCGGTCTGACTCACGGCGTGAGTTCCATATGGGTTGTCCCAGCATCTCCTCTTCCTCTTCACTGGACAATGTCCCTGCGAAAGATGGAAATAAAACAATCATAGTAAAGTACATTTCTATAGCACCCACTCTCCATAAGGTCTCTGAGAAAGACTGAAGTAAAAAAGCGTATTATGGTACATGTCTGTAGTGCCTGCTTCTCATAGTGCGAACCCTGAGGGCTTTACAATGCTCTGAGAAAGATTGAGAAATATAAATAAGCATACTAAAATACATATCTAGTACACCCATCATCACCCACGGTGTAAGCCCTAGGGGCTTTTCAAAATCACTAAAAAAAATATTCATTTTCTCTCTCTCTTTCTCACGCTTTCTCTCTGTTTATCTCTCTCTCACTCTCCGTCTCCTCTCTTTCTCTTTCTCTTTTTCTTCCTCCTCTCTCTCTCTCTCTTTCTTTTTCTGTCTTGATTGGGGTGATTGAACACCAACAGATCATTTGATGGATCCATTGATTGATTGATTGATTGATTGATTGATTGATTGATTGATTGATTGATTGATTGATTGATTGATTGATTGATTGATTGATTGATTGATTGATTGATTTGACTCTTTTTATGTAGGTCATTCCAGCGTCTCGTATGCTTCAATGAACGTCCCCGGAAAGAACTGAAAACAGATGCTGGACAAATGGGACGGACGAACAGATGGATGGATGGATGGATGGATGGATGGATGGATGGATGGATGGATGGATGGATGGACGGACGGACGGACGAACGGACGGACGGATGGACGGATGGATGGATGGACGGAGGGAGGGACGGACGGACGGACGGATGGATGGATGGATGGATGGATGGATGGATGGATGGATGGACGGACGAACGGATGGACGGATGGATGGATGGACGGAGGGAGGGACGGACGGACGGACGGACGGAAGGATGGATGGATGGATGGATGGATGGATGGATGGATGGATGGACGGACGGACGAACGGACGGACGGATGGATGGATGGACGGAGGGAGGGACGGACGGACGGACGGACGGACGGAAGGATGGATGGATGGATGGATGGATGGATGGATGGATGGATGGATGGATGGATGGATGGATGGATGGATGGATGGATGGATGGATTTGTAATTGCTTGATTGTTCACCTTTTGTAGTTTTGGATTCCCTATCTCTAACATCATTAAAACCATAAGAAATAATAGTTAATGTTACTGAGGGACTTCCAAAACGTGGATTTTGGCTGATATTTGCTAGGATGGCAGCGGATAAGAAAAATAATCAGTAAGGGAATAGTAAGTTGACTTCCATCAATTCAATGATCTTTCACGTAGAAAGACACACTGAATGAATGAGAACAAAACAAAGAAATGGAAACCTAAAGAACTGTTCGGAGTTTGTTGAATCTCAGCGATGGAATTTCCATGCCATAAAGATGTAGTAGGTTTACGCTTTTAAAGCATGACATAATTATATTGCATTTCATCGAAACACGTGTTTTGCAGATGATGTGGACTGGTCATGTAAATCCGGAACTTTTTAATTCCATAGGAAATGACATGTTTTAAAATGTCACTGCGTTGTTGTCACTGGAACAATTTTCTCATGTAAAGTGTACCTAATCCTGCAAGGTGACCGATATTTCGGACCAAGACCTACAAAACCGGAGTACATCGTGAATAGATGTTACATGCTGCATCTGCATCAGGCCATAAGCTTATGTGTTGTATGAGACCACCTCGGAATGATTCTTCTACGCGCCTAGGATACTCGGTTATAAAACAATAATACACTTATAAGTAAATTTCTGTTGGTTAAAACAATATGTCCATCATATTTCTATCCTCATATCGACATAGAAACAGAAAGACAAAATTTTTCACTGGCTAGCTTTTAATTTTTGTGTAGCCGTTGCAAAAAGCTAACTTAGCAACAGACTACATCCATAATTCAGCTCTTTACGGGCGAAGATGCAATATACTGTACATACCTATTACTTCTTCAGCGATTTTCAGCACACCAGTCGCTCCCGTACTCTAAAGTTTCAAGTAAGCCTTCTGTTTCTAGATCTACAGAGTTTTTTAATACAAGACTCAGCGGAAAATCGGAAGTTTCATTTAAAATGAGGCATTTTATTTCCTCCGACTTCAGTGGCCTATTTACGAGCGTATGTTCAGAGGGCCACTTGCANGGGGGGAGGATGTGCTCTAAATTTAGATTTCAAACCAATTCTGTAATACTCTAAGTACTAAGGGGCGAAGGATCTATATACTCAAATCATCATTTATAGCAGTTGGTGTGTTGTTAGCAGAACCATGACCCTGTAACAAGAAACGAAGGCCACTGGTGGACCACAATATTTTACATTATCAGGTTCAGACTTATTCTCACTTCGCACCTATTCCAGAACCTAATACTCTCCATGATCAAAATATTTTTATGTTTAGCCAGTGAAATGGAGAAGTATCAGGACTCTCCCTAATATACGAGGTATACCGTTTATATGCTCGGACTAACTTTTTTCTACTGGTCTTATCGGCTTTAAATTTGGCAGAAGTGTGCATAAATACTTTATAAGATCAGGAAAATATTTTCATAATTTTTTCAACGCAAAACTCGTTATGTCATCATTCTCTATCTGTGTACTGTGATTACCCTGTCAAAAAGGCCAATCTTCTCCTTTGTGCCTACCTTAGTCTTTTTCCTTACCTAATTCCTTTTTTTTTCTTTTTTGCCTCAACCTACATCTCTACAAACCTTCTTGAAGTTATTTACTTTCCGTACGGCAGACCAAACGTAGACTACCCGACCCTTCTCTTTGTTCCCACATGGCGCTGTACCAAGTTATCAAATCACGGGTGTTACACGTTTTTCACGATCCATTCCCGGCATTCTTTGCTCAGTTCCGAAAACACGACGATCCCATCATGGCGAGAGCCGGGAAAGAAATTAACTCAAGCTGGGCGAATCTTTGATATTTACTATTCGATTATCCGAGTGTACACTACCACCGTGAGATCTATGTAGCAGTCAAAGTGCGTGCGTATCAAAACAAAATGGTAACATTCTTGCACTGTTTGATGAAAGCACACGCAGTATGATTCTTATCATCAGATACAGGCATCCTTCGGTAGAGAAGGGTAAGGGTAGCGTTCAAAATTATAAACCATACGTAGATCTACATGTAAGAAATAGTACTGTGATGCGGATATATAAACATAAATATTATTATCTCCTACACTTTCTCAATGAAAATAGTAATGCCATGACCATGATTAACGCTCATCACCACCACCTGTTTATCAAAACCCCCTGCCTTTGTCAGCCATTTCTCCCTGCTGCACATGTAATGCATGCCAGGTTTCTTGTGTAACGGTCATTACAGGTTCGACGGTATGTGTGTAACTATGTTCCAGTTCGACTGAGTGAATCTGCAGCCCAACCTTCGCTCACACCAGCGATGAAGTGCCTGCTATGCACTTGGCCTGCGGCTATAATAACGGTGAATGGAATTGCGGCCTCAAGCACGATCTCAAAACCTAATTGTTGATGATCTACGTTTTTTCCACTGCCAGACAGTGAGCGGACCAGATTTGTGATCTGTTTGCATCATCATTTTTACTTTCTACATTCAGCAAAATTCTATTTTCTCATTTCATTTTTTCTTTTTGTTTTATCTTCTCATTCAGCAACAAGATTCCACTCACATCATATTTTTTTTCATCCGGCAATAGTTTTCCCTCTCCTCGTCACTCCTCTTTTTCCCCTCTCTCTCTCTCTCTCTGTCTCTCTCTCTCTCTCTCTCTCTCTCTCTCTCTCTCTCTCTCTGTGTGTCTCTCTCTCTCTGTGCTCACTCTCTCTCACTTTCTCTTACTCTCTCTCTCTGTCTGTGTCTCTCTCTCTGTGCTCACTCTCTCTCACTTTCTCTTTCTTTCTCTCTCTTTCTCTCTCTCTCTGTCTCTCTCTCTCTGTCTCTCTCTCTCTCTTTCACTCTCTCTCTCTCAATCTTTTATATACATTGTTTTCTTATATTTGGAACTCATCTTCTTCATCAAATTCTTCAATTTCCACCTAAAGACTCACGTCTTTTCCTTCATCTAATTTCACATCATTTCCGGGCTTAGTCTCAAGATAATGAGCCATCGTCCTATTTCTGGATGCCACCCTAAGCACACTGAGATCATTGACTGCCAGGAAAACTCTTGAAGTGCGTTTGTGGGCACAATTTTGGCAACATTTCAAAAAAATACAGAAAAACTAAATAACAAGATGACAAAGCACTTTCTCTCAATGAGAAAAAGGCTCCTCTGCTCAATTATTTGTTTAACCATCAGACTTTCGCCCAGTAGGTTACTCCTCGTACACAGTGGATTCTATTCTCAGGGTCCATAATGCCATGAAAAGTCTATTACCCTTGCCTCGATTTGTCAGTTCCCCTACTGCATCAAGGCACTAGGACAGCCCAATACCACAGGAACTGCTCAAGCGCAAGAATAACAAACGTGAGCCAGGGACTACTTTTAGAGCCCAAGGGTTCGCAGTGATAGCAACAGTACGGTCTGGTAGTCATTGAAGGTACGTAGGTCTTGGTTCTGACATATAGGCAGATACTCTTGGACTAATAGCAAGCATCTGCCTTGTCTTGCCAGTGACTAGGTGCTGCTACCTGTGTGAATGTGTTCCAGGTGGGTAATATCGTACCGCAGTACTGAATATAATAAAAGTAGTAGTCGATCCCCACAGAGGATGACATGAGAAAACTTCGTAAGTGTAAGGGGGAAAAGCTGTATCCACCCAGTTGAGTGGCACTTTGATTTTGTGGGACTTTGATTTAGTGGAACATTGATTTTGTGGAACTTTGATTTAGTGGAACCTTGATATAGTGGGACTTTGATTTAGTGGAACTTTGATTTAGTGGAACTTTGATTTAGTGGGACTTTGATTTAGTGGAACTTTGATTTTGTGGGACTTTGATTTAGTGGAACTTTGATTTAGTGGAACTTTGATTTAGTGGAACTTTGAACTTTTGAAGTACTTAAACAAATCATCACGCAATTGCTTACTAATCAGCTGAGTGAAGACAAATAATATTTTTTGTTCTTGACTTACTTCCCGCAAATATTAGCCAGTTAGGTTCAATGTCAGGGGGAGTTCATGGATTTTTTATTTTTTTTTGGTGTAAACTGGTAAGCTGTTTTCTCCTATCATCACTAATGTTGACTTACCTATTCAGGCTTATTTGTTGTTGAGGAATAACAAATAATAAAAAAGTAATATGTCAATTTATTCAGGATTTTAGGCTAGTTCTGATGCCCGTGTCGAAATTTACATCCGAACAATAGTCCAAGCTCATAAACAATTTTGTAAAGAATTATGTTATATAATATGTGTTTGTCTTCATGGTAATAGAGATGATATATGCGAAGCCATTGTCTCCAAACTACATTTTGACGGAATACATCCACATGGTAAAAATATGACATTTACAGTAATGTCTCATTGTTCCCATTCACACACCAAACAGTTTAGAAAAGGAGAAAATCCGTATGTTCTTAGCAATGTTTTCATTTTCAGATTTACACTATCCAAATTCGTTAACATTAGAAGTCTAAGTTTTTTTTTATATATGCGATTTCGGATCGCTTTCTATACATATGCAATATCGTCCAGCCATGGTGTGAGTACTCGCCCACGTCTATCAGGTCTGATGGTGAGGGAGTGAGGACAGAGATGTTTGATAAACTCGACCGCACTGGGGGGCAGGTAAACTAGACTAGGATGTAAGCGAGCCAGAAACGGAGGGATGGGCCAAGCAGGCTTATGCAAGTTAAAGCTGTTGCATAGGCAGCCAAGTACCACCAGGGCATTGAAAGAAGCGTGTGTAGCCGCATTTCCCTACTGACCTGACAATGTCATGGTGCTCCCATGTAAATGTTAAAAGTGGTGTGATCAGTGAAGCTCATTGGAACTTGATTAGGCCTGCTGCGAAACTAGCGCTACTGTCGAACACGAGTATGAGAAACCAGCACTACTCCAAAATATTTATTAAGTCCCGAGGTAATATAAGTAGTTGGATAAAATCATAGACTTTCAAAGGCTCAATCAAGGACAAGGATATTGCGAAATATGCTTAAAAAACCCGCACGGATATAAAAAGGAGAGGAGAAGCCTATGCACTATTTTTCCGAACTTCACATGAAAAACATTTCATACCGCATAAAAACGTTTGCAGATTGCTACAGAAAATGATGTAAACCTACCTCGTATTTGAAATATAAAAGCAAATTTATCTGAGCCGAGGACGTTGTAAGCGGAGCTTGGGCTTCCGAAGATAAAGATCGGATGGCGCAGCTTTAACACGGAATGGTTTTGTGCCTCCGGTGAAATTCGATTAGCAGCATGTTCGATTAGGTTACATCATCATGAATCGGCTGCTCTTGAAAAGGGAAGAGGACATGGATCGAAAACATACTATCCAATTCGCTTTCATCCTATTTAAAATATTTAATTTTCCTAAAGCATTCTCACTGTCGAATATGTCACATTCAGTCAAAGTTGTGTGAAAGAGACACTGAAATAATCGAGCCAGGGGCATCAAAAACAGCCCAATTAGTGGGTTTTTTTAGCGATTGTAAAAATGGGTGCGAAAAAGTTTGTGGATATTGTTGATCTTCAACCCAGTGTCTATGAGAAATCCGCAGGGCTGTTCTCTCTGTTTGTCTATAACTCCTATCTACCTTAGAGCTTCTGTTCCGTTGTTGGTTTTTTCCTCACCTGTCTTTCTTTCTGTTCCATACTCTGTCTTTAAATAATTGTCTCTGGCATTAATGCTGTCTAGTCTGTCAAGCTCTTCGCTATCTGTTTACACAAAACTAATTGTCTGAGCAATTGAAATATTCTTGCTGTCAACAGACTTTAACAGATATGTCTGTCAGTTGCTTTAACACAACCGGGCAATTCCAGCAGAATGCGACATAATTTACACAAATTTCTTAATATCTTTCATTTTACACCAATAAATTTTGATTGTTTCTAACAGGAATTAATTAGATCTACTCATTAAATATAACCAAAATTAGGTTTCATGATTCATTTTATACCATCTGCGAAGAATAATCAACTGACAACTTATTTTCAGACTTTTTACAATGATTTTTCGCTGTTATAAGGTACCGGTAGAAGACTTTGGTAAGAGAGTTGACTGTTATTGTAAAAAGTTTCTAAACCTTTGTTTTACTAAAAGATTCCCTTAAAATTTTAACTTTTAAAAGATGTATTGCTTTGAATGTTTGTGATTTGTACAACATAATTTCGACGCGCGCTTGGCACGCTCCGATCGACCACAGCCTTGTTGTAAAGGGTAGTATTTAATAAAGCTGAACTCAACTGAAAAAAAAAGCAAATCTGATGTGGCGTTCTGCGGAACTGGTCATCCAGAATCAACCTGCATTTCGCTTAGCATGGAAGAGGTGTACAGAAAATCAAAACGCAAATTTACACGAGAAAGTAGGGGGCAACACAATCGGAATATACATACTGGATTATATTTTATAAGTCACACACACACACACACACACACACACACACACACACACACAATTATATCAATTTCAAGACCATAACCCCCAAAGGTTTATACGTATTTTCCATTTTCCAGTTCCCAAGGATTTCCAATTTCCGCGGTTTTTTAATGTTATTACGCTGTTTTTGTCTCTTCTTGCGCGCGCTGATTTTTTCACCCAGTCGAGTCGACAACAGCAGCTGAGTTCTCTAGCACTCCCGTTTCCCTGTTTAGAATAATGAGGAAGGTTATGGAGTGCGTTAGCTGGTTCCAAGGTGGAAGCGACTTGAAATCGGATCCACTCTGTTTGACCTTACACACATCCATTGCTCTATATCTTTATTCTTCATATTTCCTATCCACTCTCTCTCTCTCTCTCTCTTTTTTCTTTTTCTCTCTCTTTCTCTTTCTTTCTCCCTCTCTCCTTTTCCCTCTCTCTCTCCCCACCCTCTCGATTTCCACGGCAAGAGGAGTGGCTGTCCGTATGAGTAAGAAAGTATAGAATGAACTACAGGTCGAGGTGACCATCTTGTTACTCGTCTGTCTGTCTGTCTG
>JAWQUT010000018.1:171421-199050 GCA_033807755.1 Ellobium chinense | reverse complement strand
GAATTGTGAATGGGGTGACTGCAGAATGGGCTGAGTGCGTTTCTCTTCCTCTCCTCTCCGACACTTTCTTTGCTTTGGAATCACTGAACGAAATGTGTTTAGGGCGAAATATTTATACAATCAAGTCTTCCAATTAGAAGAGCTGGGCTGCTGTTGACCTCTCCGTCAAAATGTTTTGAGTGGGTGAATGAATCTATTTTTCAGATAAATGCCACGACGAGGTGAAGGCAGATGTTTAAAAAAATCGGAAGCGGGGGAGAGAATTTTGGGAGAACTCAACAACCTGGTAGGAAGACAGGAAAAAAGAAGAAGTCTATTCCAGAGGAAATCGATGCTACTAAATGAACATTAGCGACTAGAGGGACACTCAACAGATGGAATACATATATCTAAGAAATCACTTTATAATGGATAGTCCGCCTAGCGGTGTGCCAGCTTAAGAGGGACGATTCGTCGGAAACGGAGCCGTCCCGCTTAAGCGGGTTCCGCTGTATCTCCGTCATAGGAAGTGTTGATAAACAAACAAGCAGTGAACACTCAAATTAGATGACCTTTCACTAAGGGAAGCTCACATGTAGATAATATTCACGCTTTTGAAAGTTGTACAAACATTACTTAAAGCTGCGCCATCAGGTCGTTACCAGTTGAAGGCAAGCCCTGCCTGCAGTGGCTGTGGACACTGCCTGGATTTGCTTTCACAGTTTAACTGCAACTTACTGAATATGTCTGTATTAAATTTTTTCACTGTAAGTCGGAAAGACAGTAAACTAGCGATCTATAACATTCCTATGCAGGATGAAATGTTTTCACCGGTGAGATGTGGAAAAAAAAACGCTCTCCTGTATTCCGTGCGATTACATTCAAATTAGTGATGTGTCACATCATGTCTCTTCTCTCTTTTTCATACCCCCGGCGGGCCTTTAAGTAGGCGTGAAAACGTTAAAAATACAAATGCTCATATTAAACAGTACGGGCATATCACTTTTTATCAAAATTCCAGCGGAGAGAGAGCACAGAGAGAAAAAGAGAGACACAGAGAGCGAGAGAGGGAAAGAGATGTGAGAAGATAAGCATGAAGAGGAAGAGCAGACAAAAAGAAAACAAGGCGCAAACACATAGAAGGAGGGGTTGTCCTGGAGATAACATGAGGACTGAAGAGAAAGAGAGAATGAGAGAGAGAATGTGAGAAGACCAGCATGAAGACGGAGAAAGGACAACAGAAAACAGAAAGAGTAGCATTTAAGAGAAAAAGTAATCTGGACATAGCAAGAGGACAGAAGAAAGAGGGGGGGGGGCGAGGGGAGACAGAAACGGACGCAGGTTAAACAAAGA
Source organism: Ellobium chinense (assembly GCA_033807755.1). Lineage (NCBI taxonomy): Eukaryota > Metazoa > Mollusca > Gastropoda > Ellobiida > Ellobiidae > Ellobium > Ellobium chinense. The sequence continues at coordinate 197,718 of JAWQUT010000018.1, read as the reverse complement.
AAATGGCGGAAGAAGTTTGTGTAGGCGCGTCAAGGAGGTGGGAAGGTCATCTTTGTCTGTGATAAGTTAACACTCCTCAAATGCTTAAAATGTAATCTTTTCACGACGCCATGTCGCCATGTGCTAAGCTCGTGCATGCTCACTGTAGAACGTGCGGGGGGATTTGATAACGATATGTCTACTCATTATAGGAGTTGTTTTTTTTTTCATTTTTTTTATTTTCGGTGCACGCAGATTTCTTTGTTTGAATTGGCTGATTACATTTGTTTTCTTGACCGGGTTGGAATCTATGTCTCTGAGTCCATGGGAAGGCGTCGGGAGATGAAAGAGTACATAAGCTACATAGATTATTTAGCTGCACTGGAATTTTGATAAAAAAGATGTTCTTGGTGCATGGAAAAAAATTAGGAGTATTTATTATTGAAGTACACGTTATGGATGAAATGACAGACAAACAATGAATCCGTGCATGCAAAGTTCATACTTAATAACGATAAATATGGGTACTTAATATCGAGATTCCAATGTACATACATATGGAAGCAGGCTGGCAGGATAGGGGAGGAAGGATTTTTAGGGTGAGAAAAGGAAGCTGCACTGATCCTACTTTTGAATTTGTTGCTACGTTTGCTTAACAGGGTTATTGCAGCTCGCCTTTAGGGTGGGTCGGGACATTTTTATACAGAGGGGTGATGCAGAAGGAGGAGAAAAGCTGATGGAACTATCTTGTAATCCTGAAACTTACAGCCCTGGGCGAGTGAGAGATAGATATCGAGAAACAGGATACCGACATGGATTAAGATGCACAGGGGATGTAAGGAGGGAAGGAATTTCTTCATGACTGTTTGCTGAGAACTAGAATAACTACCACAGAGACGTCATTTCAAGTAGAGGAAGAAGACAAGAAATAGAAATAAAAAGGATAGACGAAAATAAATAGAAAGAAAAAGGAGATGAGGATGCCAGATTGACTCACAATAGGCACTTCAGCGATTTCTCAACTTTGGGCGTTAGAAAAACACGTGTACAAACAACAGAGAAGGCTGCCGAGATAATGCTTGTTTCGCAATTTCGGGTAGCGAGTGATGGCAGGTTTATGAGAAGCTAAAGAATCTCATCTATATATAAAAATTCTCAAGCTCAAATCTGTGACACCGAGAACGCTGTGAAGAAGCCATTGAGTGCAGTCAAAAAAATTCACAAAAGAGATGTTGTTATTTGTAGTTGTATCTTTTGCGTGTTTGGCGAGTGATTGGATCACGGTTTGAAAGTAAAAAACAAATATCTCCACATTATGTGATCTTTAAACGCCATCGCTGCGTGATTCGACAGATAGCCTTCACCAGCCGTCTCGCTAGCCGATTCGAATGATACGTTCTTTCATTGGCTGGCCAGACGTAGTGTGCATGGACGGGCACACAAGCTAGTGTCAGAATAAAGCTAGGATTAATTTGTATAGTGAGGAATTAAAGTTACTTACATCGATGTAACAGATCTACAGATGTAATCTGACGCTTCTCAAGTGTTCAGAGTGAAGAACTGTAAAACTACGGCAGACAACGGTTAAAACGAAATCCGCGGGGCTCAAGGCTTACGTTCGGTTTAAACAGAATTTCGAAGTAGACAGAGAAAACGAAAAAGAAGAAAATAAACAGGGCTTCTTGTTTCTTTTCGACTTAGCGATACTTTCTGTTTAACCATTTTCGGTTTAACTGTCGAGAGAAAGCAACTCATTAATATGCTTCCTCGTTATTAAGTACGAATTCAGTACTGTATATCACTTGGATCTTTATGATAAATATACCCTAAAGATAAGAATATAATTCCATGCACACAGCTATACTTGTTATCGAAGTTTTACTGCAGCTTGTGGCTAAGGGGGGCGCCTAAGATACTTGAGCTGCTACTGAATTTTAGCGTGGGGTTGTATGACTAGGGAGCAGATTTTCTCGAAACGTTTTCTGTAAAGAGTAAAATTCACACATACAACAACAAAGGATCGCTCTTACCACTGTCGTGACTAGGATAGTGCAGTCCCCTCCTTCCCACCCCATCCCACCCCACCCCCACAAAAAGAAAAAAAACAACTCCCCAGTGGGGAGATAAATGCGATTCTGCCCGGCATGCAAGTCTGCTGAAAGCAATTTCACAGTTTTAACATTGAAGCCAACATTTAATCGTATAGTTTATTGCGCGTCTCTTGCCAGATGCTTCATGACTTTACGAGCCTAACACTTTTTCACATTTCGTTTCGTTCGTTACCTGTTGAGAGTGTAAATTTTTATGAATATCTAGCGCCATGTCTCCTAAATCGCCATCATTAGGTTAAAATTCTGACGTCACTTCCCAGATTAGGCTAGTATATTAAATTAAGTATCCTGGAAGGAAGGGAACGTAAGAAGAGGTTGATAGAAAAAGAAGAGAAAAGTGGAGGGAAAGAAGGAGAAGTGGAGGAAGATAAGATGAAAGCAGAAGTTGAACAGGAACGAAAAGGACACAAACTACGTAAAGTGGGAGGGGCTGGGTCAGTGATGAGAGAAGGAGATAATTAGCTTAATGGAAAGGAAGGAAAGAAAAAGAGGTCGGAGTTGGTAAAGATGAAGTATTAACACGAGGCAAGGAGTCAAGGAGTGAGACGGGAGTCAACGAGAGAGGAATGAGCAGTAAACAAGTTGGAGGCATGACGATGTCTTCGGCTGAGTTCTCTAAACGTAAACAACGTTTCTCTAAATAGTTGTTGTGTTTCTCCGTTTTTGTGTGGTTGGAAAACATTACAATGCTGTTTACATCAGTTCAACAAGTTGAGTGAGCGAAACTCCGGATCACGGTTCTGGAATGTTCGCGAAAGAAAACAAAGAGTTGACAATGAAGCAATACATGACACAGCTTTATATATACATGTATCTCTACCCTGCTTCGAAAACGGCTGTAGGTAATTTTTTTTCTGAGACGAGCGGTTCAAAAACAATTTTTTTTTGGCTAAGCAAAACGAAATATTGGCGCATGTCAACATGAGCCTTGATCTCATTAAAAAAAAAAAATGATACCCTTATTCCAAAATGGCCTCAGTCTGACTCATTCCATTTTTGAAGCACACGGACGTTACACAATATCACAATCCCGACACGACGCACCATAAAGTTTCAACAATTCTAAAGTGCAAGCTGACAGTTAAATAATGGTCATAATTCAAACGAAAAAAAAAAACAACAACGATAGCGCCACTAGGTCTGTTTTTCCACAACAAAGACTGCCGCTAACCCGAACCAGTCGTTCCCACCGGACCATATCATACAGCGCCATGACAATTTCCGTAAATTATCATGACGTGGTTAAAACCAGCGGGTTTATGAGCTCTGATGGGTTTCTGAAGCTTCATTCTGCACGTGAAGCTAATCACATGGATATCTGCCAGNATATATATATATGTATCTCTACCGTGCTTCGAAAACGGCTCCAGGTAATTTTTTTTCTGAGACGAGCGGTTCAAAAATATTTTTTGGGGGGGGCTAAGCAAAATGAAATATTGGCGCATGTCAACATGAGCCTTAATCTCATTTAAAAAAAAAAATGATACCCTTATTCCAAAATGGCCTCCGTCTGACTCAGGACATTTTTGATGCACACGGACGTTATACAATATCACAATCCCGACACGAAATACCATAAATTTTCAACAATTCCAAAGTGCAAGCTGACAGTTAAATAATGGTCATAATTCAAACGAAAAAAAAACAACAAAAACACGATAGCGCCAATAGTTCTGTTTTTCCACAACAAAGACTGCCGCTCACCCGAACCAGTCGTTCCCACCATATCATACAGCGCCATGACAATTTCCGTAAATTATCATTACGTGGTTAAAACCAGCGGGTTTATGAGCTCTGATGTTTTTCTGAAGCTTCATTCTGCACGTGAAGCTAATCACATGGATATCTGCCAGTTCCAACCTCTCACCCCACCCCCCACCCCCTTGCTTTTTATATCACCCCTTATCGAGGATGCGACGCTTTTAAGAATTAATTTGTTGATTTAACTGATGCAGGCAAACGTCTGGATAATTTAATATAAACCCCGTCACAAAGACCGTTCCTCATTCGACTTCCCTCCACTTTCGGTTTCTATTATTTCTTCTTCCCTCTTTCTTTCTCTCTCTCTTTCTCTCTCTCTTTCTCTCTTCTCTCTCTTATTCAATCTTCAGTCTTCCATTATTTATCTCCTCCGTTCTCTGACCGCCAAATCTTAGCCGGACGTGTTTTTTTTTTTTTCTTAAAATATGACCGCACATATTTAGTTTTTATCTCCTACAGTCGATTCCCATTAACCGCAGTCTGTAAATCGCAACTTTCGCTTAAACGCAAAATTTTGCATATAGCAAAATACCTCATTTCTATATAAAGTCACTGGATGACTACGATTCCTTATACTCGCAACATTTTTTTATGCTCCCGAGGAGTTGCGATTAAGCGGAACTGACAGTATTATCACTCTACTTTTTTCCCAAATTATATCGCTTCCCATCTTTTCAAGGTCTTTGTCTGTCATGGTCACTTTCTCTAAATATAATTTGTCTCTTATGCTTCTTCTTATCTTCTGACTTTTAGACTTTCAGTTGTTTGTAAATGTCATTTGCTATTTAAATATTTCCGCCCATACCGTGTTGTCTCTTTCTTCCTGTAATTCTTTCTTTCAATTTCGGGTTTTTTGTTATTTTTCTGTTTTGTTTCCAGCTCTCTTCACTCCATCTTTTTTAATCAGAGACTTTGGTTCCATTAGACACTCCATGCTCATAATCCTTCCTCTCTCTGTCTCTCTCTCTCTCTCTCTCTCTGTCTCTCTCTATGTTACGTGCAGGTGCGTATGTTGTGATGTATGTTTGTATGTGTATGTGTGTGTATGTGTGTCTGTGTGAGTGTGTAGGTGTGTGTGTGTGAGAGAGAGAGAGAGAGAAAGAGAGAGAGAGAGAATGCGTGTGTGTGTGTGCGTGCTTGTGGTGGCTGTCTCTTATACACATCTTTTTATTTTGATGACCTAGATCTNCAAGGGGGTGGGCGGGTGTGTGTGTATGTGTATGTGTGTAAGTTCACGTTTGCTGTGTGTGAGAGACAGAGACCGTTAAATGTCACCACGTCTAAATGTTCCACAATTTCTGCCACCCTCGACGTGTAGTATATCAGTAAACTGTTGTGTGATATAAAGAACCTTTTCCATATCTGACACGCCTAGACATAACCAGCTCTAGTTCTATTCTAGTGCTCCATTCATGACAAATTGGGACACATTTCACTCCTGACCTACGTAATGGGCTCCACTGACCTATCAACATCCTTCCTAACATTACATTCCCGGCTCACCCATTTGTTTTCTCCGTGTATGTCACTCTATATTCGTTTTTCTTGCTCTTTTCGACATTGTATTATTGTGGAAAGGGGAAGATAGAAAAGACCAAAAGTAGAATAATTTTAAGAACGTTTGAAGTTTGTAATAAAATAGAAAATGAGTTCCATATTGTCGTTGAATGCCAATGTTTCAGGAAAATTAGGCTAAACACTTTTACCGTGTAGACTAAATTGTAAGATCTAGCAAGCTGAAACTGTCATAATGAATAATAAGGGGGCTAAATCGTTAGGAATATTTTGTCATAAAGTTACCGGTGAATATAATAAAATGGTTATATAGTTTCTTCTGATGGTATTTGAATCCTGAGTGTGTGTGTGTGTGAGTGTGTGTGTGTGTGTGTGTGTGTGTGTGTGTGTGTGTGTGTGTGTGTGTGTGTGTGCGTGTGTGTGTGTGTGTGCGCGCGCGCGCGCCATTCTGTCCGTATATAAATGTGTGCGACTGGGGAAATGTGAGTATGTGTGTGTTTTGGAGGGGGTGGGAGTGAAAGAGCGGGTGAAAGGAGGAAGAAGAGTCAATGAGAAAATTAAAATAAAGAAGGTACATGTATATGTGTATTGGGAAAATGTGAGCAAACTCATTAATTCCGAGTGAAAAATAGAAAAGCGCGACAGAAAAGTGGGATTTGGAGCGACAGAGTAAGAGTTCATGGCGTTTTTTGGATTGTTTAGTTATTTATATTGTACCCTTTTCTAGATGTTCTGTAAATACGTTGGAATTAGCCGCAGTGCCTTTAATAAACATTGAATCTGAATCTCGTATTCTGCTTTCACTCTCTCTCTTCACTACTTATTAACGGCTCCCATGCCATCTGTCTCAGTCTGTCTCCCCCTCCCCTACCCCTCCCCCCTCTGAAGTTTTAAGAAAATGTTGAAATGTTTCAAACAGTATTTTGATTAATTTTTACAGTCTGCCAAACCAAACCTCTTGACATTCATCACATCAAAATGACTGTCTGTGCATGGTGCATGAGTGTTTGCTTGAGTGGTTAGAATGCACTTTTCTTTTTTTTTCGGTCGCTGTAAAGCGCTCAGAGCTTGTTTGGGATGAGCGCTCCATAAATGCAATTTATTATCTTTATTATGATCTATCCATCCACTGCCTGCCTGCCTGCCTGCCTGCCTGCCTGCCTGCCTGCCTGCCTGCCTGCCTGCCTGTCTGTCTGCCTGCCTGCCTGCCTGCCTGCCTGCCTGACTGCCAGCCAGCCTGCCTGCCTGTTTTTCCCACGTCTGTCATGCGTGTTACTCAACCAGCCTGTCTTTTTTCTAACTGCCTAACATGTTTCCCAGCCTGTCTGCTGCCAGGTTGTCTTTCCTCCTGCTGCCTGTCGTAATGTCCCACCCTATCATCTTATCTGTCCGTTCAACGTCAGCTTATCCCTCTGACCTTCAACTCCTGTCTCCTTACTGCTTGCATATTTATCAGCTCGTCTGTCAATTCTGTCAGTTTCTCTGATACTTTGAACTTTGAAACCAGACAAGAACCAATATCATTGTTATGGAATTTATAGCCAAGTTCACGACGACCTGAACCCTCAAACCACAAAGAAAAACTGATCCCTAAGGAAACCTGGCAACCCCGCTTGGAATGCGAGTCCGTAACTCCTTACGTTTTCTTTACCTTTCAGGGTTGCCAGACTTTTCTGGGAGCCGGAGCTAAATCGAATACGGAACAGCGCGAAAAAAAGAGCCAAACAATGTCCGGAAAGGGCCTGCTGGGGTGACGATTTAACATAGGAAAAGCAAATTTACAATGAACTGTCTCTGTATTGGATAAACGTGGGTATTATATTTATCATAACCCCTACTGCACACATTAAAACAACATAATAGGATATGATTTTTAGAAAACGAGACCTTTGATTCGTGTTCATAGGGTAATAATTATTACAGAAGCCCGATCACTTGAAATACCAGGTTGATAGAAGGAGACGTAAATTTTTTTGTATAGTAAACCAAGTCCGATGGAGCCAAAACAAGAGCCAAAGAGCCGTCAGGAGCCAAGGACTTTTTAGAAGAGCCAAAAATGTGGTATTTGGCTCCGAAAGAGCCAAATCTGTCAACCTTGCGTCTTTTCCTCCGCCTTGCGGTGTGCGGTCTTGGCACGTTACTCCTTGCTGTTGTTGGAATTAGCAGTGTTGAAAAGTGCCAAACCTAACGATGACTAAGATAACGCGAGGTGAATGCCCACCAGTTGGGCCGTACGCAACATATTACATGATGTCGTTGGTTTTGTTTTTTTTTACGCGAGGTGCCAACTGTTGCCATCACTGGAAACAAATTCTGGCACCTCTGACGCCTTGCCTTCTACCCTCCCGCATCCACTCCTCCGAAAATACGAGAAATCTCCAACCCGACTTTCACACACTCATACATCCGACGGAGTATCCCCCCCTCCCCGCCACTCCCACCACACACAACACAGCATAAGCCTGCTGGTGGTATTTCCAACACTGATAGTGCCAAATGATGGTGTAACGGCGACGGGAAAAAACCACGATATCCGCGTTGCTTTTTTTTTTTTAACATAAGATGCCGATTAACTGCCGATGTGAGAACCAAATTCCCGCATTTCTGACGCCTCAGAACTCCGGTGCCCAATTTCTCCCTCTTAACGATAACAACATCAACAACTCACTAAAAGCAGCCTCATTCTCGTATGTTGTTGTTGTTGGCAGATACATTATTTCGCGTGCATGTGTTCCAGAGAATTTGTATATTTGTGGCACTACTATTTATATCACGAAAACTGAAGCTGAATAAATGTTTGTAATGTGATTTTTACAGCGGTGAACTGCTGATTAGCTGAGCTGCCTTCTCTACATGATGAGAGCGGGCACAAGTCGATTTCGCCGTGAATGAGTGGGTGTTTGTTAGTGTTGGAGCGAAGAAAAAAGGCTAGGAAGGGCATTAAGTTACAGCGAAATGGTGCGCAATGATGGCGAGAACTACAGCAACGAACAAGTAGTGTTGTTAGAAGATAAGAGTGGAAGATAGGGGCTGGGGAGGGGGGGGAAGGTCCCAGCTGAGATAAGCAAGCATCTACATACAAAAATTACATGCTCATATTTCTTACTTCGAGAATGCCATCGCCACGAAGAAGCTGCGGAAAACTATCATAAATTCACAAAAGACATGTTCCTATTTGTGGTTATACCTTTTGGGTGTTTAGCGAATGGCAGGATGGGCGGTTTGGAATTAATTATTCAAAGAAAAGAGCAAACATTTATTTGTAACGATTACTCCCTATAACTGGTGGGTCAGTCCGGGTCAGATTGCTACGCGTGCCGTTTGCCGCTTCCGTGCCCGCGTTCTCTCATTGGTCAACCACACGTAGTTATGCATGGACACTGAGGATGGACTGGATTTTCGTAGTAGTACAATAGTAAGAGTGTCCGACTAGGGCGCATTAAGTAATATCAATGAAGCAAACAAATTAGTGAAATTGTGACGAAATTTCATATTTTTTTATAGTGTGACAGTTGCACACGAGCTAATCATATTAGATCTAGACTATATTATCATGAAGCATAGTTACAATGGAAATAAACATGAGAATTGCGATTTTTTTTTTTTTTAACTAAGCCCCAAATGTTTGTCTGTTGCTGCAAACCTCTCCGACGTCTTCCTTGAAAGTGAAAGGGTTAACGCACTAGTTTTGAAAATAAAACATGCTTTGCCTGAGTAATATGGAAAAGGGGCGTTACTTCCTCCAAAAATGTGGGTGGGGTCTTCGACGAGTCAGTCATGCCCTTGTCTGACTCCACCACTAACACGGTCTTTCAATTTCTCTCACTCTATTTCTGAGTCACTAGAAGGCACTGTCTGAGTAAATTATAACAATATCCAGAATAAGAGAAACATTTCTCATGAGTGTAGAAACACAAAAGCTCTCTCGAAATCAATACTAGCCCCACTTTACAGCAAAACAAGTACTGATATTAAAAGAAGCTACAATTATTCAGAAATTTTATAAAATGTGCGGTATTCCATCACCTGAAATGTGTTGCAATTAACCAGAATTTCACATATAGTGACTTTAACATTGCATTAACTCCAAACATACGTTTCTCTAAATTTTCTGATGCTCAGCGTCTGTAAAAGAGTTCTTGAAGTGGTCCGAGTTTGACCCGCTTCTGATGTTTGGGCATCTTGCTCTACCAGATGCCAAAACAAGAAATATGCAGTGCATGGAAGCATTTAGCTATGGCCAGGACCGCTGCCACAGCCCTCTCGCCTCGGGAATGAAAAGGATCCGGAGGCAGATGGATATTTATATTGTAAGTTTCGCTGAAACTGATTATACATAATTGCAATAATAATAATACATCACATTTCTACAGCTCTCATTCCTATTATATGACAGACTCTGTGTATTTACTATATTGACAGATCTACAAGTGAATTCACCCTCTCAACTGTAACCTCTCTCTCTCTCTCTCTCTCTCTCTCACACACACACACACACACACACACACACACACACACACACACACACACACACACAGTCAAGCACTCAAATCCATCCATCACACAATCATAAACGTCACACTGGTGGGTATACAAACTAAACCGTGAACAAACACATAATTATTATGTGCGCATAAAGAGCAGAAATGATAAGTAAAGACAGAGCCATTCTAGTTTGGAGAAAAGAGAAACCAGCCTGGAAACTCTTACAGCGGGTGGAGGGGGTGAAGGGAGGGGGAGGAAGGAGTCCGGGAGGAGCTGGTTATGTTTCTTGTGTCGTCACTGGAGAATTTGCTAGGTGACACTGATTTATGGTGGCAAATTAAGAAACGGGATATGGCTGCACATACAGAAAGATAAAAACCAGGATAATAACAAGAATGCTTATCTCAACACTGCAACTGGATCAAAGTGACCCTCCGCTGTTTTTGATGTTGTTGTTGTTGTTGTTGTTGTTGTTGTTGTTGTTGTTGTTAGTGATACTGTTACTGCTGCTGCAGCTGCTGCTACTGCTGCTACTGCTACTATTGCCGCTGCGTTTTGTTAGTGGAGTTTTGTCTCTACCGATAATGTGGAAGTTCCTTTTCATTTTTTTTTCTTTTTAGGTAATACCGAACGCTAGCATTGGTGATGATGAGGAATACTCAGGTAATGTTGATGTAGTCGTTGTAAGTGATATTTATTGTATTGATGATGATGATAATGATGATGATGTCATTCGTTTCATTTCTACTGAAGAAGGCTTTTTTTCCGGAATGTTTAGACTGTTTTACACTTTGGGTGGCGTTTATTACATTTTCATTAAAATTGTCGGATTGAAGTAGTGTTTTAAATCTCGCCTTTTTTACAATGATGACGATGATGTTGTTGTTGATGATGATGATGATGAAAGGAATAACTAAGTATAAGGGGCGGAGTGGTTGGAGTGAGGTAGGCTGAAGGGATTTTGGGCTGTAGAATGGGATAGTAAGAAAGTGGAAGTGAGAGAATGAAAAGAAATAATTACTGGGAGAAGGGGTGTGAACTTTTATCACTTATTCTGTAAACAAGAATGTTGTGTGTACATGTTATATCCTGTTCAACTTGCATGTTTAATTTTACCTTTTTTCTGCCTGCTTTTGGTACAAACTGTTTTCTTATGATTTTACTTGCTCAGTTTTATATTATGTCTTTTCTCATAATTCCTGATCATTTATTCTTAGGTCCGTTCTGTGTTAGATATGTATCATCTGAAGAAGGGTGACGCCAGAAAATTTATATAATATATTAAATGCTGATAGTTCTCTTTACTTATTTTCTGTGCTGGATTTCTAAAGCAATGATGATAATCAGATGATAAACTGAGGTAGGCTTCAGGCAAAAAGTTTTAGAGCTGAATTTGTATAAATTTCTGTGCTGTATTAAGTAATTCGCCTGGAGTTATAGAAGCATGTTACACAAATGATGATAATGTTGATGATGATGATGATGATTTTTATGTTCCATGATGAAGGACACACGTCCCAAAATGTGAAACTTTTATAAAAAATTAAATTTTCATGCCACAGTTTTAAGAGTTTTCTATATTTTTTGAAAATGAAGGATGATGATAATGACGATGATGATGATGATAATATGGCGCCACTCCTTGACCTAGTGATGGTAATGATGGTGGTGGTGGTAATGATGGTAATGGTGTTACTGGTGGCTACACCAGAGATGACGGAGATGTTAGTGGTCAGTGTAGCATCAGTCACGGTGAGTGACTGATGCTACACTGACCACTAGTGTGACCACTAGTGTGATAGAACAATTCTAGAACAATTCCAGACCAGTACTCACTGAGATCAAGAAATTTGTGGACCCTTTTCATGACTCTAAGTGGGCTGGCAGAGTAATCCTCCAATCGCACTACCATCATCTGTTCTGGTGGAAACAAAGACATCCACTCCTTTAGATAGACCTGATACAGGCCAAGACGTAAACGCACCTGTGGACAGATAGTGCAAGATAAAAAAATTATAGTGCAAGATAAAAAAATTATAGTGCAAGATAAAAAAATTAACAGAAGCCTGGTAATTGTAAGGTCTCTTTCTAGTAAACGCCCATCTCCCCATCTTCCATTTCCCCTTCTTCCTCTAAAATCACATCACTAACACAGCAAATGACTTTTCTAACAATATCTGAAAAAGACCAAGATGTAACTACACCTGTAGACGGCTAGTGCAAGACAATGTAACACGGGTCTTTTTATATTGTTTCTGTTAAGTGCACCCTATCTATTACACACCCTGCCCCTCCCTCTTTTCAATTCATTCTGTTTCTCTCCAAGCACATCACAAACATCTAGTCCAATGAGAGAAAAGGACAGATGAGATTTCTTACATGAAACCTGACAAAGGCTATGACGCAGCCGCACCTGAGCAAGATGAAGACAGTATACATGCAGAACTATCAACTATGTTGTCTCAATTATTCTTCACTTAGTACACACCTACATGCCATCACCCTTATCTTCATCTGTAAGCATCACGTATACTTATCCCATGAGGAATAGGACAGCTATTCTTATATTACAGAGCAGCATGGCCGAATGGTTACGGTGTCAGACTCACAATATAAAGGTCAGGGGTTCGATTCCCAACCACAGCCATGTTGTAAGTGCCTTGGGAAAGCATTTCATTCACATGTCCACCTGTCAGTTAAATGGGTACCTGGCTATAGGCAGTGGAAGATATTGTCAGACTGCTAGTGATCAGCGCCTACAAATAGTAACGCACTGTATGCTCCCTTGGGAGCCGAAAAAGTCCTAGAGTGATCCGGCCTGCTGGGGTAATACAAAATAATCTGGGCTAGATTTCCGCATGCAACTCACAGCCAAATTTTAATTATAACACCTACACACGCAAAATATATTTCTGGAAGTTTGGTGTCCAAATCAATATTCACTAAAATTGAACTAAAAAGGTGCTTGGTTCAAAATCTTTGTAATAAATCCAATTTCATTAGGCGAACTGGTGATTCGGCGGCCTCCAGGGACGCCATTTTCCCGACCTCATTCAATACGAGGTAAGACCCAAAAGTTTCACTTATTCCCTGGCCGGAACAATGATAGATATTTTTGCGGAGTACTGTACAAGGACGCGACCTTGGGAGCGTCCGTTTGCGGGGGGTCGCAGGGGGGCGGAGCCCCCCTGGCACTATATGTACCTATATGGATCCAACCTATTTTTTACGCTCGCCTCGACTGATGCTCCCTTGAAAATAGCTTGGAATCCTGGATATTATGGTATTTTGTTTTGTTTATATACCCGGATCCAACTTTTGTATTTTTTGACCTTAAAATTTGCATATCTCGCGCTTATTGCGAGAGGTCACGGGAATTCGAGATGTAAATAACATGCGCTCTGATAATACTTTAGGATATAAAATCCTGACTTTAACAAAGATTTCTACCTGTCTTTACATTTATATTCATGAAACAAAGCATGTGCACTCATTAATATGGCGCTATTTTTCAATTTTAGTATATGAGCACCAAATTTCCACTCACCTACAACTTGTCATTTGGTGATATCGGCTATACCGCAGACTAAGGACTTGGCGGTCACAGGTTCTAATCCACATTGTGCATGTACTAATATTATGTATGGTGTTTTTCTCTTTCAGATATTCACAGACCATTTCAAATGTGTATCATTATGTCATAATGACCATATGCTATAACATGAAAACCCGCAAGCACGCAATATTGAAGAAGCAAACTTACTTGCCATTTTCCTTTCTTTCTTTCTTTATTTCCCCCACAAAAAACCATGCCCCACTTTTTTTATACCACCCCCATCAAAATAATCCCTCTTTAGTATGTTGAGTTGCATGCGGAAATCTTTCCATAATCTGTAACAGTGTGAAGTCACGTTAGCAGGTATGAGCCTGGATATGAGACTTATAAACCGGATTATTATTATTACGATATCATACCTAAGACGAGTCAGACTGCATTCTAACTATGAGGCCAGAAGAATCATGAACTCACTATAATACTGTTGCTTTAGACTGTGGTTCCACACCACCTCATAAACTACTCTTCCTCTACTGTACCAAAGCAAAGAATACCTGGACATGTTTTGTTTACCTGATTGGTTTCATAGTGATACCAAGGAAGGGGGGGGGGCGCTGTTTTTGTCTACCAACAGCACCAGTATGGTAGAATGTTGATACATGTATTTTGATTGTGACAGAGCTGTGGTTATTGGTGTTCATGGTTGCTACCTTTAACACGTTTACAGGGATAAACCCAGACCAAAACTGTAGTACATGGGCAAAATTACATTATACAATGGGATAGCACATGAGCATGTAAAAAACTGTGACTACTAAATTCACACATGTTCACAACATACTTGTATATTCACATCTGCTCACAATGTACAGATATGGACCACTCACTTACACTAATAATCATTCAGTCCTTACACTCATTCTTTTCTTCCTCTTATTGCTTAATAGCTTTATATCTCTACTAAATTTTAAGGCTGGTGAAGCTAAATATTATAGCTAATTTTGCAGTTTAGTTTAGCAGCATGGTAGTTAGTAATTGTCTTGTGACTGCCATTTTTGTTGTGTTTGTTTTCAGTATTGTCACAGACCAGCATTATCACTTCTACTGCCATTGTCATCGTCATCATTATTTCCACCACCACTGTTGAGATAAATCCAAGCTGATATTATGAACCATCGGTAATAAAGATCGCCCCTGTTAGCTACTCACCCTAGATTTACTTGCTATACTATAGTTGTAGACACAGGCCCGTATTCCCACATCGAGGACGCATGCCTTCAGTGAGCTGATAGCTGTTTCCACCTCATTGTGGAAGTACTCCTGTGACTTCGACCAGCGTTGGAAAAACAGAAAATCTGAATACAGCCTGAGGGTGAGAACATTCAAGGTAAGGATGATACCTGGTGCAAGACAATGCAAGGTATGGCAAGGATGTAAGGGATGATGGAGGCCGAGACAGAGATGACGTAGGAGGTCACAGAGAGATATTATCAGGTTTGGAGAAAAGTTTATCAGAGAGAAGAAAACTGCATAAATGCCCAACAATTCCGTCTGTCATATCACAGTTGTCAACAGGGCTAGATTTATTTAGGGGCNGGGGGGGGGGGGGGGGGGGGGGGGGGGGGACGTTATGGCACAAGAAAGGTGCGGGGCTCCGTGAGAGTTTGAAATTCTGCCTGCCACAGCAATAGATTTCGTCCGGCTTCTTCTCATTTCCGCCCACCTCATCCCCTCCCCCTTTCGTCAATTTTTTTTTTCTCTCCATAAAAAAAAAAATGTTATGAGCGTAGTCCCATTACAATGGCGCTGAACACATGCCCATCGTGTCCAAGCCTAAATACACCCCTGGTTGTCAAGAGAATAAAGCAGACTGAAGCCTGTCTACTAATTGTCTGGATCTGTTATTTTCTCATTTATATCCCAGAACTTCAGAACTTCTCCTTCCAACAAATCAACTGGTCTATCATCCAAAATATATTTGCTTTCTTAAACACCAAGTCACTCCTTGCTCTCTCTCTCTCTCTCTCTCTCTCTCTCTCTCTCTCTCTCTCGACTCCAAGCCCACATCAAATCAAAGCTCTCTGATAACCCTGAAACTAGTTGATATCAATTCACGGGAATTGCCACTGAAAACTCGGAAATTTCAGTGCACAGCCTTAGCTATGTGTTTGGTTTTTTTTTTCCACAAGTGAGATAAACACTTAAAACCAGATGAAATACACTCTGCTACTCAGTGGCCAAGTAAATTATTTTCCTTTTGTTTGTCTTCGTTCGAGAAGACTAACTCACATAAAGTGGATGAGTATCGGACTCCTCCGACTCCTCCGTGAACTGACAAAACTTATTTCTTCCCTCCTCTCCCCCTTTCCCATCCCCATCCCCATCCCCTACCCTGCCCCTCCCCAACAAGCGCTTACCTATCTGTTGGATTACGTAGAATGACTATGATCCTGGCTTGAGGTAACACCATGTGAACGTGCTGTGCATTGGTAAACCAGGGCTCAGTCCGCCCACAGTTCTCTGGATTCATCCACCAGTCGTCATTGGCCCAGAGAGTCGACACACTAGCGTCACCTGGAACAGACGAATGTTATGAGCCATGTAAGGACGTCTAAATAGGGAATTCTACTCACACACTTATTTCCACATGATAATCAGAACTTACCCGTGCCATGTTAAGACTTCAAAGACCATTCGCTAGTTGACCTGTTATCGATAGGCACTTAATCATTGATCCCTGTATAGGAGCCCACACTGTTGTGTTGACTCTTTCAACAAATGAGGGGGATAGTAGAACATTAAGAAAATTAGCTTCATAATCTGTGGCATAAATATAAGTGTTTAACAAAGAAATCCATACACAAGCAGCACTTGTTTGCAAAATTACTGGCCGTTCACCGACGCCACATACATGAAAAGAAGAAATGGGACTCAGCTCTTCAAAATAGAAGTCGAACCTGGTTGCTATGAAGTCAAAGATTTCAGAAATTAGCGCAACTGAGCTGAAAGAATGGGCGGTGACTGGCTGTCATCAGAGATGGCTGGGAAGGGGAAGGAGGCTGTATTTTTTCCTCGTCATTTTCAGGCGAATTGATCAACACCATCTAGTCTAGCCCGGATTTTTGTTGAAGACTAGCCCGAGGTATAAAAGGAGAAGAGAACCAAGATGAGACGCTTCACTTATTTGAATTCAACTGCATCGGAACATTTATTATTTTCCCGAATTTTCACAAATTTTTAATACTACACACAAACTTTGCATATCGCTAGTTTACTGTCCCTCTGAATCTTACGTTAAACAAAACTGATCTGAAAAAAACTTCTAGTGTTTGAAATATAATGTAAGCTGAGCTTGTCTTCTTATGACGACGATCGGATGGCGCAACTTTAAAGCATAATGCTTTTATCCAATAACATGGAATGAAGATAGGCTGAGTGCTAGGGCTTTTACGCCAGACCGCAATTTCATACTTAAGACCAGTGAGCACTGGGATGATTCAAGACAAATGATGACTAATACTGGAGGGCGTTTTTTTTTTTTTTTGCTGCTACCCATTTGCCGCGTTGAGAAGTGTGCGCAGCTTCCAGACATTGGAATATTTTCGGTACACCGGAAATGGAAGCTCTGCAAAATGGCTACTATGGTTTCAACGTTGTTTGTGAAACTTTATTATCAATAGCCGTGTGTCGGGAGAGGAAGTGGCAAGAATCAAAGTTGGGATGTATGCTAATAAATGAGGCAAAGATATAGGTATAGAAAACACCTCTAGTAAGTCAGTGCACTCTTTTCTAGCTCCTCTGCATCTGTCGAGGGCATCTTGGTTTGCTTAGAGACTGACACCTACATTACTTGGAATCAGCGAGGGACTGCTCACAGAAAAAAGAACCTTAGGTGCATCCGCTGAGACCAAAGAAACATGAAACTGTACTTGTCAGTATGAATGGATTAATTCAGTCACATCTGACACATACGTACTCACAAGGGTTTTATGTCTGGTCCATGGAACATGAAAAGCAGGTGTGCATTCTGTTCTGTGAGCATGAGCATATGGGCAATTCCAGCAAAGTGCCACATCAGTTACCCACATTACTGAAAATCTTTTATTCCACAGCAATCAGTTTTGGTTGTTTTTACCACAGCTAACTGTATTCTTTAAATATAAAACGAAACTGGTTGCTGTAAAGAAAGTTTGGTCGGTTTGTTTTTTTTCAAAATTATTGTAACTGACGTAGCTGTCGTTCTGCTGGAATGTTTCTTATTCCATACAAGACTAACACCCCATTTTACAAATGGGCAGACAGGCAACGCACCAGCGGCGAAAGAATACCTAGCGCACCGAAAGGCATCACAGACGAAAGCATTAGACTCCGTGAAAAAGTTGGACGATTGGCGAATCGGGCGGATTGAAAAGATCTATCGGAGATTGTATTTCGTTGCTATACACACTCTATTTTTTAAAAAAAGGGTAAAAACAATAAAGAGGACTGATGTGTACAGTTACCTTTTGTGTATTTTTCTACAAATTTAGGTGAAAACCGCATGTTTTTTACGTTACGCAGTTCTCAAGAAATCTGTGACACAAATTTGGCTGAAGCGTTTTATTAATATAGATTTATTAGAAAAGAAGATAGAAGGAGATAAGAAATAGCATAATACCTGTTATGACTGGGTGGAAAGCCTTGCCTTCAACATCTGTGTCATCCACAACGTTCTCAATTTCCATAGCAGCGCCATCATAAAGGTCTACGTAATCCGAGAATGGAATGGTCGTGGTATAGTTTAGACACCAACCTAGTGAGAAGGAGAAGAGTTAATCGTTTACACATGTCCTGTTTTATGGAAGTGAGCTATCTTGTATCTTTATGATTTCTATGCATATCTATAAGGACAACTGACAGTATATAGGCCTACAGATGTTGTGCACATGACAATGGAGGATAGATCAAATTTTTGTTTACCTGAAAGAAAGTTTGGGGTTTTTTTTTGTTGGTTTTTTTTTTTTACCAATGGAATTTAATAATTCATAGACATTAGGTAGGGCAAAAGTACGATGTCAGTAAAAGTAAAAGTATGGTATTTCCTTCTCTCCTTCTTTTTTTTTCCGTTTCACTTTCTCTTGGAAACGAGAGAACGTTACTCTAATTACACTGCAGGGAGGCTGTTAGTGTTGAATTAGTTTGCAAAGATAAATATAGATGGACGTCATAAATTTCGAATTTCATGTGTTACAGAAGCCCGCATCCTCGCTGTAATGTTCTGATTCCCTATATCAAACTTGTCTCACTTTCAATATTCAGGGACTCTCCCATCTAATACTTGATTTACGATTAGGGCAAGACTATGGGATAGAGTTAGACAGAAAAGGCAACATGGAACAGTTTTAAGACGTTATCAATTAGACAGCTTGCGCATTAACGATGGGATCTCTTACCTTTGTAAGAATTATATTATTGCAGCGGTGCTGACTGCATTCTTAATAGAGTTCAACATGCAGAGTAAATGTAAATCTTATGTAACTCTTTCAAGGTGAGAGGTGCTCTAATGCGTCCAGGTTCTAAATTGTCTAGAAGCTCTTTCATGGGTGTATTTCCTTTCCTAATCTGGCCTCTTCATTAGCCCCAAGCCAGGTATCAGGTGGGAGGGTTGCGGGAACTGCCACGTCACTCACAAATATCAAACATTTCACATTCAAGGTTCAGCACACCAGACTATGTTACATACCGTATCTATTCTTTCCCCACCAATGGGATTCTTTGGTGGGCGGGGTCACCACATCAGGATGACTGACAATCTTCCTATAAAAGTCCGTACTGCCACATTTGGGCTGCCCAGCCAATAGGAAGTAAGGCAGACATCGTAGGCGATAGGCTGGACGTGGCCTCTGCTCCGCCCACTTTTCTCTCACTGCTTCTAGTGCCTTTTCGTAGGAGGAAGAGTATTTTGCGAACCCATTATTGATGTAGAGGTCTTCTATGGGTTTGTGTATCCTCTCATGCCAACAAGGATTCTTGTACTGCGGCAGGTATTTGATGGGTGGCTGAAATAATTAAAGTGCCAGCATTACAAGAAATGTTTGTGTCTTATCACATGTGCTAAAGGTAAGATTACGAGTGTGTTATATATGGGAGTTCCAAGGTAATGTGAATTCCTATGATGGCTCAGGTACAGTAAAGCATGCCAGCCAAATTTAATACAGGACAAAGTTCCATTAATCAAACTGTAAAACTAAGAAATTCTGAGATAAGTGAGTGAGACTAAACTTGCCAATAACGAGAATGATAGATGTAAAACTGAAAAAAAAACGATCGTAGAAAACATCAGATAATAAAACATAGCAAGAATGCGGCCCTCGCTTCACTGACTGCAAATGGAAGCTTTTGTCGCCAGCCTCCAATGCCTCAACCCTCATATTTTTTTTTCCTCTCCATATATTTCTAAATGCAGGCAAATCACGAGCATGAGTATTTCATCGTTCTCACTTAAGGCAAGAGAGCCTATAGGTATGAAGATGCCAAAAGCCCCTGGCATGAGAGAAAGCAATTATAAATAGTCTCTATAAAATCAGAAAACTGGCCATGCGGAGGGGGGGAAAGGGCTTGGGTTTGAATTTCAACGGATTAGATAGGTGTAAAAATAAATTTGTAGACTCGGAATGGGTGAGGTTTATCCACTCAAGTATACACTTTGTGATTGTTGCTAAGTGGGTAAGGTTACCCTGTTTACTGAGTGAAAAGGCCTAAAATATTGGGTAGCCTGCTTCATTGCCTAGGTTCTCAAAATCTAACTGGTTTAGAGGCATTTTCCTTTGTGTCAAAATTTGGAGGAAGGCTTAAACAACATGTATGGAAAGTATTTTGGCATAGGACCTATGGATATGTTACTGAGAGGTGTAAAACCTTACAAAGCCAACTGTGGAAAAAAACATTGGCATTTTCACAATTCTAGAGATGTCAATTATGTTACAACTATGTAATACCTGTACCCACCAGTCTTAAAATTTCGGACACCGGTTCTGCAGGATCACATTGAATTGGAACAGTAGCATATGGTCGGTGGCCTGTCTGGTTATTCCCCGTGCCAACATGCTGGGCAGCTCCGGACACTACAGGAACATCGTTATTCTTGCTGAGTTTGGTCTTCAGCACATCATTGTCAGACTCTCTGGTCTCATCCACACTACCATTTCCTTCTGTGACTATCTCTTTTTCGTCAGTATTTGATATATGGAGCTCAAAATCTCCAGCATCCTGCACTGAGACCGAAGATTCGCTTTCAATCTGTTTATCCCAATTTTCTTTTCTCGTATTTCCTAATGCGGCGCTGCCAAGTCCTAAGGGTGTATTTGTGTCCAACAGTTTCGATGGCGGCAGAGTGAGCGGTTGGCGAGATGTGAAAAGTACGTAGGTGAGTATGAAAAATAGAGCCATGACCATGACGAGCGCCAGGCGTAGAGATACATTGCTTCTGATCATCTTGGGCACAATTTTGAACCATCTTGGTGAGTATGCTTGACCAAACCTCATGCTCAGAGAATGAACTCATTTCTAGCCGAATCCTTTGCGCTGATCAACCATCTCATCTGAAACAAATTCAAAACAAAATGATCGGGTGAGAAATGATACCTTATCCAAGAAATAATTTTTTGGATCGCCCATATGCAGTTAGGACAGAAAGGATGCATAAATGCGATGCTCCTTGTCTATATGGTTTAGTACATGAATTTAGAAATCGAAACGATTACTGCGGCCGCAGGCCGGTTACACGAATCCACGTAAAGTTAAATAGATATGAAGACATTTCACACTAAAGCAAATAAACTCTCATTAACTAAATTCGTAACTCTCACAGCCATAATGCAGAGTATAGTGATCTGCCTCATGTAAACAAATATGTACACAGTATATTAAAAAAAAATAATTTTGTTCTCCCTTCCTCGCTTTCATTCTTTCTTTTGCATTCTGTCCCTCCCTCACACTTTCCAGTAGTTTCCTAAATATGCATTCCAAATTTACCTGTCAGAGCCCAAGTGATCAATGGTAGGAGAGTGTCGTAAATTCAAGAAATGAAAGGACTAGATGTAAAAACATGTCATTGTATTGTAGAACCACAGAAAAACAGAAAGTCGGTGCAAAATTTAGGCCTCTGATAAAAATCAAGATGGAGGAGAGCTCATCTACGACTCAAAACTTTGGGGTAAGGCTTAGAGGCTGGGGAGATAATTAAGGCCTTAATGGACGATTCTGCTCATATTGCTGTAGAAGTGTTGCACTTTTCTTTCGCGAGGACCTAATTTTAGCGAAAATTCGGAACTGCCTTTTTGCAGGGATCCAATTTTTGCGAGTCCGGTATGAGAATATATTTTTAGAATAATCCGAAATGACATTACATCTATTGTAAGATTGTGAGAGGGAAAGTTAGAGAGAGAGTGAGACAGAGAGAAAAGGAAAGATACAAGATATGTCAATGACTAAATGTAATTTGGTAACAGTTATGTATATGTTTATTATGTTTTTCTGGGTTTTTTCCTCTGTTTATTTATTCCTTTGTGTTGATGTGACATTACAATGTATGTAGTTGGCTTTCGCCTACATAAATAAACTTGAAACTTGAAACATTATTGTTTTGATAGAAACCCATATTATTATCGATGAGGTCCAAATAACTGGAGGCTGTAATTAAAACTGATAGCAATTGCGCTCCTCTTGAAGGTTACTACCTCCTATAATAAATTTGTTTCCTACAAATAAGCCCTTTTTAAATTTCAAACATAACCTTTTTTGTGCGGAAAGGAATTTTCGCCAGTGAAACTCAACTCGAGAAATTCATCAGAATTAAGATCCTCACAGAAAACAACGACAACAACCAAAAAAAAANCTCACAGAAAACAGCAACAACCAAAAAAAAAAAAAAACTATTTTCAGAATGACTCGTGTTCATGACCTGCAGTGCCTACGGCTTCCAGTGCCTGGATCTTCAGTATGTCAAAGGAGGAATAAAATCGTTTCTATCCACGACCCTGAATCTTCAGTATATCAAAGAAAAAAAAATCGTTTCTATCCACGACTTCAAAGAACATGCATTTGGTGTGCTATGAGAAGCGGACACACCCCTCAGGTGGGTTTGGTAACAAGATTTGGGTGTCGCTGCAGGGCGTGCGTCATGCAATGGCATGCTTGTGACCTGCGTACACGTGCATGCGTTTATTTAGAGAAGGCAGAGACAGCCGACTCGACGAGATAAGAGTAGTTCAACGGTAGGTGGCGCGAGAGAAAGATGGAAGAAAAGGGCTGGGAGGGAGTCGGCGCCAGAAGAGAAGATCACATCAGGTTCCGGCACTTGGAAGAGGAAGAGGAAGAGGAAGCGTAAACAAGGACTTCGGATGACTAAGAGCAGGGTCAATCTGGGGCCCGTATGCACAATACTGTCTCATTTGACGGGTTAATAGGTTATGGGCTATTTTGAGGTTTGGTGGGGTTTTTTTGTGGCTTTTTTCGACGCTGTAAATGAGACGGGTCATTCTTACTGTGATGTTGGAATTTTTTGCCAATGGAGCTTAAAGTACGTCCAGAGTTCTGTCTTTTAAGGAAGAAAGAAGGATGTCACTGCCAAAAAATTGTTCACAAATGGCTTTCAAAAATCGTCACCTGGAATTTTGATTTCGTCTCCAATTTTGCAGTACGCTGGTTTTGACTCTGTGCTAAATACAAAGACCTAATAAAGTTATTTTTATATCTATAAGGCTCAGTTTTGTAGCTGAAACCTTAAAATTGCATGGTTTATCTAGACGGATCTTTTACACATTTCTACACCCTGACATTAGCTGGCAGCCCCCGCCCCCTCCCCCCCCCCCCAAAAGGGGAGGGGGGATTTTATATATATTAACTGGATTGAACACAATCAGTGATTTGGTGCCAGAAAGCTAACAGTAATTATGTCAACCCTGTCTCTCCCCCCAACAAACATCACTGATGTTTCGTGTAGTTATCGCCAGAGTACAAAGTTAGACAACATTTGTGCGTCTTGAATCCATGACTTCTGCAGTCTAATTTCAGGGATCCTTTCAAAGGATTTTAAGTACAGAGAGCTTTACTTGTGAACCTTACAACTTCTCATCCTACTGATGATTCTCTTAGATGAGAAATATGAAAACCTGCGCATTAACGACAGTTATCTCTTACTGTCTTAAGAATTATATCAAATCTGAGTGTTGAATGCTACTAAGGGTGCATTGATTCAGCATCAATGCAGTAAAGTAAAGCTCACGGTGGTAAGAGATCCCATTGTTAATGCGCAAGCTTTCATTCAATAATTATTATTTGGACCTCCAAAGTGATCAGAAATCGCCTGATGTTGAGTCATGAGAAGACGAATAAAATAAACCGCACGCCAAATGCATAGACACAGCGAAGGCGGCGCCGTCGGAGGGGCCATCTCGCTCAGCCAACTTCTTCCAACCTCCCCCCCCNCCCCCCTTCCCCAATAGTTATGTATCTAAATACTGTCAAATAAGAGGAGAGAGAGGAGGGAGAGTGAGAGAGACAAAAGGAGAGAGAGAGAGAGAGACTGCAAGGCAATAAAAATGTTTTTTGTTGGACTTGCCATGGCAAACCCATCAGCGGCTAAGGTACACAGTCTTTTAGTGTGTGGAAAGAGTTATTCTGGACTCTTGCCATTGTATTTTTTTTTCTCCAAAGACGTTTAGTCTGCCTCACATGTGCAACAGATTTCACGCAATCTAATACTAGAGTATTACCAGGGAGCGCAGTATGTATGTCTGCATGTGTGTAGGTGAGTAGGCTGGTGAACGAACGAGAAGGTGTGAGTGTTTTTCAAAGTATATTCTGTATATGCAAACCTAGCACCCTTCCTCCCCCCTCCCCGCCCCACCAGTCTGCCCAACCACATGTTTTAGATTGTCCTGGAAGTCCCTGTGATCTAATTCTCTTCCAGAAAGAAAGAAAGAGAAAAAGGAAGGAAGGAAGGAAAGAAGGAAGTAAAAACAAGAAAGAAAGAAACAAACAAACAAACAAACAAACAAAGAAAGATTTCAAACTTGTAACAGGCGTTCTTAATTATAATTCAGATCTAGATCTATGCGTTTTATCTTTTCTCTTGTAGATAATTTATGCCATTTGTTTCGTATTCTGTACTTCAGCCCACCGGCATTTGTTCATTTCCCTACTCACTTCTCTCTCTTCTCGCGCCTTTTTCCACCTCCCACGAAATCACACAAACGGAAACATCTGTCAGGCGAAACATTGAAATAAAACTTCGACCACGACTTAACCGGTCTCTCTATGTTTCAGGCCACTCCCATTAAAAATAAATATAATATGAATCTAAAAAAAACGGGTGAAACCATGTGGTTTAACTTTACACCCCCTAGTGCAACGGGTGACACCAGATGGTTTAACGCTAGATCCTTAGTGCAACGCCCCACAGTATCTCCGTCTAGCAGCCCGCCCCTCCCCCCTCCTTCGCCACCCTCATCTCACCACTCCAAAAGCTTCAGCCATGCACTCATAACCCACTGCCACAGGTAACACTGAAAAATTAGCTCACAACCTGGCTGAAAGAAAAATAACTAGACTCTAGACTATATCCCCTTCTCAAGCTCAGCTTCGTGCCTTGACATGATGCGCTTCTCCGCCTTATCGCTACGTTGACATTCAAAATTGAAACACCAGTCTACATTCCTCCTTCTCCCATGCTTCTTCTTTCAACTTCCTGCTCCCCCCTCCGCCCCCTCCTCAACCTCCATCCTCCTCATTAACACTACCAACCAAAATATATTCTTAAGTCACCTATCTACCCTCTGCCACTTATCTCCCTTTTCTTTCAATCCCCATGTCATTACCTCGACACCTCCTGTAACATTTACATAACACTGAGTAGCATTATCACAGTTCACTCACCCTCCTTATCACTCAAGAGTAACGCGGTAAACGCCTATCAGTTTTCCCTCTCTTCCCTCCTACTTCTCATGCCTCAAACCAGAAACATGAAAATCAAATTAAAACCCGTTTCGTGCAAATCAGTATCTTATTAAGTTTTTTTGTTCACGACAAAATTATCGAAAGACAAACAAACAAACAAACAGACAAATGCCAGTATAAAAATAAAAATAGATCGTCATCTTTAGAAGAGGCAAAAGAAATAAAAACTAAAAAAACGCCTTCCTCTTTCTACTTCTCCCTGCTCGCGTTCTGTACAACATCTAGATCTATGTATGTCTCTTTCGCATCCCGATCATTAGAATTCAGTGTAAAATATAAATCTATGCTCCTTCGTCCTCCCTCAGATTAACAAGTCCGTCGCTACACCGCATATTGCCAGAGCAGGCCATGCTCTCATCCTAAAGAGCAATGTTGCCAGGTTAACTCCTAAAAAGCCAAATTTTGCTACTTTTCAAGTTCTTCGGCCCATTTTTTCATGTCATGGCTACTTGGCTACTTTTTGGTTCTCATTAAGTGAAAGCAGCACGTAAGCTTATATTTCATTGAAACCATGTGCCAGGGGCACTCCGAATGCACACTTCTAGAATGAGATAAGACATTACCTTACCTTTTATATCATTCCTTGCCATGTGTCAATCTTCTCATTTTACATTTCTGTAGACATTAATATGTTTTACATTCTCTCTGACTCATTTTGAAGGTCTGCCTGGCGCTTTTTAAGCTATTTTTCACATTTGGTTTGGCTGTTTCATAAAATCCGACCTGGCAACATTGCCAACGGCAAGCACTCAATGTCATAACATCTCATCCAGACTATTAGGTCTAGCCCCCGTGGCTTTTAACACGAGGCTTCCCTGTAAATAAATCAGTGCACAAAATTAGTTGCAAGAGAGGTCTCTGTGAGCAGAGCAAGGTTGGAGACGGGGAGGGGG
>JAWQUT010000018.1:161109-171302 GCA_033807755.1 Ellobium chinense | reverse complement strand
GGGAGGGGGCACATGCTTATGGAGCCCGAGGCATGAGAGCACTATACATGTACTGTTAACTGTTATGAAAAGTCAAAAGTATGATCGCTGGGTACTGTCGGAAGGGAGGTCCGCTTCGTAACTCTTAATGCGGAAGAAAACTCGGAGGAGGGAGGGGGGAGGGTTACCGAAGAGACTGTTGTAACCTTGGCTTGCAAACTCTAGCTCTTTCTGTTAAAGATGCTGCAGCTGCTAATACTAAATCTATCAGAATTGTATTATTTATATCCAATATTCACAGCAAAATTATTTTTAATCCACAAAACAACTCTCTAACCGTAACACGCTGTGCCACAAAGTGTCTTCTTATCGTAACATGACTTTTCCTCCGAGTCCTATTCCTCAACGCCTTTTTTTCTCCCTCTCTTTCTTTTTTTCCTCTCTCTCAATCTCTCTCTCTCTGTTTCTCTCTCATATATACATATATATATTCTCTCTATGCAACTCGCCTCCCTTCTACACTCTTTATCTCTCTCTCTTTCTCTTTCGCCCATTCACTCATTCTCTCTCTCTCTCTCTCTCTCTCTCTCTCTCTCTCTCTCTCTCTCATTATATATATATAATTATATATATTCTTTCTATGCACCTCGCATACCTTCTTCACTCTTTATCTATCGCCCTCTTTCTCTTTCACCCATTCACTCTTCCTCCCTTTCTTCTCTCTCTCTCTCTCTCTGTCTCTGTCTCTCTCTGTGTCTCTCTCTCTCTCTCTCTCACTCTCTCTCTCTCTCTCTCTCTCTCTCTCTCTCTTTCTTTCTCTATTCTCCCTCTCACTGTTTTACCTTTTAACATGACCTGCCTCGAACCCCAGCTTCCCATTTTTGTACATGCGAGTTGTGGATTGTTTTTGTATGTGCATAAGAGCGGGTGAGGTTTGTTCGGATCAGCACTTTGTTTAGTTAGTTGTAAGTCTGACACCTGAGAAAGCCCCACGGGCGAAAATTTGAAACAATAAATTTATGATACAAGTTGTGATATGGTTTTTCGTTTTCTTATATAGTCTATGTATACAAGACTAACACCCCATTTTACAAATGGGCAGGCAGGCAACGTACCAGCGGCGAAAGAATACCTAGCGCACCGAAAGGCATCATAGACGAATGCATCAGACTCCGTGAAAAAGTTGGACGATTGGCGAATCGGGCGGATTGAAAAGATCTATCGGAGATCGTATTTCGTTGCTATACACATTCTTTTTTTTTTTAAATGGTAAAAAAAAATAAAGAGGACTGATGTGTATAGTTACTTTTTGTGTATTTTTCTAGGAAATTAGGTGAAAACATATTACTGCTTATATCCTAATGCTGTTCTTCTCATTTTTGGATAAAATACCCTGCAGTCTTCTATTCATGTACCTTATTGTTTGCTTCTTCATTTAAACCCGCTGTATTTTGCTCATTTTTCAAATTCTGACGATTTTAACTTTACATTTGTACTCTGTGTCGGAGAAAGAAACTTACACTCCTAAGATTTTCATTCACTTCGTTTTAATAAATGCTCAAATTTCCCTCCGAAATTTCCTCTATTTTCCAAGGTTATGTGCAGAATGTCGGAAATTGATGTTTACATATAACCCGGAAGTTATCATTACAAATATTTCACTCCTTATCTTTGCTCTCCTCCCCTCCTCTCTCCCCTCTACTCCCCCCCCCCNCCCCCCCTCAAAGAAAACCAAAGTAAAATAAAAACTAATATAAAGGTATTCTTCTTGCTCATTCCCCCAGGCTCTACTATTTCTTCTTTCGTTTCTTATTCTGGTGAATGTTTTTGTGTTTATTTCCTTCACTTCCTCTTCCGTCTCCTTCCTATCCCACGAGACGGTCTTCGGGTAGTATTGCAGCTTGACAAAACCTTACAGGCATGGCACACACGGGGGAAAGAATAATTGAAACACATGTCGACAAGGAAATATCACGCAACAATTCGAGTAGTTTTCTCTGCCTATCATTTTTGGCCTCCCTGGGCAATGAAAGACTTGCCCTCTTGAGTGCTACTTGACACGCGAAGGTGAACAGGCGGCATGAATGAATCGCAGCAGGAAACAGTCATTTTCACGTCACGGCAAAGACGATTTTTTTAAACATTGAATAAGACGTTTTCCATAAATCTTGTTATGAAGCAGCGTGGCCTAATGGTTACGGCGTTGGACTCAAGATCTAAAGGACTTGGGTTCGGTCCCCGACCACAGTCACGTTGTAAATGCCTTGTGAAAGCATTTTATTTACATTTTACTCAGTTCACCCGTCCGTAGAATGGATACCTGGCTTTAGACAGCGGAAGATATTATCAGAATGCTAGTGACCGGCGCTTGTAAATGGCAGCAGCATTGTATGCCTCTGGGGAGTTCAGAGTTCTAGATTGATCAAGTCTGCTGGGGTAATAATCGTGTGAGATCGCGTGAGTGAGCAATAGTCTGGATACGAGACTTTTGAACTGCTTTGTTATTACTATTATTATTATTATTATTATCATTATCATTTATATCTAGAGCTGGAGTTATAGAAACGTTATAAACGTACAAACACATCTGTGTGTTTCGCCAGTTATGGCTGAAACACAGTAGTATTGTTTGTAGTGTTTTGCAGCTTATCAACATCGTTGCAACCGGGATTTAAAATGTAAACAAAAAAACACTGATACGGCATGCCTATGTAGGCTTACTGTATAAACATTGAACCCGGAAATAATCATTTCCCCACTAGACCCAGGATACAGCCGAGCACTGAAATGTGTAGTTTCTTCGTTTTTGTCGAACTCAGACGGTGAGTTTTCTCTTATCCGTGTGGAACAACCTGACATGGATTTTTAACTGACATGAGCATGTCATCCAACAGATGTCTTTTCACAAACATACTTGTCAGAACCACACAACGGTCGCTTCCGTTTCGACAAGGTACAAGCCAGTGTATGCTGTGTACCATGCAGCTCGAGGGAGCTTGGTCATTGGTCATGATGGCTGAGCTAACCGCTAAGACTTACTCGTTGTACTGTTGAATTCTAACATGTTTACCAGGCACATGTACATGTTTGTCTCGCTTTTACCGGAAGCTGTAAATAAACAACAATTCGCATTTCCTCTGCTGCAAGGGAGAAAACTATTGGGCCATTCCAGCAGAATGCCACAACAGTTACGCGTATTTCTGAAAAGCTTTGACTTTACAGAAACACATGTCGGTTTAAAGTAACCCCTGCTAGAAATAACCAAAATGTATCGCGGCAAGATTTTTCAAAATATTTGCGTGACGGACGTGGCATCCAGATGGAATGACCCTATTTCCTTCCCGTCACACACAGCATCTGGGCTGGACTTTTGAATATTATCCTTTGTTATCAATATGATGGTCAGTTTGTAGATATGTTCATATAGGGTAATAGGCATGCACAAAGTATTTTTGTTGACCGCCATAATATTTCGGTATTCGCTGTATTTATCACTGAGTGAAGGATTGTGAACTATAGTTATGACGGCAATGGGCTATAGACTGGAAGCGTTCTGCTGCGGGCTAAGAGAGGATGACAGGGCTCCAAAAGAAGTTTGAGACCCAATACCTTAACTTACCAATGTCTCTGATTCACTCTTAACTTTGATTTTGCTGCGATTTGCAACTTCCCCCTTTCCCTCCCATACTTGCCTTTTTTTTTCAACCTTTCATGATGAGCAAGCCATACGTTTCAGTCGTCACCACCCGTCCCACCAAACAACCCCACTCTAATTTCAAAACTCGTGTCGTCTCCAAAGTATCGGCTCAAAGTGTTTCAATTTGTAGCAAGAAGGTGTGCGTTATATTTAATACCAGCTGGCACCAAATCTGCACTGAATCACTCGCTGCCAAACTGAGAGCATGAGATTTGCAACAGCGACGGCGTCATAAGGTCAGAGTAAACCTAAACTATCAAGAACAAAATCTCAGGGAGAAAATGCTCCATGGACATATCTCAAAGTACAAAAATGAAGCCGTTTTTCACTTTCAAAGTTATTTTGGTTGTATACGAATTCGTGTTAAAGCGACGTGTCTGGTTCTGAGTGGGACTCGTTTTGAGAAAGATGTGGATGTGATTTAGCAATCTCGTCACATCATTGTGTGATCTAAAGTTGCTGAAGTCAGACATACAAACGCGACTTCTGCAGGAGTCACTAGACTCAAAATCTTGTTCACCATGTGTAGCAGATTAAGGCAAAAGGGCGTCGCTTTTATTTTGGTGTATACTATGTAGATCTCGAGGAAGATTTTTGAGGAGAGTGCACAGACTGGTGCATATAATTCTAAATATTTCTGAGTAAAAGAGGATTTTGTTATGTCGAATTAGAAGAAGATGGGTTAGGATATGAGTATATTATATATAGTATAGGGAGGAGGGGGGAGGGGATGGAAGGGGATACTACTTTTTACTAAACATGGCTTTGAGTTTGTTCTTTGGCTATTGCCACCTTTATTGTTCTCTCTCTCTCTCTCTCTCTCTCTCTCTCTCTCTCTCTCTCTCTCTCTCTCTCTCTCTCTCTCTCTCTCCCTTCTTACTTTTATCATGTATATCTTTCCCCTCAGAGAGATATATTTCTTTTACTTGAAATAGGCTGCATTTGGAGAGAATTACATAAATAATCCAGGGAATATTCCGTCTCCTTTTTTAATCGGCTTTGTCTTCAGTGACCATCATATTCATAATCTGTGGATTACTGTTACTATGTCTAGGTTTGGTTTTTTTAGGCTACAATTTTTCTCATATCTTCATCCAAAGTTTTAACATCTCAATCTTATTATTTAATATTCGTTATCAGGCCAAAACTTTTCATTTAGGGAACCTGCTTTCAGGTGAATTCCATAATTTCAGACCTATTTCCTCTGCCAATATCGTGACCTTTTTTTTTTTTTTTAAAATTCTGTTCGTTAATAATATTCACAAAATTACCGGCCATATCCAGTGTTCGTTAAGCCAAGAAATGCGCGTGCTTGGCACCACAATTAAGAACAGCTGCGGCAATTTGCCCTGTTGCAGGCATCAGTAGACCCGTACTGTGTGGGTGAGAGTTTGTACAGGAAAAGAAATTTGTCAACTTTTCTTTCTGTCAGCACCGTACCATTATGAAAGAAGTAAGACAGTAAGACCAAATGTAATGGCTGAATTTTGAAGACAAGATACTGTTTAGTAGTTTGGTGCCTAGAAACACGTCATAACATATTCAAGCAGTTCTAAAACAGCGCTACAAGTGAAAAGTGTACCAAGACGCCTCAACCTCCTGTACTTGTAATAAAATGTAAGTAGCAGGCCCGAGTCAATTTAGTACCTGGAAATGTAATTTGTTAGCTCTAATCTATAGCGCACGTGGTGGAGTTTGCTCTGCTCTCTTGCTGTGTACAGTCGACACGCTTAATCGCAATCCGGATAATGGCAAGTTCTGTTTAATCGCAGTATTCTCAACATACAAAATGCTTTGTCTTTATGAACATCTAAAAGTCACTGAATAATCGCAGCTTCTTTCAATGGCAACTTTGACATGCTGCCCAGGTGTTGCAGTTAAGTCGAAACTGATTGTATTTTAGATGATCATGATGAGATGACCATAGAGGTGAAGGTGGAGTCTGCAATGATTTAAATCCTGTTTCGCTTAGCGTGACGTCTGTGTACGTTTTTGGTCAAACAGCGCGTGGACATAATCTATATTAATAAAACGCTTCTGCCAAATTTGTGTCACAGATTTCTTGAGAACCACGTAACGTAAAAACATGCAGTTTTCACCTAAATTCGTGGAAAAATACACAAAAAGTAACTATACACATCAGTCCTGTTTATTTTTTTACCCTTTTTTAAAAAAAAGAATGTGTATAGCAACGAAATACAATCTCCGATAGATCTTTTCAATCCGCCCGATTCGCCAATCGTCCAACTTTTTTCACGGAGTCTAATGCATTCGTCTATGATGCCTTTCGGTGTGCTAGGTATTCTTTCGCCGCTGGTACGTTGCCTGCCTGCCTGCCCATTTGTAAAATGGGGTGTTAGTCTTGTTATATGTACACGTCAAGAAAGAAATATTTCAATGTCACATCCGATGAGCCCATATACATCTGAGCTAAACTTGATCTTAGGTTGCTTTCCTCTTAGTGAACTGAACTTGATCCTAACTTTTTTGGGTGCACTTGCCCAGTCCTGCCTTTCTCAGAAGTTGTAAAGCAAAAAACCTGTCGCGGAGCTCAGTAGTAAAAGTGCCTTGCAGTTTCTAGGCAAACTTGCACACTACAGTGCTGAAGAATTTATTTACGGTGGTGATCTTAACATACGTAGCTCGAGGCTTCTTACGTCCAGCCTCACGCCGGCTGCGTGGCCATTGTTACGGATAATGTACGTTGCACGTGTTGTCTGCCGGCCAGATGACACAAGGGGCAAAATTATTTCTATTGCCGCACTCTAGCGAAGCGAGCGGACGGTAGAATAAATTCTATCACCTCATCACAAGGGTTAAAGCAACTGGTATTTGCCAAAACTCATTCATGTGTCCTCTGTGCAAGTTGACAACAAGGCTTTTTTTTTTTTTGGATTTTCTGTCCCGACAGAATTACAAGGAACTAAGGATATACAGTGCTGTAAAATGGAGTAACTTTGTTACTCATTGGCTTGTACGTAAGAACAGATAGACTAGGAAATATTGATTGGAAGCGCTATTTCTGGGACGAATCGGTACGTCTAGCAACAATTTGTAACATGGACGTTCGTCACACGTAGCGAGGGTTAAACATGGATGTTTGGTTATTGGTAGAGAATAGGAAACTGCTACTAAATATTGGAGAATAGCACCTGCAGTTGGGGCCAGTGACACTGTATACTCCTCAGGGAGCTGAACGTGCGATGGAATAATCTAATCTGCTTCGGAAGTATGTAACATTGTAAAAGTGAGTACTTTCTGGATATTACACTTGCAGGCCTCGTTAATATGATTGTGATTCTATCGTCTTTATCCAAGCCGTCACGAGTCCACTCCTTTTACATGCACAGCAAATTTCTCTTAATGGCAATTCTTCAGGAGTATGAGGAATTACAAGGAGCTGCGATTATCCAGTGACTATGTATAAAAACAGAGCATTTTGTTATGTCGCAAATGTTGCGATTAAGCGACAGTTGTTATTTGCGAATTGCAATTAAGCGGAATCCATTGTACAGGAGTTCCATAATCAATATGAAATGTACATGGATTTCTTTATACAGAATTATCTCTTTCTTGGGAACCTTTATCTCGTTGTGCATGAATATTAGGAGTCACA
This sequence comes from Ellobium chinense, assembly GCA_033807755.1. Lineage (NCBI taxonomy): Eukaryota > Metazoa > Mollusca > Gastropoda > Ellobiida > Ellobiidae > Ellobium > Ellobium chinense. Next base: position 164,010 of record JAWQUT010000018.1, on the reverse strand, counting down.
AATTGCTTTGCATCATTTTTTTGTCTGTTCTAAATACATACAAGATTTTGGCAGTCGAACAAACGGTTTAGTCGGCGAGCAAAGTAGGACCTAGCGCTGATAGGTACAGATGCTGGGGAGACCTCTTAAGTCGCTCTCTGATGAGCTCGCAGATGTTCGGTTGTTATGGTTTCCGGAGACGGGAACGTTTGCTTTCAGATAGGCAATTTGTACCAGTAGTTCTGTTGTCTTCAGGCAAAGGAAGTTGAAGTACTTTACTTCTGGACGATTCTACATGTACAATTTGTGTTCTAGATGGAGACGAGTCTTATGACTGAAAAGCAGATAAGGGATGTAGGCACTACAGGTCTTCCTTATCTCCTATGCTGTTCACCCACCCCTTCCCCTTTCCTCATCAGATCCCTCGATATGAATTAGCCACTTCGGCGCGTATGATGAATATGTACCTTCTACAAATCTTTGAGCCAAACAGCACTTGGACGTGTATATAATACGGCTCGGACGTACATGTGCGTCCCCGAACTAGCTTTCCCGTGCTGTTTCCGACATACCACTACGTCTTATTTCCTATTTCCTTCGGACTGGGACGCAAATTGCCAAAATCGTGCTAACATTCCATACAACCTTAACTCTGACGAATCTATATAGATCTATATATTATTACAGGCTGCATAGCACATTACAGAAAATTGGTTACGTCAGCACTTGAAAAACATAACGTGGCGCAGAGTTTGAAAATTTCACACACGTACCACGTACCGATACATCAAGTCTGTCTGCGTTATTTATGTTATCAAGCCACAAAGCCTTGGCTTTGATAATAACGCTTACCTACTCACTATCGATCGATAGGCTGTGGTCCGAAAGTGTAGAATGAACATCTTACGTGCCCTGCCTACACAATTAGACAACTTGCTATTCGTTTTCAACTGAAATAGCTAAGAGCTTGCACATTGACGGTGGGATCTCTTATCATCATAAAAAATTATTTACATTATCAGCATGTTCAGCACAGATGCATAAATGTAATTCTTAACGATGATAAAAAAAAAAATCCTATCGTTAACGCGCACGTTCTCCAGTAAAGAAAAAGAAACAGAAATAACGCTTAAAAGCTTTTGGAAATGTCTAAACTTTGTAAAGCAGTGATGTAAGTAAAACAGTCGCGCAAAATGACTTAAAACATAATTACTTTGTTCCTCAGATAAAAAGTGGTATAGACCAACTGTTTTAAGTTCAATAACAGTAAAGAATATAATTTGTGTTTGTAATTAAACTTCCTCAGACTTCGTGTCAACAAAACGATTAGTGTATAAAGATACACAGACACTGTTTCATGAATGAAAGAGAGAAGATAACAAAAAAAATGAAGATGGGGAAAGACAGAAAGAAAGAAAGAAAGAAAGAAAGAAAGAAAGAAAGAAAGAAAGAAAGAAAAAGTTTAAGCTACTGTTATCTGCGTTATTACCTGTTTTGAAAGAAAATAAACTGCACAAAATAAACCTCACCATTTACACATATAAATCCCAGGAATACGAACAATATCACAAGTTATAATACTAAACATTGGTGGTAGTAGAAATGCTTTGAGTACCTCAGAAATCGTACGATCACGTTTACACACGTTCTGTCCGTAAATTAGCCAGACGCCCGGCGATGTGTTGATGCGTAGAGTGGTCTGTGTGGAGACTGCTCGCCCGCACGGCTTGGCATACGGTTCCTGTTTCGCGGATCATCCTCTCAATCTCTTCATGCTTGGTGCCAACAGCCGTCTAAAACTATGGAAACCCGTGGGAATCAGGTACGTACAGAGCAAGATATGATCTGGGGAGTTGTGGTGTTACCAGTGAACCCTTAGCTGTACATCAGCTGGGCACCAATTCAGAATGAAATGCTGTAGACCTTTTTTTCTCTTTTTTCTTAAGGAGGACTGTGACTGCACATTTAGGTTATGTATGGTTACTATTTTTTTTTATTATGAAATAGACCCACACCCGAAACTGCATGGAGGAACCATCAATTAATGCTGTGCGGAGTATGACTTTCAACTTTTAGGTGCAGTACAGTAATTAACAGAATGTTGGTGTTCAGTTGTCTTGTCCGTCGTGCTCAGTTATCTTATTATTGGTGCGCAGTTGTATTGTCTTTGGTGCTCAATTGTGCTCTGGCGCTCAGTTGTCGGAGATGCCGTCGCACCTGTCTCGAGAGCACTTTCCGGGTGGATTCTTTCGTTACGGAGAGAATGTAATCAAGCTCAGCAATAACAAAGCTAAGTGAACGTGCTTATGTGACGGCTATGCATATTTTCACCAAGCCACTTACAGCCTTGAAAGTTGCATTTCTTTAAAAGTTGAACGTTTTCGACGAAGGCGGCCTTAATTTGTCCGTTGCAGCGAATCGCATATTTTGGAAAAACTACCTTTTTTCTTTGTAAACGTTCGAGTAACCACTAGTTGTTGTTTTGAATTTGCTGAAACAAATATTGTTAAATACTCGTGATCAGGATCATGACCTCCTCCCCCCACTCACTCCACCTCCTGCAAGAGAGCATCACTTGTAATTTAGATTTACACTGGCTCCTGAGCTGTTCTCAATTTAGGGTAGTAATAATCCAAATAATGAGATCTAGAGCCAAGTGTACCGATACAATTCAATGCTTTCTGCTTTACACAAGTTTGAATGGAACGTTTCTATTTTAACTGGGCAATACATATTGTGGGTTAAACTCGTAAATGTTTTGCAATCCTGCGCAGATACTGTTCACGCAAGGATTTATGAGTACAGCCACACATGTTAGTTGTTACATCAGTATGCATTATCACTTACCTGTATTACACAAAGTGCACTTTATCTTTGGAACCATGGATCCCCATGATCTATCATTACCCCCTCCCTCCCTCC
>JAWQUT010000018.1:65457-135407 GCA_033807755.1 Ellobium chinense | reverse complement strand
TATATATATATGTAGCCTAGTTCTCTTGCTACTCTATATCTTTCTACATGGGTTGCACAAATCTTCAAAGTCAGGCGTAAATGAGTGAGAGAGATTACCAGCACTTCAAATCATAATTACATTTAGGTGATTCTGTGTGCTTGGGGGTAGTTAAGATTTTTTTTCATCGTTGAGGTAATGGAATCGTGTGATGAAGTTACATGCATAGCGCATCTATCCACTCGTTGCTCCTAAGATCCTAAACTGGCTTCATTTGCTGATGTAGTTCAATTGTTGTTTTTTTTCTAAACTTTATTTTTTTAGCACAGACCGATAACGAGTATTGATAGCTGTTCTTTCCAACTAACCTCGCATGCTGCACTGCTGAAAATACTTGCAGGTAATGCTTAAAAGTAGAATGTGAATAAAAGGGTTAAACCTTGTTGTACAGGCTGGTTGACTATGTAAGCCCACCCAAATCAACCATCTGTTATCATTATCAATGGCGGAATGACGCATGCTTGCCACACAGTCTCTTGATAAACAATATGCCTAATTTTTTTTCTTGTAAAGATGTGGTGCATTGAGGTAATCTTTCCAAGCCTAAAACGAAACCTTTTACCTAAAAGGTTCCCTCATGCAGCTGTTTGTACAAAGGCTTACTGCCATTTAGTGACGATTCTTACCTGAAGAAGCAAGATCTACCAGATCTCCTGATGTGGCTGCATCTCTTGCTTGACTATTGCTGGGGTAGGACACAGCTTGGCACAACATGGCACGGATCAACTAAAAACAAGAACAGCAAAACAACCGTGGGTGGTTTCAGTAGTGGCAGTTTGCTTTCTATAGGAATAAAGTTCCGGTCTGTTCAAAGTTCTCTCCTGCTGATGCGTTAGAAAATGCATCTCTGTGCAGACGAGAATAGCTATACAACGCATATTCTATCACTTTTGAGCTTATTTCTCTTCGTCAAAAGCCATGCTTAAAAGCACCCGGATTATGACACTCTCTGAGGCATAAGAAGAGAGCGGAACCTCGAAATGAAGTACTCATAATGAACCTCTGTTATCGCATGAAGTTAACATGCATGGATTCGATATCATTCTGTTATTTCCTTATTAAGATAGATTTCGATATTAAGTTGTCCTCAAAAATAAGTATAATTTTTCCGTATGCCAAGAACTTCCTCATTATCAAGACTCTAGTGTAAATGCTATTGCACTGCACTTCATGGTGAATGAATGTAAATATTTCTATTATATCCCTATTGTCTCCCTTACATAGTCGTCATTATGAAAAGTAATCTGAATAGTCTAGAAAGTAAGGACGTTTTCCACAAGGAAGAAAATCACATAATGCAAATAACAATCTAGTTTTTCACATCTTATCCTAGAACATTGACAAGTTATAATGACACCATCGAGATGCGCTATCGGGTGTCGTTATCAGCTGTCATTATTCTATGACAACGTCTCGAATGGAACAAACAAAAAAAGCAGCAAGGCCGTTGTTTGTCTGATCTCATGCAGTAGAAATCAGATTGAAATCTATAGCTGATGAAAATCATAAAGATCATTCACTTCGAGCTGAGATGCAGACAAGCATCAGTTGAAAAGCCATCGCTTGAGGTCATTAACCTTAGCTTACCTGAATATGGTTCCCTTCCACTTCGAGGGCACTGAGCAGCATTGGCACCGTCACCCGTCGCAAAAGTTGGGCCCTTCGAGAGGTTCTAATAAACTGTTCTGCTGGTTCCTCTTCTCCTGCGTCGGTGTCGTATTCGTCATCTGGATTTGCAACGTCTGCGTCGTCCTTTTGGCGCAACTGACCCTCCCCACGGGGCCGGTTGTCATCATTATCATCATCGTCCATCCCGTTACCACCGCCATTGTTGTTTTCTATGACAGCTGCAGCATCACACATGTTTCTAAAATCTGAAGGAACGGAAACAAAACCTTACAAGCGCTATGCTTTGGCATATCATTACAAAGTCTAATGCTCCTTGGTTGACCGTCTAATGCTCCCTGGTTGACCGTCTAATGCTCCCTGGTTGACCGTCTAATGCTCCCTGGTTGACAATTACAGATACAGTCAGTCCTTAATTTCCTTCCATGAAAACATCATTCTGGAGAAGCGAGACATTTATGATGTTTCTTGTCCATCCTTTACACCAAGCCCTGCTGGTCTTCTCAGCTTAGAGACACAATTTTAACATTCAAAATGTAGGATCTGATAAAGTCAGATCAGGGGGACCGGCTTATTATTTAGAGTTTGTCAGAGCTTGTGTTCGTGTGTAAAAATCTAACACAGAAAATAGAGCTCTGAGCCCAGACATAAACGTTTTACAACAAGTAAGCATATTTGCGAGTAAATAAGAGACGAAACAGTGAGATCCAATAAAAACTGTAGATCAGGGAAAGAATGAAAGTCATTTCCCTACAATGAAAACGTTATGTTCTGACAGAACAACGTCTATATCGTCACGGTTATTGGCGGATCTCCTACCTCTGAAATAGACAATTTGCGAACTGGGATTGATTGTCTTCGCATATAACCGGCCAGGCTGACTATACCTCCAATATAAACGTCCTGTGCGAAGACCTACGATTATGTTTTGGGTCTGCTACAACGCAGTATATCGATCAGATGTCATAGGGAAAAAGCAAGTGACAAAGTCATTGATTCACAAACAGCTTCAAAGCTTATCGCCTAATTCATAGGATTTCAGCCGCACTAACCTTGGCACATGTCTCGAACGTAGTAAAATTGCCTAACTCAACTCGTGACAGCAGATTTTAAACTTTTTTTTTCTCTCATGCAAACATCACTAGAAGAAGGTAGGTTATCTGTTCATGACTGTGACTGTGTGCTGACCAACCTGTCATTTTCTTGAAAATTTCAGACACCGACAGCTTGACTCCGTCAATCCAGTGCTGGGGCGGCAGAGCCCCGCTGGACATCATGTCCTGGACGTTCAGATTGTTGGCCAGGCAGTAATGCAGGAAACCCACACAGCCGGGGAGGGACGACAGTTGTGGGTAGCAGTTACGACTGAGTTGAGATAGAACCTATTGGAGAGATAAATAAGTAGACATTAGCTCAGTAGCATTAGGTGAAGCTCTAAACAGATGAACACCCTTTATCGTGATTGCACTGTAATGTGTCTAACAGGATCACACTTAGAAGATACATGTCAGTGCGTTCAGATTCTACTGTGCATGAAACAGAAAACTAAAAGTAAAAATCAATCTACTCAAGAAGACCTCCACTCTCAGTAACAGAACTATTGTTTTTAATGCACAATACATTTATGCAGCCCTATTTAAAAAAAAACAAAAACAATATTTATTTTTTTGAGGGCTAATTTAATATCATATTCCATTTAATTCACCAGTTTGGTTGCGATAATGCACATAATCCTAACAACAATTTAACAAATATCATCTCCACAAAAAGTGCAACCCAACACTTCTATGGAAATATTTATACTGTCTTATTACCTTGGCTGTGACTTCAATGACTGATGAATTGAGCGCTGTGGTATCGAACTCCGTCGCTTTCTTTTTCGCTTCTTCTCTAGCATGAAATGCAGCGGTGTTTTCAGGTAGTATAGCAGAGGCAGATGCTGCAAAAGATAAAAACTACAATAATATGGAATTCAAAATCATACTGATGCAATACCGCCTGTGTTCTTTTCTGAGGTGCTTTTATTATGACTTTTTGCTTTCAGTTAAATTGATCTATTGACCATCTCGGTATGAAAGCTACCCGACTATCAGGGACAGTGACTGAAATCCTTTCAGTTCATGTACATAATCAAAGTGATAACACACACTGTCATGATCACCTGCTCTCAACGACCAGCCGACCACATGACGCCCGTACTTGTAGACAAGTTTCATCTCCGTCTGAAGATTTTCTGTTGCCTCGCTTTCTGAGTAAGAGAGTCTCCTATCTCTTATTTAGTTCTACAACCCTCTGCTGACCCGTGAGTAAAGATGTCGTGTAAAGCGAGCATTCAAAAACTGAAGCACTCTGAGTTCTGAAAGCTAGCAATGAAAGAGGATGACTTCACGACTAGGATCATCCTCCATCCTCCCCCTTCCTTCCCGTGCGAGTAGGGAAGGGGAGAGTAAGGGCTAAGAAGTCCCAAATCCAACGGAATGTACTTGGCTTGGAAAGCAAGTAGTGTTAAATTCAGTACTGAAATGGTACCGTGGCAATTTCAGGCAGGTGAGACATTGTCTGATACTTGCAGGGGCAGGCAGTCTATGAGTTATTAACAGCCCTTTGCTTGACCTCTCATAAAAGTTTTTCATTCTTCTCTCTTGGATATTACTCATGAAAGGATGTTATTTCATTCTTTAATTGCAAGGTTGGATTGTTGCCAACTAAGGATTAAACATTCGTATCGTACTCATGTGACTTCCAGTATCATCTAGTTAAGAGTGGTCCATCGTTTGTTCATCGACAGCAGCGTGAGCTACACAAAGAATAATATTGTTCTTCCGTTCGAGACATTGTGTTCTATAATAACGTCGAAAGTGGAAAAACAAGATTGATATTTGTATTCTATCACTCTTTTATCTCATCTAAAAAATAAATGTCCGAAAACACCGAACTACTTTTCATAATGATGTATTCTAAGGGAAATAATCAAAATATTTGCATTACTTTTCAATGAAGTGCAGTGCAGTGCAGGTGTACTAGAACTTGGATAATACGTATACCCTTGGAGCATGGAAAAATTATACTTATCATTTAGAAACATTTAAAATCGTTTACCTGCATAATGAAATAATAGAATAATACTGTATTGAATTCGTGCGTGTGAAATTCTTAGAATAACAAGGTATAATTATAAGAATTAAATGAGTATTTAATTTCGAAGTTCCACAGTACTCACCTACCTTTCTGTTCATCATACTCTGTATGGTATGGTTTATGACACAGAAGGAGGCTTAAAAGTTATTAAACGTAACTTATTATATGTAACATGATTAAATGTAACATGGCGATATCCGACTTGTAACGCTTACCTCCACTGCATGAGGGAGCCTCTGTTACTTTCTCATTCACTGGCTTCAATGCTTGGGCAATTTTTCTTGCTTTCTCATCTGTTGGTNGGGGGGGGGGGGGTCATGAATTCTATACTGGAGAAATTATTCATTCAAAGTTGTCTGAGAATTTTCATTTCATTGCACATTTCATTCTCTTCAAATACCATAATTTTGGGGCAAAATAATACCAAGTCGTTTTTTTTTTCACTTAATGAAAGCACACACGTTGAGCGTTCATTTCATACCTATATGTAGAGGCAACAAAAAGGCGACATAATTATCATTGTGACTGACTGCAAGACAAATTTTCACATCCTTACCGTAATGACTCCACACTGAGCTTGTGCCCAGACTTCCATTGCCTTGTCAACTTTGGCTGACTGTTGCACTTTGACCTCTGGTGCCGTCACTTCCTTGGCTGGATCGTACTCAGGAATGTCAAGATCCTCGCTATTTTTACCATTCATTGTTGACAGCGTCCAGCACAGATGACCAAAGTGATGGATGGTGTCTCCCTCGCTGGAGTTGGCAGTTGTTGTGGTCTGATCTGCTGGAAATAATCAAAACTCATTCTGTGCTTGTAGATGATACTCCCTTCGTCAAGATCCCTAACCGTCTCTATGTCGGAAGTTGCGTCTTACTTATAGATCTACTCTGCTTGATACTGACATGTTCACATCCCACAAGGAGCCAATGGCTCGTGGTAGACAAGGCACTGAGACCTGGTATGTTCACATACTGTACGTATAAATAGTGCTTTTCCACTGAACCCTCCGCAGCCTACCTCAGTGAACATCCTTTAACCCTTTAAGTCCCAAGAATGAATTTACTGTTAGAAAATGTATTTTTCTGTGTACTGAGTAAACAGTGTACATAGTTTTGTTGAATGCAGTATTAGAGATAAAATGTAAAGTCTAAGTACAGACCTTAATTTTGTGGTCACAGAGGCCATATTATACGAGTATGCTGGTTCTATCGCTTATCATAATTAAATACTTTTCCAAACTCATGTGCCAAATATGGAACATTGGGTCCTACAGGGTTAATACACGAAACCACCAAGAAAAGGTGTACTAGAACTGTTCTCATAAGATTATATTATTTCATAAGAACATCCATGTATATTAAACATGGATAAAACAGTAACTACCATCTACGTCCATTTATCCGTTATCAGAGCTTGAATTTCCAGATGGATTTATAGATTTTAAAGGGAATATGCATTCAATCTTTTTTAGGACACTAGTACGATTGATGCATTCCATATATAGTAATATTCGCTTTACCAAACACAGAAGTTTGCCTTAGGCAGTAGGCAGTGTTTGTGTGGTATATCCTTAGATTTGACCATATTTGTACATTAAATAAACACGGATAAAGAGCAACACCAGCAAACTGCAACATCAGTTACGCAAATTTCTGAAAAGCTTTGACTTTACAGGGATTAATTTGGCCTGGGTTCCTTCTAGCGGGGTGTTATCTATTTTTTAACTACGAATCGAAATTGGTTGTTTTCAAGTCATAGCTTCTCAGAAATTAGTATAAGGGAGGGTCATCTATTTTTTAACTATAAACTGAAAATGGTCATTATAATGTCACAGCTTTTCAGAATTTATTATAACGGGGGAAGTTATTTATTTTTTAACTATAAACTAAACCTGGTCTTTGTAAAGTCAAAGCTATTCAAAAATTAGTATAACTGACGAGGTACTTTGTTGGAATGGTCCTAAAATCAGATTTACCGTTGCCATGACGACCGTGTAGTAAAAGGTTGAGGAGACTGATCACCACGTTCTCAGTTCTGTGAAACTGTTGATTGGCAGCGCTACCTCGTCTCAGGATCTCAGTTACAAAAGACACCCAGAGCTTGGAGAAAAGGGCATTCTGACCCCCACCTGCTGTGGAAAACACAGGGGTTACCGGTACAAATAACCACATTTTTCATTCTCAATTTACATAGTCATTACCTACATATATATATATACAGAGGCAGAGAGAGGGAGAAAGAGAGAGAGTATGTGTGTGTGCGTGCGCGTGTGTGTGTGTGTGTGTGTGTGTGTGTGTGTGTGTGTGTGTGTGTGTGTGTGTGTGTGTGTGTGTGAGAGAGAGAGAGAGAGAGAGAGAGAGAGAGAGAGAGAGAGAGAGAGCACTTGCTTGCTTGCTTGCTTGCTTGTTTGCTTTGCATGATGGAGGTATAAAAATTTGTGAGTGAGCAGCAGAATTCTTCAACTATCTTGAACATTTTGCAGACGCACACGCATGCGCCCGATTTCTTGCTGATCGTCACAAATTCTTGTGAAAAGGCGAAGATGTCATCTGCGCTCAGACTTAATTTCCCTCAATAAGAACAACATAACCCACCACTTCACAATGTGTCATTCAGGATAACCCCAGGAGGAACTTGGTGCTCAGTTGTGTAAGCAGTGTTAAGCACCAAGCAAAAAAGAGGACTAAAACTAAACCATGAAATATGACATGATGGAAGAAAAAAGAGTAGCTGAAATCCGGTAGGTTAGATTCATAGAGTCAAAAGTCTGTACTGTTGAACACAAACAGCCTGTTTGTTTCTACTCCTAAAATACGGGAATACCTATTGCATAGCAGTGCCAAAAGTTATAAGGGTGACGCCACACACAAATCTGTGGAAGGACAGTAATTCTCACCATCTGCATATCCAAAAATCCGGTTTGTGACGGATGTAGGAAGTGATGCCATGTATCCAATCATAGTGAAGAGATTTGGGACCACGTGTCGAAATCTCGCTATGGGAGTGCTTACGAAATTTTGCACGATCTCTGTGATTTTCGCCTCTAGTCTGAATTCTTCTATGCAAGCTGTGGAAATGAAGAAAAGCCTATGAGTGTGTAAAGTAGGCGCGAAGTGAAGGAGAGTGGACTGGAGATAGAATGTTCTCGCAGTGTAGCATCTGAAATGTTTTCTTTTAAAACACATGAAGTTTAGCAAACCTTTACCTGTGTCTTTCGGTGCAGAAATGAGTTTAAAGTGGCTCCAACTTTAAATATGAAAAGAAGCAAACTTTGACTGGTCTTTTGGAATGCACAGATGGGCTTGGCCTGCTTTTTAAGTCGTGAAATGAAAGAAATGTTGACACTGACACTGACACTGACACTGACACTGACTTTTTAACTTGAAACTATATAATAAGAATTAGCATACATATCTAGATCTAGTAAAGGATCCAAAGCAAAGATGATCGTTAACAAATACACATCTAGTCTATAATATCATGAGAATGATCGAACTTTGACAAGTTCGTTCTAAAGCATAGATGATGGTTGGTAAGTTCAACTTATCTATCACATGAGAATGATCGTACTTTGGCAACTTCACTGTAAAGCAAAAATGTTCGTTAACAATTTCATCTTATCAGTGACATGAGAATGATCGTACCTTGGCAAGTTCGTTGTAAAGCAAAGATGAGCCTCAGCTGGTTCTCGCCGACCTCGTTATCCCACAGCTGACCAATCATACATCCAAGCACCATGAACATGACGTCCAGCTGGTTGTCTGAGTAACCCAGGGGGTCAAGGGTGCACAGATAGCCAAGGCTGGGGCGGAGACAACTCTGGAAATGATAAAAAGTGAAAAAAAGTGTGACTCTTCTGAATGGCTTCACGGCAATAACCAAGCAAGGCAAGAAAGAACTGCTAAAGGCCAAGGAAGGATAGAGTCGATTTACAGAGTTCTTGAGTCTGTAATGCGACAATAAGTACAGTTTACTCCGCTTAATGCACTAAATAATCGCAATTTCCCCTTATTTACAAGGCGATTTATATAACATAATGCTGTGTGCCTATACAAAAATCACTGAATATTCGCAACTCTTTTAAAAAGAAAATTGTTCTCGGCTCCCAAGAAATTGTGATAAAGGTGAAGTTGACAACGCAATAAGAAAACACGCGACATAGGAATGTATAAATGAAAAACAATTTACCTTCACTCTTTCCCAATGGGCGGGGCATATGTACAAGGGAAGCCAGGCGTTGATTGGTTCTCGGCTTGCGCCCACAGTAGCGTAGGAGAGCTCTGACTGCCACGTGCCGTCAAAGGAAAATCCTCCATGGGCTGAGAGTGGGTTCTCCAGGTTGATCTTGAACTCGAGAGCATCCATAATGGATGATCTGCTGACCAGAGAGCCACTGATGCTGCAGACTCGAATCTGAATGGCCATTAAAGGTTAAAGAAACACTCATTACTCGTTATGTTCCGGCTGCAGCTTCCTTTTTCTATGTCACTTGGGGATGAATTCTATATGATGTTCGAACGCCAAGCTTTTAGTGAGCAAAGATTATTGCACTTAAAGAAATTTCATAGAATGCGTCCAAGCACCTATAAATTAATAAAGTACGTTTCGGTTATAGCTTCCTTTTTCTACGTCACTCGGATATGAATTCCATATGATGTTTGAATACGAGGCCTTTAGTGAGCAAAGATTTATATACTTAAGGAAATTCTACAGAAAACGCCCAAGTACCCATTAACCAAAATTGCTCTTTGATAAATGCATTACAGCTGAACTGTAAAATTGAGTTCAGTGCAGTGTCTTGTGCAGGAGCACAACCCTTTGCTACTCCCTGCCCTGGAAAAAAAAAAACATACCGATGTAGGATCATCCAACACATGCTCGGGTCTAGCGACAGCCAATCCTAGGCCAATGGCGTTCTCTAAATCGTTTGCATCCATCAGGACATCTTTAACCGAGCACATAGACAAGATACAGTAGTAAAACTCCAGGGCATCGTCGCTGAGCAAGGCTAGATCTTCCGCTGTGGCGACTGCAGCTCGCTGAACTTGAGACTTTACGACATTGAAATTTTGAGCAACCCTTCTATCCATTAGTCTCTGTCGTCTGGATTTGCTGAACTGGAACATTTATGAAAAAAAGGATTATTCAGAACTAGGAACAGTGTATCCACAACGCACATACAACATATGAGTAGATGTACCGCCAAACACTTCGCCCTCATTGCATTGTTGATACAGACTATGCATCTGCATGTGCAGATCTGGAAGCCATGGACAAAATTAGAAAGGAAACACAGAAAATACTTGGCTTGATTCTAGACGATTGCTGCTGCTGCTGCTGCGCTGCTATTACTGTTGATTTAGTTATTTAGTTAAGAACATTCTGGTGAAAAGCAGTAAAAGAGGAAATTAATGTGTACTTGCTATTAATTAATTCATATTCCTTCCTTCCTTCCTTCCTTCGTTCCTTCTTTCCTTCAGTTCATCTCTGATTACCTGCTAAGTAAGTAAAGGAATCTATATATCGGTGAATACTAAAATTTCAACGACTCCTTTGATTTTCATAGAATCCGACCATGCAAACAGAGACAACTAAAATCTATTCTTTTTTCCGCCAGTTTTTTAGAAGGATAAAAAAACTGACTCTCCCCAGAAGACATTTATTATTCTCTGCCCTCTGTATTGGTAGGTTCAAGGGCGTAGCGAAGGTGTTTATTTTTTTTAAGGTAATCTGGCTCACATTCAACCAGCTGTCCGAAATCACCAATGCTTATACCCAAGAAATAAAAATATTACTGTCTACCAACACCATCATTTCCAGTCCCACATGGTCAGAATGCTGCAAAATTGCCAATGTAATATATCACAATAAAGTTATCTTCTAAACCACAATGACGATAACCAAACATACTACGGTGAGACACGTTTAATTTTTTTTTTAAAAGGATGAAGTAGATCTTTTGAGATTTCCTTCCTCTTGCTTCATCTAACCAAAGCAGTGACAAGGTTATCCGCTTTAGAAATGATTCCCATGAAGCAAACTAAAGCGCTATTCATCAGGAGCTCTGCAATGTTTGAATGATTACTAGATGATCTAGACTATCAGTGTCCCGTCGCCAAATGAAAAAAAACAAACTCGGCAAGACGTGTACTGAAACGGTCTTGCGCAAAAAAAAAAAAAGACATAAGGCACTGCCTTAATGGAGGATCAATAGCTTTTTTTTCTCAGATTATTGGCCATTTTGTGAGAAAAGGTTTTTCTTTTGATATTGCCTTTGGATGCAATATATGGAAATGTTGAATCTGGGAGACAGTGTGTGAGTTCTCAGATTATTGGCGAAGAAAACTAGCTAACGTCATCAGAATCTTAATGTCAGCTGTCAGTGCTTGTAAATGGTGTCTTATATTGTGAAATAGTATAAGGGTGACCCTTGAACTTCTTAATAAACATTTAGGATAACAGTAATTTTATTAGACAAGTAAGATAACATATTTGTAACATCAGATCCATATTACATCAACGCTCTGCCCCTCATATAACTTGTCCTTTTGTAACATGGAAAAGAAATTCCAACTGAACAAACTGGCAAAGAAAACAAATGGAACTGAACATGACAAAGTTCAGTGATGGAACGACTGACTTCATAACATAATCATAGTTGTAGTACGTATTTCGAAATCATGGCATTATTTTCTTTATCTAATCTACGATCCCACATGTACGAGTTAAGGATCTCACTTTTGTGTGTAGATAAGTAGATCTAAATATTTAAATTTTGATTTTACTTTGCCTACTTGTCTATATTCCAGACAGGTTTCCCTTCAAAAGCAGCTGCTAGTAGTGGAGAGCAAAACAAAGATGATGAGACGAAATCCCTCGTCGCACAAAAGGCAGACTCAGACTGACGGTGTTTTATGATCCTAGAGCTTGCTGCCCACTTCTTGTTCTCATCTTTTGGGAGGAACTGGCTTTTTTTTTCTGCTTCACAGCCTCACTAAATACATGTATGCCTTCAGCTTCGACATCATTTCACTTATCCCAAAGTCAACTGGAGACTTTCTCTATTACCTCGTTCTCCGAATAACAGAGTTTCATATCTCATCCCTGTTTCGATTCAGGACTCACCAACTTCCCTCTGAAACTCTGCCTTCACAGCCTGATTTCAGAATATTAATACAGTCTTCTCTTGGAAATAGTGCCTTTTTGAATATTAGCCTATTGCTAATGCCTACCTTTGCTTCATATCTCAAGTCCTGAGCTCTTGCAAGGAGGGAGACACCCTGCGCCTCTCCCCTCAGGTACTGAGCCAACATCGCATGGAGTTTGTCAATCTGGCAAAAAAAAGAAAGTTTTCTTTTGGTAAGTTTACAACTGTGGGTCCAGACATAGAAATATTTTTATCACAATCAATTCAGGTAGCATAATAATAGATCTACAGAACACGGAGGTCCTAATGTAAATACTGAGTTCTTAGAATGCATTGGAGAAAATCAAACTCTTCTGTTGTGAAAGTATATGCTCGGGGATGCATGTATGGGCGGGCGAGGCTATTGTGTTTAAACCATTGCCTTGGAATTACTGATGTGCTGAACAAGGAGACGAAAACGAGGAGTTGTAAGCATAGAAACTTCAATACCGATAGCGTCAGAGGGAGATGTCCTTTTCGTGATATCGTTTGAAGGCTTAATGAACTGTAGAGTTCAGCAAAAGAGCCAGCTCCTTTTTTCGCCTCATCAAGAACTGATCTTGTTTGGCCTGCGCGTGATTACCTACCGGAGTTCACAGGCACGTCTGTACCCTCCCTATCTTTCTGCCGGTCTACTCGTACATACGTACTCATGGCAGTGTTTCAAAATATAATCGGTAAGCTTGCCTGTCGAATTCATGGCAATCAGCAATGAGGATGTGTGTGCGAACTGCATGACATGATGTTCTGGACACATATCCATCGACATAATGCAGGTCAAGAGATTTTCAAAAAAAAACAATCTTACAAAAAAGTCATTATCTTTCTTGTTACTTGTTAGCTGTATGTTATACTGTGCAAAGGTGCCTCATGAGCCGCCGGTAATGTTCTTAAAACATATTCAGATTATGAAAGTGAAACTAGGTTACTGATAAGGCACATTCTATTCATTAAGGAGGAGGAATGTGACGCGGAGATGATATCTGGTAAGTGTGCCGCTAGGGAATTTGTCAAATTACTGTGAAAGATCAGTTTTGAGAAGGCAGACCAAAAAACCTAACACAATAAAATTTCCTGTCCTACCATTAATCGATCACATGCCCTCTCAACCTGCACTTTGAACGTGCTAATACTACACCACAGGGACGCTAACTTCACAACCGTTTAACACCTTACCTGCTGCTTGGGGACTGTTTTTTAACTTTCACTTGTAAGCCTAGTGTTCACCCATGATCCTAACAAACTCTCCAAATGCTCACAAGAAAAAGAATGTTAACACGGCTCAAAAACGTGTATCTCTGCATTCCACATCATCTACGGCAGGTTGGAATTAAAATAGCAACATGGGTATATTATGTGCCATGCAAAATTTACGTAACAGTGTTACCTTAGTTGGTCGATATGAATAATATGCAATTATCCTAGCATTATCCGCACTTACTTTGCCTTGAATGTCTTTGATGAATTCCATAACCTGAGCCCTGGTATCTTTGTCAAAACCAACTTTGAAAACTTCGGTGCTGGAAATCTTTGCTTGAAGACTATCCAGGCGATGCTTGAGTTTCATAACATCTGATGAATCAGAAACAGTGCAATTAGGAAAGATAATTTTAGCATTTACAATTTTAAATGTTGATTTCTTCGAGCATAATCAATAATTCACATGAAAATCAAAAGTATTCTGCTTGTTCATTGAGATTGCACAGTCCTTTTGCTATACAGATATGATTGTTATTTTCCATGATAGAATAAGCCAAAAGTTACCAAAAAAAAAAAAGGACACATACTTGGGATTAATTTTCCAAAGACGCATCCTCTCTCATAATATATTTCTCTCTATTCANCTTGAGTTTCATAACATCTGATGAATCAGAAACAGTGCAATTAGGAAAGATAATTTTAGCATTTACAATTTTAAATGTTGATTTCTCCTATAATCAATAATTCACATGAAAATCAAAAGTATTTTGCTTGTTCATTGAGATTGCACAGCCCTTTTACCATACAGATATGAGTTTTATTGTCCATGAAAGAATAAGCCAAAAGTTACCCAAAAAAAAAAAAAAAAAGGACACATATTTGGGATTAATTTTCCAATGACGCATCCTCTCTCATAATATATTTCTCTCTATTCAGCCTTTCCGGAATAATATGGCTAATTGTGTAAAATGACATACCTTCATTTGCCGTTATAGCGTCTGCTAGTTGTGACGTCAGAAGGTCGGTGTTCCTGGACAGAACCGCCAAATCCCAGAGCGCCCTGCCACTAACATCAGTTATAACATCACGACTCAGTCTGCCTACTTCACACGGGATTTGCAGTGTGTACTTCACATGATTCTAGAGATCAAAAGGACAGAGTTCTTAAAGGGAAAAAACTCTTTATTCTCATTACTGAAAGTAAAGGTAGCTGAATCTCATGATTTCATGGACTATGAAAAAAAATTTCAAGCTCAAAATTGTTCATTCTTATCATCTTGGGCATAAACAAAATGTGAGATGGGATCCAAGCTAACAGCACTTTGAGATCAGTATTCGTGGAGTTATTCTAATGGCTACGACTTTTTTATGATTCGAATATATGAGCCTCAAAGTAGGCCTACTTTATAGAATGAGTTAATTATAACTCTGCCGATGAAACGTCATTTTAGTATTCAGTATTGCTCTGTAACGAATTATAGTTTTTACCTTGGTAATGTTCATTGAAATTCCCACAGATAGTTCAGGAACTTTGGCAGCTTCATCGACATAGATCCAATACTCAGAAGACGCAACCAGTTCTGCAAACCAAAAAATGGAGGATGGAATAGTAATAATCTAGTGGAATATTATCTGTTTCTCAGAACAGTTATTGGCCATAAAGGATATCTACTTTACTGAAAAATAAAAAATAAAAATGTGTGAATAACAGCCTGCAAACAAGTACTTAAATCCCTCAATGAATTATGTGTCTGTGACAAAAAAGTATGCCTATGGCTTCGAGCAAAGAGACGAAAGTCTTACTGACGGATTTTTTTTTCTTTTGAAACAAAAATTAAGGGGGAGATTTTATGCTCTGAGATATTCTGAGATACAAGATAACAGATGGTGTGTTGCAAAAGATCTCATACATGTCTTCAGCTTTCGAACTGCCTATCAAGCAAAAACCGTACCTGTCTTTCCATCCTTTTCCACCGTATCAACGACGCCTTCAATAGTACCAGTATGAGAGCCTGTAGATACCAATTTGTTGTCCGTATTTGCAAGGTTGATTTCAAATTGAATTGGCCGTCCTCCACTGAAAAGAAAAAGAGAGGAACAGAACGTTAAGCTCCAAATTTTCAAAGGCTGAGCCCACTCGGCATTTTCAAATTCATTTCATTGCATTTTTGAGGGCTTTGAAAAACTGCAGACATATTTACTAAAATTTTCATGTACATGTGTTCATTGTTAATGTGGGAGTGTGAGTTGAATCGTATTTTGCTTCAAATTCTACAACCTTAGGTATGAGGAGGCGCAAGGAGTCTCTGAAGACTTGCGGAAGATGAGCAAATTTGTGAAACTTCAAAGCCTAAGAATTACTGAACGAGACCTTGGAATCAGCGAATGAGACTCCCTTCTGCTAGATCTGTATGAAAACATGCTTATGCACCAATGTGCAGCTGAAGGGTTTTCTTATACGAAGTTCCTTTCATCCTGTTTATCTAATTAGAGGTGCTTCATTTGATAATCTGCTGCTGGAAATGTCTTCTCCGTGCTCCGGACTTGCTCATACGAGCTCCCATTCCTATACTGAAAGTATTTCGATTCTTGAAATATGTGAATGCTTCGCTGTGTAGTTGTGGTACAGCTCTCTTGGATTTGATGAGGATGATCGCAGGCGAAAGTGTAAAATGACACATTTTCTTACGTGCCAGATGAAATACGAGCCACAGCTGAAACCATGTGAACATCTTTCACCTCCCCTCTGCTTCATGGGAGATTAAACTCTTTTTCTAGTGTTGCATTGCAGATACTTTGGTGCGTAACAGGTCACTGCAAACGCAGTGAAAATTGTAAGAAAAATTTCGCACCAAAATGCTAAACAGTGCGTGTTAAATTACTCACTAACTGTTCAGGGTCAGTTTCTTCTCCAAAGGACTTTAAGCCACAATAATGACATTTCGCTGGGACATTCCTTTGTCAATGTCCTTAGATAAGATAAATGAAAGATAAATGAAAGCCATTGATAAATAATCAAGTGATACGTTTTACCCGCTCTTCTTTAAGAGTTCATTATTTCTTAAGGAAGATAGGCAAAGGACAACGTTTAGACAACGTTCTAAAGAAAATTATTTTGATCGACTTTCATTTTACCTGATGTTCACGTAATCAAAGAGTTCCTCCAGTTTGTCCTTTAGGGCCTGAGGTCCGTCGCCTGGCTCACAGTACCGGTACATGCCTTTCTGGCTTCCTGCTTGAGAGATCCTGGTCAGGAACTGCAGATCATGTTCTGGAGAGAACAGTACGTACTGCAATGTGTCTGTGTCTACTAAGCGACAGATTCACTGTGGATATTGGGACGGAAACTCTAGCAAAAGCCCTTTCTGTTTCTCATTGCACTTTAATACAAGCATAATTTACTGCAAATCTCTATGGTATCCCCTCTTCATTCTCCACTGTCCAATTTACGCACACAGACTGGCTACAAACTTCGCCATTTCAAACTGAGACGGCAGAGTCATTGCCAATGCTGTAGATACTTTTAGTTATCTACTCCAATTAAATCTATAGTTTAATTGACATATATCTCGGTCTGACAGCCATATTGGATTCTGCAGCAATATCATAATGGAATCGGTATGCCCTAGAAATGCCTCTAAACTGTCTTCGACAGCAACTGGTAACTGGCTGAAATGGAAAATGATTAGGCTACAAGTACGTGTGGTTAAGCATCCATTTTTGTTTCTGTTAATAGTAAATTAATATAGAATTAGACACATACCTGCAGAGAAGCCAACTACATGAACAGTGACATCTTTACGAATTTTCTTGATAGACCGAGCCCATTTCTTGGCATATTCGTTGACTCTGCTGGCAGATGACACACTGTCCATACCGTCTGTCATGAAGAGGACTACTGTTTCGCTGATACTGTCATCTGTCATGAGAGTATGAAACGTTGGTTAATGGTGGATATCAGTGTCATGTGATGACTAAATCATCCTCATAATCAGTTACGTGTCTGTCATCTTCATGATTATCACTATTGTCATCAAAACCGCTGTCATTGCCAGCGTGCAGAGGAATGATCACATTTCACTATTTATGTTTTGGATTTATATAGTTTAGATCTAAAAACTGACAGGAAAGTAATAATGGCGATGATTATAGTGGTAGTAGTGGTAATGGTGATGATGATGACGATGACGATGACGATGATGATGATAATGTGTAATAGTCTATAACTTATTTTGTTGCGATACGGATTATGATCATTTTAATGTGATGGCGAAATGAGAATGAAAAATACAAACAGAAAAATTAAGTAAGACAGCTCGAAGAAAGAAAGAAAGAAAGAAAGAAAGAAAGAAAGAAAGAAAGAAAGAAAGAAAGAAATGTATGTACTTACCGTTTCTGTTCTTCATGACAGCCTCAGTATGGTCAAATGCCGCCTTGAAATTAGTAGTGCCATTAGCCTTGAGACGAGCGATATCCTCTCTGTAGCTTTGTGCAGTGAAAGAGATCGTCTCAGCCTGTGTGGCGTACACAATGATGTCAATGATCTTGCTGGCATCACTCAGGCCCTGGCTGACGATTTCAGTCATAGCTGTCTTAACCTATGCATGAAGCGAAATTAGTAGATATTTTCATTCCCGTCACATGATCAAGGGTTTGTGGTTCACACATTGATTTGTTTACTTGCTTGGCGCATGCGCAGCTGCTTATCATTCATAATTTCCTGCAAATAGCTTTCTATTCAAATCTATAGTCCTTCAGGATTTTGATAATGACGATGATGACTGTGATAATGATGACAATAATAAAAAAGGGGAAGAGTATTTAATTTTCTGATGATGACGACAATGATGGTGGTGATGGTGGTAATGACAGCGCATAATATGCGATATAGAATGTAATGTATTAAAATGTCATAGTCTATTCAAACGTTTTACAAACGCTGCTGTGATGAAACATTTTATTTTGTATCGTTATAAAATAGTGATGGTGGTGGTGGTGGTGATGGTGGTGATTGATGGTGTTGGTGGTAGTGTAATGGTGATGATGATGGTGATGGTGATGGTGATGGTGGCAGTGATGATGATAACAATGTTTTTTATCTTATATTTGTGATATGGCATATCAAAGTGTCATTTTCAAATTCTGAACAAGCGCTGGTATGGTGGAACTTTTCAGTTTCTCATCACTGTTCAAATGTTAGTGGTGATAATGATACCGGGGACAGTAATCATGATCATAGCTTTTAGTGTGAAATATTATACTGTAGTTAATTCAGACATGAATATGGGTATTTGTAATTTTATATGCGCATATGTCATATAAGGCACACCTGGTTAAAAGGGTTCCCTGACATGGATCCACTGCGATCCACAACAAGAATGACGTGAGTCATATGTCATATAAGGCACACCTGGTTAAAAGGGTTCCCTGACATGGATCCACTGCGATCCACAACAAGAATGACGTGAGATTTCTCGCTTTTGGTTGTGCTCAGCTCACGGATGAGATCGGCACACCAGTCACTGCTCATATTCCCACGGATGTGCATTCGCTGGTCGTGACTGAAGGTAATGTCACTGTCTGTCAAACAAAGGGAAAAGGTGAAGTAATGCCATCAAGTCCGCCTAACCGCAATACTTCCGAGACATGTGAAAAAATTGAGATTAATAAGAACTGCGATTATCCAGTAACATTTATATAGAAAGTACAGTAGTATTTGTACAGTTCGGTGATTAATTAAAAGAACCTGAGATTAAACGAACTTTATTGTAGTCTAGAGGAGAACATGTGTAGAACTAAGTGTCTGTCCTTTTTTGAATATACCGTACATAAGTGTGGACCGATGTTAATCAGTAGGGAGGTGGGGGTGAGGACGGAGGGGGGAAGGGGGAGAGGAGGGAGGTGATTTCCCCACGTGCCTGAAAATTCCGGTTAGAGATCCCGCGCAGGCCAAACAAAGCAGATTTTGCTCATTCTCCTCAGTTCAGTTTGCTAATACTTTTAAACGGTATTCGTAAACAGAATACAGCCTTCACTAGGACCATCAGTTTTGAAGTATATATGAATACTAACTCCTTCTTAAGGTCTTTGGCACCTATTGTTTTTTTCTTCTTTTGGCCCTATTAAAATATACCACTGTGATTTGGGGAAATTTCTTCCATGGAGGTTAATGTACTTCTTTTGCCCGATCTTTTAACGGGAAGAAAAAGGGGGGTCAACGCCCAAAATTTTTCACAAATCTCTTTCGAAAAAGATCACCTCCAATTCTGATTTGGTCCCCAATATTTCATTTGGCTGGTTTTGACCACGTGCAAATACATAGGCCTACACACTTCATGTGTTTTTTATTTAGAAGGCTCAAATTGTACCTGAAACTTTAAAATTGAATGCTTTATTTAGATCACAGATCATTTACATATTTCTACACCCTGACACTGGCTGGCAGGGCCCAAAAGAGGGGGATTTTATATACATATTAGCGGATTAATTGCAATGAGTGATTTGCCCTTCTAATAGGTGCCAAAAGCCTTAATTCGTGTTCAGCACAGCAAGGGACGCAACTCCAGAAATGCCTAGGCACTGGTTTACTGAGTTGTGACCTGCCCTCAAAAGTTATATCACTTATTTTTTTATTGGTTGACGTCTTGACGCCGTCTCCGTTTCTTTCTTTTTGAAATCTGCTAACTAGTTCGTTTGATAAAAACGGTAATCGTTTGTGTTTGTGTTTTTGTGCCAGAGATCCAGTGGTCTTTGAATGACGTTATGCCTATGACTTCATGTAAGAAGTTTAAAATTAAGAACTTTGGGAACAGCCGTAAAAATTTGTTTTCACAGATAAATAAAACAAATTTAATGCTGCAAATTTTCGATCTGAGAATGTCTCCTTCAGGTTTAATACGATTCTAAGACACACAATGAACTAGTGAAACTACTTACAGGTAAAAATGACGAATGAAACAAGTAAAGAATTTTTTTTTTTTTAAGTTCCGAGGTAGAGAGTGAGTACAACATGCTTAAAACAGGTGAAAGGTAGTCGTCAGTGAGTGATTGTAATGATTATAACCAACCTGGGGTGTCTTGTATCTGTACAGTCTCTACCCTGACCTCAACGGTCAGTGGCTTGCTCAGGAGCTGTTCTTGGAGTCGCTTTACTTCCTCGGGTACCTTCATGTCTCTGTCTACAGAGCTACCTGACCAGGCAGAGGCGGCACCTCTACTGGCCTTAGTAGCCATCCTGTTAATACCCCTCTGTCTCTCTGACCGCTCTGTACTAGCTGAATTCTGCGTTCAGTATAATGTCTTTAACAGTGGTGGATCCTGACTGAGTCCACCAGCCAGCAAATCCTGTCTATATGATGGAGAAAACAGATCTATTACACTAACAGTTTTAACATTGGTGCAATGTCTGTGTTATATGATCTCAAGGAACTTGTCTGTTGTCACTTCAAGCACTATATGTGTATGTGTTGCCACATGGGAAAACCCGTTGGGTCTTGCCATGGGTAATTTTGAGACAGAGCCTTGAAAAGTCGACTTTCGACTTCTTGGGCCAAATTGAGATTTCTGCGGAATCGGATAGTTCATTCATTTATTTTTCATTTCATGTAAACTTTAATAATGAAGATGAGGTTTAAATGTTCTTTTTTCAGTGTTTTAATGACGCACCTTTCGCTCTAGGACGTTGTTAAAATGACTTTAAACTCGATTTTCTCAAAATCTATAATGGCAATGGTAAATTGGTAAGTTTAAAAGTATGTCCATTACTTTGGAACTGATAGAGATATTGACCTCAAATAAAGTGCAAAGTGTTCAGAAATAAATGGAGATTAATATTTTATCAATAACTCCATTTTCATATCTGGAAAGATGTGAAGGGTTTTTCCATGCGCCCTGACATATAATACTCGAACAGAATTAACCTAAGTGATCCTGCATTTGCTACGTAACTGCATGTATGTGTCTGTCTATGCTTTATGAGTTTGATACATCATAAACATGTAAAAAAGATAATGTGTTGTGAAAATGAAGACAGATTTCTGTTTACTACATAATACTATACCTTTGTTTTACCAGCTGTTACACAAACTATATGTTACATGAATATGTTTTGACAGTCACTTCATTACCATAAATTTCTTGTGCCCAGTCTTTTTGTTTGTTAATACGCTTTTGCTATTACTATACCACATTACGTTTAAACGATCCAACTATAAAATGTGCTACGTATTCGTACCTAAAAGACACTCTCTCACATTATTTATCGGCAGTCATGTAACAATAGTATATATTCCGCTAAAAAGACGCCTAGTTTAACAACAACACTTAACACCTTAAATGATTTTTGTTTTTTAATTTTAATGCGAGAAGTTAGTTTGATAGATATACGCACGTATATTTTATCCTGTGCTGCAATACAATGTTAGAACAGGTCACTCAACAGTCAACACGATAGCATGTATTTGCTTTTGTCCTTCGTTACGATGCGAGAATGATTAGTACAAACACTGTAGGCGCTTTTATCATAACGGAACCACATACTCCTCTGGTGCAACAGCGCGTTATACTGTACTCAAGACAGCTGATGCAATACACCGGCCATTCCGACTTTGCTGTTTCGGTGAGCTTACTAAGCCTGAACTGGAGAAAAGGATATTCCCGTACTGAAGTCCCCGGTGAAAGTCCAGGTAATTTCACAAACCAGACGTCAGGCAGTGGTGGTGAAATGTGAACATAGGAGGACCAGGTTAACCACTGTTGATTGGTATAGTTGATGTAACGGTATACAGCGTACCGAATAGGTTATAGTGAAACTGCGTGTAAAACACATCCACACACCCAAGGACGAAGCTCTTGAGTGACCATGTGCCTTCCCGCTGCATACTGTATTTAGCCCATGTACCACGTCTGTGGTCTGGGCTTATTTCTAATAAGCTTGTTGTAATCCAAGATAATGCGATAATATAGAGGAAGCCTGATAACACATTCATCCTTCGGACCAAGCTACTGGTGGTGTGTTACTGTTACTAGAAGTTTTGTGTTATCCAAATTGCTCTTTATAAGAAAGCTGCCGGGAATGTTCTGTGACAGTATACTAGGCATGGGATTGTGTTAAGCAGCGGTTGTCTTAACTATGTATGTACATGGCATACAACTTCTTAAGTAGGCTATAGAGGAACTGAAACGACACATCCAAGCTTTTGAAAGATTCGAGAATACAGTGCTAAAATACAGTACACGGGAAGTATGATATTAACATATCGACCTTCAGATGAAGTTATTGAGCGTGTGTTAAGAGCAGTTTTATCCAGATCGCTCATTATTCAAAACGTGAAAAAAATAATCAGCAACTGAAACTGTTCAGTGCAGTGGTATTGGGGAAATACCAAACAAGGGATTGTGTTAAGCAGTGGTCGTGTTATCAGATTTCCAACCTCCTTTTTTTTTGTTTTGTTTTGTTTTTAACTGCGATAAGAAGGGATCGTGTTAAGCAACGGATTAATATGTATAACAAGGTACAACCTCGGCCCTACTGAGGTTACCACAACCCGGCTATAAGTTAATTTGGGTCAGTGCACCCTGGTAAAAGTTAATCGATCAATTTTCCAGTCAATAGAATGTCAGGGTTCTCTTGCCGCTATTGTAGTGAACGCTGCCGTTGGTGGTACTGGTGCATAACATTACTGACGTAGCAGACAGGGGCGTTTTCAGCAACATTCAAATATTTAACTTTGCCGTTCCCTATTCCGCACGTAACAGACGTTTTCTCCCTGAGAACGTCTTGCTACAGACTTACTGCCTGTGCAAGTATAGTGGAATTTCGGTATTAAATACATTGTACTTATTCAAGAAGTATGCCTTGTTATTAAGTGTTTAAGTTTCAAATGCACGGATTTATTATTATTCTATCATTTCATGATCCAGGTTGACCTCGATAGTAAGTATATCTCAATAATCAGTTTTAACTTTTTCCATGCACTAAGGGTGTACTTTATCTCGTGGATATTCTACTGTTAATTTATGAAGGCACGATCTATCATAGACTTCACTCCACTTTGAAAACCAAATCTACACTTTGCTAATTTGGGGTAACCTGACCACAAATCTACCACCAATGATACACGTAGTTTTACTGTAGTGTGAGTTCACATGCACGAACTCATTAGCTTTCTACGATTTGGACCTTGATAATAGGTTTACCTCAGAAACTGAAAATAAAAGGGATTTTTTTCCCACATGGTAAAAATCCATTTGTAACCCACCCTTGGCCTAGTGTTAAAACTGACCCAACACCGGTCCTAATTATGTTAATTACAGGACCAATAAAACGATAATGATAGCGTCAGTTCGCCATTGTGCTGGCACAAAACATGTTTTGGAAAGTATGTAATGGATTTATTTTTTTTTAAATGGTCGACTTATTGAAATAAGAGATGTAAGAAAAGCAAGTGAATAGATGTACCTCAATAATAAGTATGGTGGAGCACATTTACAACGAACACGCTTAGTGCTGTAAGCACGGATACTGAGAAAGTATTTTTGGTCCCAGTTTTTCTTCTCTAAGGGTACGTGTATGGTTAATACGTATTTCTGTTAATAAGAACACTTTTGGTCGGTCGGTCCGAGGTGTACGCATTATCCGTGCTTCACTGTATGTCTCTTCTATGATTGTGTATAGGTATACATGTTTTCGAGATTTGGATTGTATTATTTTTTGCTCCAATTATCTATAAACCTTCGTTCTTGCATTTCATCGCAGCTGAGGTTCGTGTCTTCTTGACGTCAGTAACAAACAATGACACGACACAAACCCTAGCGGCACTTTTCCCTTCCTTTTTTCAATCATGAAATAATAAAGAAAAACACACATGAGCACCGTCCTCACAACACATTACTCTTGCAAAGCCTGCATCATGTGCATGTAACAGAACGCTCAGCAGGGGCCGGTAACTGACCAGCATGAAGGGGTTGACCCCGTTTTGGAATGCCGATACAACCTTCTGTCGCCATACCAGTGACTATGTTGCTAAATATAGAATGTAACCCCTTGGTTCGCGTAAGCGTGTCCTTGACCTCTTCATTCTGTTCGGGTTTCAGATCTGTAAGTGTAATAGGATTGGACCCTTTTTTCCTCTACGGGCTATATTAACACTTTGAGCTGCCCTCTGAACCCAAAGTTTTAGCATTCACCCAGACCCATACCAGATTGAAGCTCATTATGTGGCCCAAATTTTAAGACTTACCCAACCCTAGCAAGCCCATTGAAATTTTGAGCTTGGTTGCTATTTGTAAACAGACCCTACATTTTTCACTGGTCAATGCCAAACCCCTCCTCTTCCGCCTGAGCACACCCTTGACCTGGCAGTTCCAGCCCAGGGCTAAATAGTGCCTGGTAAAATAAAGCAAAATGGACACAGATTCCCATGATATCAAAATTTCCCCCCTGGAGCCCTTATTACTGGAAGCAGGGCGTGCCAAAAGAGGGAAAAGGGGAGATGAAATATACTCCCTAACTTGTAGAACCACAAAGTGAAAGTACAATTACAGGCCTGTAACCTTTATACAGCATGAGACTGTCGGGGTAGAGGCAGGTTTACAGATAGACAGGCACATGTGGAAAGACGGACGGAGGTCAGAGAGGGAGAGAGAGAGAGAGAGAGAGAGAGAGAGAGAGAGAGAGAGAGAGAGAGAGAGAGATGTGCAGGACAGATCAGGGTCGTAGCTAGGATTCAGTGATCCTTACTTGCTGCACAATATATGGCACATCGTCTTGTGATTATTTGATGACCGAGCACACACTTAAATTGGGATGCCATTCATTTTGCATACCATGCCCTGAACTTTCTGTGGTTTTAACAAAACCGTATCATTTAGCTGACCTTAGATACATGTGTTCACAATGTGGTAACGCCGAGAAACAATGTGCCTGTGGCTCAGTTATGAAGACAAGAGTCAATAAAGAATAATATTTCTAGACTAAAATGTATCTATTGAAGAGGCTTCGCACATTATGATGTAGTGACCAGTAAGACAGATGAAATCTAAATAAAAGAAATAATTAGTGGACACAAATATTCACGCACATCTGGGCGGAGGTAGCTACTGTATATTTGAAGAAAAAAAAATTATGAACACGCACAGAGTCAAGTCAGTCTTGCACTGCAGTAACTTTATTTGCACCACATTTATCATCATCCATCTCACAAAGGGGCCTACGACATTTGCTAGTTTGTCGCTTATGCCGCTGCATGAGATATGGAGTTATGCTGAGAAAAAAATATGTCTGCAGTCAGTCATTTTTGGCTTCTGTCTCAGTGCCTGGATATGACATGCACATGAACACACATACATGCATGCACAGCTTTGCACTCAGTAACGATTAGATTAGACAGAGGTTACACATTCAGTATGAAAATTCACCTGATAATTTAATATCAAGAGTCATGTCACATGAGCGTCATTTCTGAGGCACGGTAGTATACTGGTAACCAACAGACAAATTGGAGTTTTGGTCTGATACATAATAATATTAACATATCATAATATAAGCACATAATGACTGGACTGTGTGACAAGTACATGTAATGCAACATTTAGTACACGTTTACTGTATACATAATCATTAAGACGATGACGGATGAGCAAACAATTTTACCACACTGCAACCTCGATAGTAAGTATCTCAATTAATAGTTCGTTATTTGAGTACAAAACCCCAATAAATGCCACCCTGATACTACTGATAGAAATTTAGGTGTTGAAGCCTTTGTACTGCAAAAATCTCAGGCACTGAGATTCAACAATTTCATGGTAGATAGGGAACTGCAAAGGACCTCCTTATACTCATATGATGCACTAATGGAGCACAAATCTAAATGTTGCACTCACTTGTTCAGACTTTTCGCAAAAAGTCTTTATAAGAATGTTAGTATTAGTGCCCTTTCCCAATATGAGCCAGCGTCAAACTTTTGCACTTAGTGATGTCAGTGACAAAAACCAACACAACTTTTCTGACTGCAGCTTAGTAAGTTCTAACTCAATAGACTAAACATTATGATACAATATAATGTTTTCACCAGGTCATATGAGTGTGTCATTCCTCACCCTCTTCTCATGAACAATTTGGACTGGGAGATTTGCAAATTTTGTGAGGTGGGGAGAGTTTAGATTTTTGTCTGAAATTTTTTAGTCTCTGTGCAAAACATAAGGCAGAATTGCCCCACCTTCCATGAATCTTATGGAGGATTTTGAAATTTAAAGGGTGAATAGTGCAATTCGAAGAAAATGCTGCATAACAGTAACACCACACAGAGCTAACCTCTACAAAACCGTTTTACTTAGTACAGTTTTCTGAAAATGAGAGTTCTTTGCTTCTCCTGTAGAACTTGGAAGCTGGCGTTTATTGAGGAATTGCATCCAAGCAATGATTTAGCCTCATTATTAAATATGAATTTCCATGTTCAGATTGATAGTTATACCCCTTAACAACCTAGCCGTCATAGGTGCCAAGTTTAGGTGAATCTGAGATTTTACATGATTGGAAACCCGACCATTTCATACAACCCTTTTTAACACTCTTTTATCCCCATGTTGAGAAAAAAACAATCTGTGTTTGTGATCTTAAACTTTTTTATCTCATGACAACAGCAAAATTCACATGACATCAAACCATTAACTCCATTTTGCTAAGAAAAAAGCGCAAATGTCCCTTGCAACAAATAGGTTCTCGGGAGCTATTTGAAGCTTGATAATAAGCACATCTCATTAATTAACAAATACACTTTTCCTATGCTTAAAGGCATACAGTGAATATTAAGCACCCATTTAATAAGTATACTTTATTATTAAGTATGAATTTCATATCCATCCATTCATCATTATTCTATCATTTCATTATTCAGATGGACTTCAGTATTATGTATACTTCAATAATAAGTATACTTTCTCCATCCATCATGGCATACTATATACTGAGGTTCCTCTGTACTTATTATCCAAGTTTGATTGCATTAGACCACAACATATAAGCAGGAACTCACTTCCTGGCCCTGTTATTATTATTATTATATTGCATTATGTTTGTAATCAGGATGTAAATGGCATTGAACAGACAAAGGGGAAAATAGTGGGGTAAATGGAAAATAGTGGGAAAGGCAGGAAAAGTGGGAAGTATCGGGAAAAGGAAACAAATCAGGGAAAACAGCAAAAGAGGAACATAGCAGGGAAATGCAAAATAGTGGGGGAAAGGCAGGCAAGCAGGAAATAGGAAAATGGTGGGAAAAGGTCAGGAAAAGTGAAAAATGGGGAGGGGAGGGGGTGGGGGTGTGGAAAACAGCAGGAAAATGGAAAATTGTGGGAAAAGGCAGGAAAAGTGGAAAATAGCAGAAGTTATGCATCCTGTGTAATGTTCAGGTCCCCAGTCTCTTACTTTTCCTCATCAACTCAATCATCTCATCAACTCAATCATCTCATCACCTCAATCATCTCATCAACACAATACCATAGACTTATTCCCTAAAATCAAAGCTTATATCAGGTCTTACTATATACAGACAGGCTTAATCGCAACTCTCTAAGAACACAGAATAAACTGCCATTTAGTGGGGCTGTGATAAAGTAGGGTAGTTTTTGCACGATACGGTCCACCCAGAGTACAGTTTAATTTGTGAGGCTATACCATAATGCTCATTTCCCTAATCTTATTAATCATTCCACCTTCATGACTGCACATGCTTTAGTGCTAATGGTCTGAGCATTCATATCCAGTGCTAAACCATCCATCCACTAACACTACAGATGATGCTTTCATGTAGATAAAGCTATATGATTTAGCTGAAACCCTGATCTTCTTGTCATCAAATGGGATTAAAAACAGCAAAAGCTTGATTAACTTGCAACATGCTTTCATGTCAATAAAGCTCTATATAGTTTTTAGCTGAAACCCTCATCCTCTTGTCATCAAATGGGATTGAAAAAAAGCAAATAAGCTTATTAAGTTGCAACATGCTTTCATGTCAATAAAGCTATATATTTTTTTTAGATATAACCCCTACCCTCTTGTTATCAAATGGGATTGAAAAAACCAAATAATCTTATTAAGTTGCAATATGCTTTCGTGTCGATAAAGCTATATATTTTTTAGCTAAAACCTTCACCCTACCTCTAGTCATAAATGGGATTGAAAACAATAAAAAAAACATATTAAGTTGCAACAAACCAGAAGGTGATACGTAAGAGAAATATACATAATATAAAGAGAAAAAAAAAAAAAAATCCAAGCTGAAAGTTTTTAGACTGGATATATTCTTTGGGTCTTCAAGAAAGACAGTTTCAGATCCAGATACAGCTGACTTCTTCAGAGCTGTCAAGATGGAGTCACTACACCACACTCACAGCAAAAGGACTGACAATGACTATGGTAAATGAGCATAAATTCAGAGCAATAAAAGAATTATGTACATATCGTAAAGGATGAGCACAGTTTTTATGGTGGACTAAATATCAGGCAATGTTCGGTTCATTTCAAGGAATGCTAATTGTCATAAGATTCAAACTCCCTTACTGATCCAACAATCTGTCAAAGGCATTTTAACAAGGACTTACTGCTAACCAAATACAGTGAAACTCAGATATAACGAGGTCGCCGGGACCGACCATCGGTGCTCGTTAGAACCGATGGCTCGTTACACACATGGTCCACTGAAAATCATGTAAAAACTGTCAGTAGTGTCAGGGAGACCCATATACTAGATCTAACATGGCTAGACTGCTCGCTGCGGGTAGAGCGGAAGCGCCTTGTCTACCCAGAGGTCACCCAGGTAAACATGCCAGCATGCCACAAGTTTGCCACAAACCTGGGGGCCCCGCGATAGTAATCACTGTTTCTGCAATTGTTATGATTGAAATCAAAATTGCCTAGCGCAATGATTGGTCTAAACAACAGGCTTGGCCAATCATTAGCCGAGCATATGAATCCCATCTTCCTCCCGTCGCATGGTCACATCTCCACCGCATCCTTCCCTACCCCGCTTCTTGGCCTACTGCGCAACTAGTTTGTACCGGTAATCGTACCGGTAAATTACATAACCGAGACAGCGAGACTTGCCTATTGTTGGCAACTGTTACGTAGCCTAAACGTTCGAGTTCCTCGCCGCTGAAAGTTTTATTGCGGACGAAAGGGTTGCGAGGGCTTAACTGCAGGTCGGTTACCTCGTTAGGGCCGAGTTTAGCGGATTTTGTGCTCATTATATGAGAGGCAAGTTTACTATTACAAAGAAGGTACATGCGAGAACTCCTTTTATCCGTGCTCGTTATATTCGAGTTTCACTGTATACAGATGATTAAATCTCCTCTCACTGAAGGTGTGATTTTCAGTGTTAGTAACCTATATTTTAAGCAATGGCCAATCCTTGTTTTAGCTGGATCAGGTCAACAAGTATGGCAAACACAGTATTGCATTTTGTGATCCAGGCAGATCCAAAGTGAAACATGTTATGCATATGTCTTATCATAGCCAATAAGGCTTTCAAAGTTACTGAAGGGAAACGTTTTCCTCTGCCTGAGCATCTGCTAGTTTACCCATTCTTCAGCTCTCTTACTGTCCCCACACAACAAAGAACATGCACGTACATTAAACTTATGACTCTGAATTAAGGTTACAGACTTCTAATTGGCTGAAAATAACAAGCTGTCAAGTGTCATATGCGTTAGGAAGACAGTAAAAAATCTGTCTTTTGGACAGATTGTGGAGAATGGGGCCTAGATTCGTGAACCTACTGTGAATAATTTTACATTCGCTCCTGATTTTGTAAATTAAACCTGAAGTTTGGGTCATTCACTTCGGCGGAGTACTTGTCGTTAAGGAAACTGGTTAGCTTGTTTACACCTTTCGATGTATTGGTTCGCAGCTCGAAAACGAACTGCAAGATCTATATTTTGAACATCATTTTTTTAATAAGTTCATTGAATTCTGCAAATAATTAAAGAAGACTTAGAGATTGTGGACTTTCTTGTAACTGACAAGTTTCTTGGCTCAAAGAGGGAAATTGGATTAGGCTTCTGTAACCTGTAGGCCTGAGCTCTGACAAAATGTGCAAGGGATGCCATTCACTTTTCAGAAAATACTCTGAAAGCTACCACTTACTGCATTTGGTGGAAACAAAACATATCTCTATAATATTGCATTCAATGTGAAATATTATTAAACACTGAGAAACTTCAAAGCAGGCTATCCTGACATTTGAAAACCAAAAAATCTGAAAGATTTATTACATAATGATTTTTTTAGCCGCACAATTTCTATGATTTATGTCAGAGAGGAATCTCTGAGAAAGACAACATTTTATAGTAATGTACAGTACATAGCAATAGTCAGAAAAATTGAGCAAACTTTTGGAGTTGACAGTCTGCCCAGATGCCATGGCAATATCATTTTGCTTTGATCATAAAAGAAGCAAAGTTATCAATGAAATAAGCAAGAGAACAAAATTATGAAAAAAAAAAAGAGATCATTAATGGATTTGTGGAATTAAAAAACAACATCAGCAAAGAAAATATCAAAGGAAAACAATTATATTAGCCCCTTTTGCTAAGCTTAACAATTTCAATCTAGATCTAGTGTAACTACATGAAAAATATAATTTAAAAATAATGTCATTTGGCTAATGCAAACATTGATAATTACATTTTCTCAAATTAGCTTCACCACTAAATGTGCATCTCCATTACACCCACTCAAATCTGATTTCTCAGGAAGTTACTATTGTAATATTTTTTTACATATTATATATGTTCAGCAGGGAGACTCTTCACCGGCTTTTGAGTCGGAGAACGGAGCATATACAGACATATCCGGAATGCAATGATGTAGGTTCTGTCAATAACTAAATATATTTTACATATGCCACAGAGCTTACTGTGTGGTCCATGTGACACTATGGTTCAAGAAATATCAGTGCAAAAATGCACAACTTATTTCTGAAGTGTCCCAAATATCCTATTTTTTTTACCTTGAAATGAAATCTACCTCATGAAACATGTTATTTCTTAAGACTGTGATTTCATTCTACCCTTTTTAGTAGACTTAAACAAATCTGGAGGCATTGGAAAAGTATGCAGTTAAAAACTGAAAGGTAGTGTCCACTTTACATGATGTTTATACAAGCCGTGTCATTACTGCCGGTCTTGATAATAATGACGACAATAGTGATGGTAAAATGATTGATAGTCAATGCTTTTTTCTTTCCTGCACCACATAATTATGATATCTGAGTGATATGAAAGCTGCTAGATTTCCTCATATTGATATGATGACATTAACAACAATTACAACTGATATATACCTGTATTTTCTCCTTGAAATTTTAGTAATTATAAAGATGGTTTCTTCATCACTATTATCAGTATGTGTGAAGATGAGTGCAATTTTATTTGGATTACAACAAGATCTTGGTAAACATATCCATGTTGTGTATTTCTATTTTTAATTTCCACCTTTAAGTTTCCTTTTTTTGACACCCTCTCAGCAATTCGTTGACCTCATTTTTTTATTTATTTTAGTCTACCTCATATTATGCTTAACAAAAGAAAGTAACATTATGACATTTTTACTGCCTTTAATGCTTAATGTCCATATGATACATGTATCTACCAATCATTTTATCAAGCAGTCATAACAAGTGTCTTTGAACCAAAATAATAAGAGTCAATAAATAAATGTTACAAACACATTTATGATGTAAATTTTTATCGGTACAGATGCAGCTGGAGTTAAATGACACTAAATGACAAATTATACAATTTACAATCTCAAATTTTCAGTCATTAGTCCTGTGTCAAGGTAATAAATATTTAATTAACCAAACACAGGGTAGTAGGAACTTAATAGAAGAATTAAATTTTTATTATCCTGAGTTTGGTTCATTCAAGTTTTATTACCTTGAAAAGAGGATTTATATCCAGAAATTTGGGATTATCATTTGTATAATTTGCTGCTTAGTGTCATTTAATTCCCATTATATCTGTTCCCATAAATTTTCACTCCATAAATGGGTTTATGACATTTATTTATTGTCTCATCTACCCGTTTTGCAGTCACTTTTATTTTCATTCCAAAATGACACATAACTTGTAACATTATTTCACATTAGACAACATATGAGCTGGACTTAATAAAGGTCATACAAGATAACTATTGCTTACAACTCATTATCATCATTATGAAATAAACATTGTCAAAATTATACACCTAGTCTATATCAAGAAAAAAAGATAAAATTCTGAATTCTTTATGTACAGTTGGGTTTCATTCATTTCATTCATTGGGTTTACTTATAGTCATGGAACAAGCATCCACCAGTGTAAAGGACTGGGCAATTTAACACGCTCCATACTGACAGTGGTAACACGTGATCATATGAAGTGTTACAATGAAAAAAAAAATAAGAAATGAAGCACACAAAAAAATCTGTGAAGATATGTTTCTAAACATGTAACTCCTATGTATGTCCGTGCATATGTATGTATGTATGTATGTATGTATGTATGTATGTATGTATGTATGTATGTATATGTAACTTCACTGCATAATATATAAATCAGTGACTGACAATGATGGAGACTCAATGAATGAAAGACAATCAAAGACATTAGACCTCTTGGGTCTCTGATACTTCAAGGCAAATCTGTCCATTAACTCCATGCAGTCTGTTTGGAAAAAAAAATATTGGCAGCAAAACAAACTGCCAGGCCCAATTAACTGCAGAACCATGAGCACATGAAATTTGTTACAGTTAAGTACAGCTATAATTAATGCAGAGATGTAAGCTCACATTATTCAAAAACTGTGGCTGGAAAAGTTATGTGACTCACATCAGTGCTGGCACAAAAAGCCTGAACAAATCTTATTCAATAACTAGCAGATGTGTGCTACCAACACCGGGATCATCAAGGAAACACAGATGATAAAATGAAGGCTTTGTATATTGTTCACAATCACCTGAACAATACACTGTGGACTTTGTATACCAAACACCTGAAGTGAAAATTAAACAACAGTTGCATCTAGTGGTTGGAACTGAGTATGTATTAAACTTGCATTTTCCTTTCATAGGAACTATGATGGATGTCCTCTGGTAGCATTTGCGGAATGTAATACTGTATGCAGAATTTGTAATAATGTATGCAGAACCAACCTTATAATGCAATGAAACTGAGAGTACTCCTGATGCACTGATCTACCAATATAGGCAAAATGAAAACAAACATGTGTAACTGATCTCCATCCACATGTACGTGCGTAGTTCGATGTTAGTTTTGTGGATAAATGTAAGCAATTTTGATAAACACACGAGCTGAAGAATAAAACAGCAAAACAGATCATTGGAGCCATATTTTCCTGCCAAGTGGCATCTCTTGTTATGGCACAACGATTTGCACCCAATAAACAATGTAGTCACCGTCAGCTCTCAGTTTAAATTACAAAGTGGCTGGATTGCAGATCTTCAATTATTCCTTCCTCTTATCCATCCATATCCAAATTCTACACAACTTCACAGGACGTGATGTCATGTCACACCTCAGCTGATTCACACATAACTGCATCTGTATAGCACGTAAAATATTATGAGGGATCCATCACATCATTGCTTCAATGGCTGCCATCACTTTTGCAATGTATCCTGCATTCGTCATGTTAACTCTGGCTTCAGGCTCTCTTGAACCTTTGTCATACCTGTAATGGTATAATAATAATAATAATAATAATGCGGTTTATAAATCTTGTATCCAGGCTAATGCCCGCTCACGCGACTTCACACTATCATTACCCCAGCAGGCCTGATCACTCTAGGACTTTCTCGACTCCCTGGGGAGCATACAGTGCCGCTGCCATTTTATAGGCGCTGATCACTAGCATTCTGACAATATCTTCCACTGCCCATAGCCAGGTACCCATTTTACAGACGGGTGGACTGAGGAAAATGAGAATGAAATTCTTTCCCAAGGCACTTACAACATGACCGTGGTCGGGAATTGAACACACGACCTTTAGATCTTGAGTCCAACGCCGTAACCATTAGACCACGCTGCTCCACAGACTATATAAAAATAATAAATAAGGAGACTGATCAGTTGGATCAATTAGTCACAATCAATCAAGGAAATCAAATCAGCAGGGACGCCACTCATGAGAGTCTCTTAATTTTCTGCAGATTTACACAGATTAAATTATTTAAATTCAAACATACCTATTTTATTACCAATTCACATGAGGGAAAGACAGTTTTTTTAAAGACAGAAACTTGTTTGTGCATAAATTTAATTAATAAATACAGAGAGAGAAGCTCTAAGGCAAGCACTGCTGTCAAAAAGAAAAATCCAAGCAATAAAGAAACGTGTTAACATGATGTTACTTTTTGAAGCAGTTTCTTGAACTACTGTCAAAAAGGTTTCTCTGACTGGGAACCAACATTCTCTGAATTCAGGGAATTCTCTGGAATATGGCATTCCTGAATCAGTTATTCAAGCGACCACCACGGAAAAAGATAACAGTTCCAACCAGTTTAGTTGGCAGGAACTTAGTTACGATGCATTGTCTAACATTTTAGGTGGACAGATGTTAAAGCAAGACAGACTCCCAGTTTGCAGGACAGCTGGTAGTCCAATTACCTATACCCTCATGATCATCCACCTATAATAATATATCAGGAATATCACTCACTTCTCTTAACATTCTCAGAACTTTCTGCTGTGTCCATTAGGTTGTAATAGTTGTAGCTTAAATAATAAACAACCAAAAAAACACTGTCACGGTCACATACTGTAGTACTGACAGAAAATGCCCAGGGCAAGCATTCATGACAACGAAAGAAGGGACAAAGACTAAAAAGTCTCTGCATTACAGTATTTCTATCCAGGTAATTACTTGGACTGATATAAAATTTTCTCTGAAAAAGAGACATATCCTCTAAAGTATGGCATCCTTAGATATTATAGGACTGACTATGTGGACAACACACAAGCATAGTCAAATCAAGGCTGGCATGATGTATTCCCTTCTCTTCCCCCAGTGTTCATAGGAGATAACTTTCTCTTAGACCATCATCATGCCCATTCTATCTCAAGTACCCCAATTCTCTGCTACCATATTCTAAGTGATACTTACACAAAGAAAAAGCGGGTGCAGACATATTCACTTTTGGCACATGTCCATATATTGCTGTTACCATGCTTGTGCAGGGTGTCACTACTGTCAATCACTGGAGATAATACAAGAATAAGTTGTAAATCTAACGAATTGTTGTCTGGAATCTGAGAAAAATCATGAAATTATTTGAATAACAGGATTACAATAGACTTATGAAAAAATATTTTCCATGACGTTCCCGGCTGGTTTTACATTTTCTCCATGATACCAACATAATTTAAACCACCATAAGAATACTTTTCTTCCCTTGTAAATAATGTAGTTTTCGATAGGTTTTCACTGTGGTAAATGTACAGGACAGGAGGGTAGAGTTAAACAAAATTATATAAACCATTAATCCAATGTGTTTGAATTTCCCATTTATAAGAGCTAGGCTAGCTATTTTGCTGATCCAGGATATTTTCTCCGGAGTGGTGACTCCACATGATTTATCCAGATTTTACTGGTCTGAGGCAACTCTGGAATAATGTAATGCCATATGATCAGAAAGACTGCCAGGATATCAAAATGCAATTCACATAAGAATATTAATTTGATGTCTTATTCCTCCTCCCATGACAAAGTCACTGTTATAACAACTGTAAAAAATAATGTCTATTGTAGGTAACATTAACTTCCAATATGATCTGAGACATGTATGAAAAATGCTAGATTTTTTATAGGGTGAGGATACTGCAGAGAGACACTGAAAGAATGGGGCATTAATCTACAGAAAACTGCCTTGAAATAGGAGTCAAAATAGGATAAAGGGGGAAGTGCTCAAGAAGACAAATGCAGAGAGGTAATGAAAGAAGGAAAGAAAGTCATGTGGTGGGAATCAAACCTGCGACCTCTGCGTCGGCACCCATCGCCTCGCCGTCAGTTTGGAATCAGGTGGACGTCTATACACGACCATGCCGCCACTCCCTTAAAAGTGGACTGACAGAAGACCTTCTGTTTGGCTTCAGGAAAGATCACAGCCACTAAGTCACTGATTCCAAACTGATGGCAAGGCGATGGGTGCCGACGCAGAGGTCGCGGGTTCGATTCCCATCACATGACTTTCTTTCCTTCTTTCATTTTCTCTCTGCATTTGTCTTCTTGAGCACTTCCCCCTTTATCCTATTTTGACTCCTATTATTTAGTGCTCCGTTTCAACCTTGTATTACACCTATGCCTTGAAATAGTTCCAAGCCACATTGAGATATAACTGAGCACAAATACCTTGAACACATTTCAGTCAAAATAATGGCTCCCTCAAAATAAACCTATCAGTCCAAATTTATTTCTCCACTCTAGTGAAAGTATTCCTTGAAATTTGGCAAAGTGGTCCTGAAGAATTTGAATTATTCATGCTCAACTGTAATAATTCTCATGCAACATCTCCTGACACAGTTGCAAGATGCTTAAAATTCCCTAGGAGTGGGGATGATTGCCGCAGCCCTTGCAAGATATTTCTTTCATTTCATACTCAGTGCAAAATCACCCTCATTACAAAATTTCCAATAAAATGATACAATGAGAGAAAAAAATCGTCGCCTTCCACATGAAAGGGTGTATCCCGATTTTTGATGGTTTTGAGTTATCACCACCAGTACGTAGTGCTATCTCAGAACTATGTTCACATGAGACGGCGTATTCCTAGCTCAAATAGTAATGAAGATATAGCATAAAATTCCTAAGGGCTTAAGCTAACTATTAATATGATCGAATCAGACATAAATCGCTCTCCTTAAAAACGTGAAAAACAGGGATACGCCCTTTCGTGTGGAAGGCGACGAAATGACAAGGATTAAAAGATGAGATAATGACAGTCATTAGCAAGAGATATACTTCTCCTTACTGGAAAAATCATCAGACACATAAAAGACAGGTTAAACCTATGTAGGGGGTCAATCGAATTACCAATAAAATGAAATGCAAAAGGAAGCCTCATTTATTGTCTTCTTTTTTTTGCTTCTATGTTTAAACCAGAACTCTTTTTAAACCAAACATAAGTCTTTGATCCCAAGGTTTTCATTTTATCCACTCTCTACAGTGTTGACAAAAGTGCAACCCAACAACATCAACAGAAACTGCTGCTCCTTACCTTCACAAAGTGTTATGCACCTGAGATCATTTGACTTTCCCTGTAGGTATTCATCAGATCCTTCTTTCTAGAAATTATAAAAAAAAGTTTAAAAAAACAAAAAAACACTGATATGATTCTCTCTTGGCAATGTTTCCATTCAGTAAACTTTAATCCTTAACAAGATTAATCACCACGGTTAGTCACCCAAAATCACAAAACAGAAGAGTATCTGTGGGGGTAAGTATTCTACATTTTGATAATAAAGTAGGCGGGTGATATTGACCTAGATATGATAAAGATACTAACCATTAAATTTTAATGTAACAGAAAAACTCGGCAGCATCTCATGGAAATGGGAAAACTTTTATGGGCGTATTTTCTGAAAAATTTGTTAAATTTTTAAAACACAATTTTCACACAGTGTTTTTCTTACCTAACAATGACATTATTTCTCTA
Source organism: Ellobium chinense (assembly GCA_033807755.1). NCBI lineage: Eukaryota > Metazoa > Mollusca > Gastropoda > Ellobiida > Ellobiidae > Ellobium > Ellobium chinense. Next base: position 97,508 of record JAWQUT010000018.1, on the reverse strand, counting down.
AATACAGTGTAATGTCAATAAAATTTTATGCTTTGCCTGCATTAAATAAAAACACCCTTTTCTTGAATTATTACTGAAGTTAGTTGGTGTTTTTTCGCAGTATTCAGTCCCCTACAGCATTTGCCCAATTTGGAGATTTCCAAAAACTCAAACAGGATTTCCCTAAACGAAGAATCATGGATGAGTCATCCTCTTGAATAATGAAATGATTTTGAGTAATGTTGCTTATCAAGGTTTATAAAGCCAAAAACCTGTGTAGGGAAACTATTACTTAGCACCTATCAAATAAAGACAGTACCTGCATCAAACACAAAAAATGCCAGAATTGCTGATTCACCTCACAGGTTTCTGACATATACAGTGGAATCCTGATAAAGTCAACACCGCGGGACCGAAAAAAAGTGTCGACTTTAAGCAAGGTTGACTTTATCCATTTCAGTGGACAAAACCCAAGGATAATAAAAACAGGTGATGCGATTGGACTATGTCCCTTGTTAGTAATGTTAGCAAAAATAAGCATAAAGGTTTTCAAGGCTCCTCTTTCTAGGCTTAGTCTGTGTGGTTTTCTCTTTGCCTAAATAAATTTTATTTACTACTGTACTTATTAATTTATGGCATACTAAAACACGATGTACTTGTTACACCTTGCTGCACTTGCCATCACCCGCATGTGCCCTCGCTTGGCTAGGCCCAGGCGAGCGAGCATGTGGCGATGCACGCAGTGACTGGAATGGAAACAGAGAGCTCTCTCCCACCCAACCCGTCCCCACGCTACCAACTTTTCTTTGTCTCTCTCTCTTTTTCAATGATTTCACCTTTTCATTCAGCCATGTGGTGTTGACTTTAAGCGAAAATAGCGCTGCGGCCGTTGACTTTATCAGAAACAAAGTTACTTAAATAAAGAAGGAACAAAACGGGACCGCTGTGTGATGGTGACTTTAAGCGAGGGTTGACTTCAAACAGTTGACTTCTTGCGGATTCCACTGTATTCATAGGCTAAATTTTGGATTGTGTACAATTCTGTTATCCACTAACGTGTACAATCCTTCTTTTTTGGAACCCCACCAGCCAAAATCAGGGTGTAGAAATAATAATATGTAAAAAGACCTGTAAAAAAATTATTATCTAAATAATTTAAAAGTTTCAGGTGCAATATGAGCTCTATAAAAGTGAAGTGTGTTAGGCCTGCATATTAGCATGCTGTCAAAACCAGCCTAAGGAAAACTAGGGACCAAGTAAGATGGAATGTCGGTGTCTTTGAAAGAGATTTGAGAAATATTTTAGACGTTAACCCCATTTCTTCAACTTATTAAAAGGCTTCAGTACTGATTAGAAGACCAAATCACTCATTTTGTCCAACTTAATTAATCCATTATAGAAAATTCCCCTTTTGGGGCCCTGCCAGCCAGTGTCAGGGTATAGAAATATGTGAAATGACTGTGATCTAAATAAAGCATCCAATTTTAAAGTTTCAGGTTCAATTTGAGCCCTCTAGATAAAGCAATAAAGTGTGTTAGGCCTATGTATTAGCGACTGGTCAAAACCAGCCTAATGAAAACTTGGGGTCCAAATCAGAATTCAAGGTGGCTATTTTCAAAAGAGATCTGTGAAAAATTTGGGGCATTGACCACCCCTTCCCCTTTTTTTCTTCTCCTTTAAGATTGGGGACAAGAAGAACTTTAACCTGCATGGGAAAAATATCCCGAAATCACAGTAGTATTTGTAGAATAACACGAAATGTTAACAGGGCCAATAGAAGAAAAAATAATAAATGCCTCACTGTAACCTTAAGTGGGCCCAGAGAAGAAAAGATAACTGCTGTCAATAACCTCACATATTTTAAAGTTCTCAGAATCAGTGAATCTTAAAGTTTCAAATAGGTGACCACAAATTCAACCTGTGAGGGTTTGTTATAATGACTGGTACTAAAACTTACCTTCTCTTTCTTTGATTTCTTTGTTTTCGACTTTTCCCCATCATTTTTTGAATCCGCGAGACGTTGGTAGTTACGACAGTATCCCAATGACACTGATAAATCTGGACTGAGGTAAATGCCCTTGCCGTAAGCTGCACCATGCATCTGAAATAAAACATGCAGCAAATTCTCATTAACTTATCCAGCTATCCCCATGTTCATGAGCAAATTTGTATGCAATGCTTGAATTGAATATATTAAGTATGTGATTGAATAATTGAATTTGGCATTTAAAAAACCTGCTTTTGAATTAACGAATGCAGTCTACTTGAAGTTCGACACTTTTGCAACCAGTGTGGAAGACACTTTTACACCTGGATTTGGCTGACAAGCCACATGCATGCACATACCTAAAATAATTCAATCATCTGAACCAGTGCCCAGCATCGACCATGGGTCGAGGAACATCATGATCATCATCACCTGAAGCTAATCTAATATCACCCCACTGAAATCATATAAGTGCAGCCCCCTGACAAAATAAGGTGCTTTTTGGCACTACTGAAATCAGTAAAAATCATCAAAAGACATCAGCTGGTTAAATTTTGAATTTTGCATGTATATTTAAAGAGTTTACTCTATATGCAATCCCTGTTGTAAACTAAAAATGCTGTACAAATAATTTTGGGAAAGGGTCTTAAAATTGACTCTGAATCACATTAACATGCATAATTTAGACAAAAACGTGATTGGACAGCATAAGTTACATAACTGATTTTCATTGGGTATGGTCTTAATATTTTATATCAATTCACTCCACCTGGATTTAACTTTTTTGTGTCATTTTCCCGTGGAGATATGACTAGTCTGTCTGAAAAAAGGTATCACATCAATATATTATCCGGTGCAAGGCAGTTTTGGCCGATATCTTAGCTGAAACTTTGAGTGTTTTTCTGGTTATGCCACTTCCTGTCTTTGAAAGATCATTCTTTTCTACTAATTAATTTCGGGCAATAATTTCTATCACATGATACCAATATCTCAATATTACAAAAGTGTAAGATGTGCCTCATTTTGTTGGACAGCTACATTAACGACATTATTTGAGTTCTCTAATGTCATCCAGCAGTCATACCTGTTTGTCTGTCCCTGATGCCACAATCAACCCCTCACGCACAATAGAATGCCAGTTTTCAATGGGAGAGCCACTGAAAGATGAGAACATCAATTAAAAATTCGAAGCATGTCACTTCAAAAACCAAAAATGTACCCTAATTGCTTGCCTGGGTGGTGTAAATTCTAACAAAGATATGGAGTCTCACTTAGTAAAATTATGAAACTGTACTCTCTGCACAAATCAACCAGTTGTATCAAACTGCAATCTTTGGTCATCCACATTTTGTATGAACTGCTGGTCAGTGCCTGATACAATACACAGTATAGGGAACCGTTTATTGGGATACAGTGGAACCTGCTTAAGCGGGACACGCATAAGCAGACGGCCCGCTTAAGTGAGACGAATGCCTGGGGAACGGAATTTTAGCTATTTAAACCTATACATGTGAGGGGGAGGCAACCCGCTTAAGTGAGACGACTTGGAGCAAGATCCCTGTAAAATATACGCTGTTTTTTAGAAGAAATGCTGCAAATTGTCACTATCGTGCGGTGTCTCAGTGCTTGTTTACCTTTGCCCATCAGCTGAAAACCTGAGAGCTACAAAGAAGCTTGTACCGACAGTCCTGATTACCCCTCTTACATTACGTGAGAAATGATTGACACTACCTCCCCATGCATTCTAGCTGGCAGTTGACCCTTCGGCGTACGCATGGACGAATCTGAGCGGATATCCTAGCCGCTGGTCATTTAACGGCGGCAAACATCTCGACTTCAGAGATGTTAGACCTCTCATTATTCTCTCCAGTTTCATTTTAACATATCTCCTTTCTTTCCCTCTGATGTAGACATATCCCGGTCTTTAAAAGAAATGTTTTTTTAATTTTCAAAGGAGAGTGGTGAGAAAGCTTAGGTGCTTCTTTGAAGTCAACCAAAAAAATCCCATTCCCCGCAAAGAATGACTAATAATATGCTCTGTAAGACTACTGAAAATGCAGTTAGATTGCAATAAGTATATTTTAAACAGTACAGATACAATTTAAACTGATTCTGTTGTCACACCTCACTAGCAAAAAGTAATGATGATCCCTTAACTTGAATGAAATGCACAAACTATCTAAATAAATCACTTTATAATAGATAGTCCGCCAAAGTGGGACGCCTGCTTAAGGGGACGATTCTTCGGGAACGGAGCCGTCCCGCTTAAGTGGGTTCCACTGTATACGATAAACTTTCGGTGAAATTGCAGACCTGTTGAATCATAATTTTGAAAATAATAAATTTCTTAGCAATTTCTGCCCAAAATTTATAGCTGCATAAAGCAGATGGAACATCAACTCCCTCGGTTCATGCAAGCATCATAATTTAGTAATAGACAAATCTAGTGTAAATATCTATAGTTTTCCAACTGCTATGACTGGTCTATAAATAATTTGTTTGTTTGCTTGTTGGTTGGTTGGTCAGTCGGTCAATCAGTCGATCGGTTGGTTGGTTGGTTGGTTGGTTGGTTGGTTAGTGTTGGCAGACATCTTGATCACTGACATTTCAAAACTGACACTCAGAGGGTTTAAGTGTTGACCGAACATCATCTATAAAAAGCAATTTTCCAAGGCTTTGTATTAAATCTATGAGATAAATGCACTGTCAAGGGAAAGTACTGACATACATTTGATGCTTTCAAAAACCTTGAAATAAATAATTCTTTGTTAATTCATAAAGCTCTCTGATTACTGTGCATCCTGCACTTGCAAGCTGACTTCATTTACTTCTGTTCATACTTCAGCCTCTTGTGGTATACCTGGACATCAAGTTGTTCCGCACCTTCATCCATGTTGGAAGTTAGTCAGTGGCATACTTTAAAACACTATGATCAACATATTACCTCAGTTTACAAGTGTTCTATGTCCACTTGGAAAAACCCTGAGATTTTCCCTTGGTGTTCTTGAGATAAGGTTCTTGAGATAAGGACAAGGGTAGTTATTTGCTTCTCAGCCTTACAAGTTCACAATAGTTTTACCTAAAATTTCAAGCACACACACTTTTCCATTCACCTGACCATTACTGATAAAAATAAAAAGAGCAGGAAAGTCCGGACTTTCACTTGCGCACCCCAACACTGCTTGTGCTGCATGATGTCAAAAAGTGATATTGGTTGGCAGATGATTGGTCCATATGGTTTCTGTATGTATCTGCACTAATTGTCTGCTAGCTCCTCTTGCTTTATGATGTCACGTGCCATGAATGACGATGGCCTTTGCAGAGTGAAAATCCCAACTTTACAGGTTGTATTCTTGGAATTAATCAGGTGGAAGAAAAAAAGTATGTGGTTTAAAGTTAAAAGTTTTTGAAGAAAACAATGATGATTTTTTTTAGGCTGTGAAGAAAATTTCTACCCCTGTCCCTTTAAATGAGTTCCTGGATATTGTTTAGAAACCTTATCTTTTCCTTAACACCACTCCTAATAACTATGCCCTAACCCCTAAGCCTGAGTGAGTCACAGGGTTTGGCTAAGTGGATATAAAACTCTTGCAAACTAAGGTGACAATATGGGTATCTGCTCAAAATTGAAATCTTTTGTCACTCTATCCATCCCTTGATTTATTATAAAATATCTTTTCCAGATATTTTTACTTTTCCAAAATTTTCCACATTCTGCTAAACTTGTTTTATCAATCAAGGTGATAAATCCTGACTCACTGAAAAGCAAAAACACTCCCATATTTCTTCTGTAGAGCCCTGAATTTTCTGTCTTCCAAAGGTGGACTGTTGCGCATTAAGAACTGGTGCTTGGTGCCCATGAAAGGCAGTTGCTGTGGAGAAAAATTTGATGCTGGTTGAAGATATCATGAAAACATCTTTCTTATCCATCCCTAAAAGCATTTACTCAGCAAATGAAAAATTTCACCCAGACGATTTAAAGCGTCAATTCAAGAAGCAGCGACAGTAACTGCTCTGAGTATATATCTTTGCATTTTTTCGACAGACTGACAACAGTGGTTTTCCAATATTCCTTGCCTCTTAATGATGCAACAGAGAGTTGCATATGCAAACAACACACTATTACTTCCACCAGGTAGTGCATAAATTCAAGGAGGGTCAGCTTCATAATTTAATTTCCAAAATAGTCAGACTTTCAGGGTTAGACCCCTGGTCCTCTCTATCAGCACAGGTCCTTGAGAGAATCACATCACACTGCTCATAATTCATACATAAACCTTAATCTTAACTTCAAGCATACTTTGGCAGCTTGATAAAGGCATTGTGTACACTTGACTTCCTTCATGTGCAGTATTACAGAACACTCCTGCTAGGGATTGGTTAAGGATTAGGGGCAGGATTAGAAAAGGCACAAACTAGAGTTCCTACACAATGATAATGTTCAGGGACTGTCCCAGATTTATTTTCTCTTCCTTAACCCCTACTGTACACCTGACCCTAACTCTAGACCATGCTCAAGGCAGCAGTCTGATATATTTCCTATAAAATTTGCTTGAATATCAGGGTCTGCAAGAGTGAAATGCAGTGCCGCACCCAGAAATAAAATCTCCTATTTTTAAATTAAATAATAATAATAATAATAATAATACAGCTGTTTTGATAGGAGAAATGTGTCAGGTCAGCATTTGTAGCAGGAACACTAAATATTATACTGCTGGGGAAAAAAGCAACAAACTTGCTATAAATGACAGAATCTTCACTATTACTTAGGCATATTATATGGCATTGAATGTGATTTGATACTAATTACTGTTTATTCTTTGTTCGACTGAAATAGCTAAAATGTGCAATTCTGTAAAACATTTTACAATTTTCATGTTCAACTGGTACATTTCTTCGTGCAGCAAGCATCTTTTTGAGGATATGCAAAATAGGACAATTAATTAGTAAAATGTCTGACAGCCGGTCAAAATCAGGCTTAGATAGCTTTTTGACTATATGAAGTTATTGGTATCCCATATAAGTCTATTTTATGTACTTTCATCATTTTTGAGCAATCTTCAGACTGGTCTAAGATATAATTGTTTGAAATAGCGATGAGCCACCCTGTGGAAGCTGAAAAAATCTCAAGTCAAAAGCATTTTTATTTTTACTTGTCACTAATACCTACCATTCATTCAAAAACTTAAATATTTATTCCGCTTTCTGTTTTCGCATCCAATAAAATTCAGATTCTGCAAAGTCCAGATCACATTCTCAGCTTAATTTCTCATTCCCTTGTCTACCAATATGAAGTTTATTTTCACTGGCTGTGACACAAATATTCTACACATATCCCCTGGGCCTCACAATCACACCTTTTGCCCTGAAGAGATGTATGGTAAAACTGTATGCTATGCAAATATAGAATACAAGGACACCTACCTTATCTGAAGGAAGCTGTACAATGTGAGAACGATTGCTAGATATGATCCTGTAGAAAGATACCAAAAGGAGCATGTAATATCATGCATATGAAATCAAACATGGTGTTTAAAATCTTTATAACAATGGAAACTTCGCCATAGGACTGTCAATTTATATCTGTATTCTAAATCCTTAAATTTGAGGCTTCATTTAAAATTAAAAAGAAGGCACACAGACTATAACTAAAACCTGGAGTCTTCACATTTCAAAGAAACCATCGTATTTGCAAATTTTCAAGTTTTCATATATCCCAACTTTGGACTATAAAATTGTCCAGTTGCAAGCATACTTCTGTATATCAAAATTCATGATCATCTGAGGTTCAGATTACAGATTTAGTCACTTTACATGACATTAATAAATCCGTAATGGGGTTGAGAAAAGTCATATTAATTTAACTTTTTATTAAAATTTGGTGGGCAAACATCGAAGAGTGAACTAAAGAGTGCAAAAAGTCATTAAATCAATGACCAGTTGAAATTTTGTGGTTGCACCTGTGCTGTCTAGATCAAGGTGGAAATTTTATTACTATTTAGTTCAACTTTTCCTGAATGTGAAACGTATAGGCAAAATCAGGTAAAAGTAAGGTATGGCCAAACAGCAATAGCAGAAATTTCAAGAGCTTTCATTTTGTTTTGAGACTTGCACAATACTTACAAACAAACAGGTTATCATGGCACCACAATGCAAACTGTACTCACCCTTCAAACAAGAAATTAAAAAAAATTAACCATTATGATGCAATGATAGAATTTATTCCACCACATAATGAGTATTCGCATTAAAGTGAATGAGGCAATAGAATATGTGTGCATCTCCTTGCCGAACACTGAGCAAGCGACAGAATTTCGCAACCCAGTGTCACCTGACCAGTCAGCAGACAACACGTGCAACAGTCATTATCTATGACAACAGCTACACAGCCAGCAGGATGCTGGACCCAAGGAGCTTTCCACTGCGAGAGTTTAAAAGTTCCCTCCAAACTATACTCACACTCACCATCTTAAGAGTGGATAACATAAGACGTGACCCTGATTCATCATTTCCTTGAGATCTGTCTCTCCACGATTCAACATCGTCTCTACAGAGGGCATCTTTGCTAAAAGATCTGTAAGCAGCGTGTGGTCTTTTTTCTAGGATGGAGGCAGGATGGTAAAACAAAGTTTATAAATATCTTAACATGTTCTTTATGACAGTTCAAGAAGTTATGTCCAAAAACAAAATGTAACTTACTGGAAAGCTCAATTTTTTTTGTTCTTTTTGTTATAAGCCAGAGAAGACAATATAAGTACACTCCACTTTTACAATTCATTAAATGAATCTTAAAATTTTCCCTTTTTTTATGTTAGGATACCATTTCAAAGATGGTAAGATGTATTTGTTCTAGTGTTGCACATGTGTAAGCAATCCTTACCCATTTAAGTGGAGACAATTCTAATATTTAACAATGAAAAAAAAGCAAAAAAAGTGTGGAGACTGCGGACAGGTAGTGATAAATTTGTTCTCACTATTCACACAATGAAAAAAAGCTCCTGACAAGGATTATTTTCATGAAATAAATCTTATAGGTCTTCATCCTTCACTTCCGTTTTAATTCCTGCACTTCGTTAAATTCAATGGTGTTTTTTTTTTTTTTATGTCAGGATAATATTTCAAATTAATTTTATGAAAAGAGAAGATTGTTTCTGATAACATAAACTTCATTTACTGTCATCAGACTAAGGACCCTATCATAACAAAACCTTCCATTCAAATTTTGTTTGCTTGAAAGAAAATCATTATCAGCAGTATTAAAGGTAATTTACAACATTTCCAGTCATAGCGTCAAATTATACTTCATTATTTGTTATACTGTTTACCAGCTGATTAAGGAATGCAATATATGTACAGACTTGCATACACAGTAATTTTCAGTAACTTTTATTAAATTTATGATAAAGGATTTTATCCATATTTTAATTTGTTATCTATGGCATTTTCCAAAGCCAGGGTTCCCGCTTAAAATTCAAAATAATTCTTAAAGTAGGACACGCACATCAAAAATAATTTTCCACTTTTCAATACCTTTTCTCNAAAAGAGAAGATTGTTTCTGATAACATAAACTTCATTTACTGTCATCAGACTAAGGACCCTATCATAACAAAACTTTCCATTCAAAATTTTTTTGCTTGAATGAAAATCATTATTATCAGTATTAAGGGTAATTTACAACATTTCCAGTCACTGTGTCAAATTATACTTCATTATTTGTTATACTGTTTACCAGCTGATTAAAGAATGCAATATATGAACAGACTTGCATACACAGTCATTTTCAGTAACTTTTATTAAATTTATGATAAAGGATTTTATCCATATTTTAATTTGTTATCTATGGTATTTTCCAAAGCCAGGGTTCCCGCTTAAAAATCAAAATAATTCTGAAAGACTTCAAAAGCTTCCGTACCTGACAGGAGTCATCATCATACACAATATTGAGCTTATATTCACCTTTTCAAGTGCAAAATCACATTAAAAGCGAGACATTGAAAAGGGAACAAAATGTTCTTGTTACTTCTAAAGCAGATTTCCCGTGCCAGGAATTTTTTATTCGATATTTAACCATTTTCCCAATTTTTAAGGAGCATGAAAATCCTGAAAATGTGCCATGATTCAGATACTACAACGGACAAAAAGAACTAATTGGCAACCCCCTGGATGTAAGCCAAAGTCTTCTTCACTAAAAAATCAGAGCCATGGAAAAAAAAATCAGGATCTTTCTGCAACAGCACATGCTTTAGAATCTGAATTCCCCACTAAACTTACATCAGTCAGTACAAGTTTACCTGAGCACAGCTGCACTATCTGATTATCTAGATGGTTTTGTGCCCATGTTGACAATAATAACACAGGCAAGAGAAAATTCACATTTCAAGACATACACAGAGAAATAGATCAATTTCTTCCTCACAGTATATGAATTGCCCATTCAATTCACAGGAACTGGAAGAACAAATCAACAATTCGCTGCAACACTATCATAAGTGCCTTGGAATTAGAACTGGAAATGTCAGTTATGAGAGTGTTGCATTAGTAAGTAGCCGAAGTAATTCACCATTATTAGATGACAAAGGAACTTCACTGATAAATTTCATTCTTAAAACTCTCGTATCAGGTCTGTAAAATTTTCACTTACATTTTGATGCAATGCCATTTCATTCGCTGCCTTGGGATCAATAACTGCTGGATATGGGGTGAGAATCATATTATGTCGAGATGAAAGGACAGCAGCCTCTGTTAATTTGATCAGAAGGTTCACCACCTAGGAAGAAATGAAATGGGTCAGTTTTCTCAAATGTGAAGAACTGTAACCCTCGTGCAGTGAGTAAATGAACCTTGTAAATCCACGAAAGAGCTGTAAACAATACCACCTGCAGAACTTTTTACTTGCACAGGAACATCCTTTTTAGCGAAGTTGGACCCAAAAAGTAACTGAGCATAACCTGCACATAGAACCCAGCAATTACTTTAATATGGGAACCACAGTATTCTGTTTTATGAAAAATGTTCCTATTAAGCAGTAGTAGTTGTGGTTAAGTAGATTGCAAATGAGTTGACTTCTTGTTTTTTCCACAGATGGCCTTAATATGTGCTGGCTGTGAGCTGATGAGGCAGAATTGAATCAGTTGCAAATTTAATCTTTATAAATCCAGAGTTTAACATTTAAATGTACAAACCTTTGTTTCTGTTCTAATAGTATCAGCAGCATCTGCCATCACACCAAGGGTTTGAAATGAAAATATACACAAGGGATTGGTGCAAACAACAGGCTGCAAACAAAAAAAAAATGATTAGAAAAATAAAATAAATCAGTTTTGCAAACAAAACAAAAAAAAAAATTATAAGAAAAATAAAATAAATCAGTTTATTTTGCTTTCAGCACCTCCCAAACTTATCTCTGCACCTTCGGATTCCTAACCCTTGTGAGTTTACTGTGTCATTAACGCTTCAATAGCATGACCAGTCTTTTAACCAACCTATGTAAATACATTTTCATACTTTAAGGCAATTAATGTTCCTCTTTCACAATGAAAGGGGAAGGCAGACAATGCAAACTGTCTGGAAGGGAGCGAAAGGCCCGCAATCAAATAACTGTGGGAACTATCAGTAGATGGACTCTTCGCTGGATCCTGGATCGGGGAATGGAGCACCTATGGGATTGCCCGGAGTGCAGTGATGTTGCAAACCCTGAACAGTGAACTTAAGAAATTGAATGTGATTTTTTTTTTTTCAATTTTGTATTTGGAGATGGTTATTTAGATCATGAGGACAAATCTGAAGATATGAAATTTGACTCATGCAATCATCAAACCAGATTGACTGCACTCCTGATCACATTAATAAACATCAACACAATAAATCATCTATTACCAGAAAAAGATGGCAAACAGAAATACAGAAAACCTGGTGAGGCAAGGAATAAACTCCTTGTTAACTAATTAAGAAAATGAAAGCAATGCACAGGTAAAGAAATTTATAATCAAAAGCCAGAGATACTACCTTTAACATAATAGTTAAGGCCGAATGATGAGCGTTGTCACATATAGGACAGTAATTGTTAAGTGTCAGCAGGCGTTTCTGGAGGTAGCTGTAGAACTGGAGAAAAGTAACATTAAAAAAAAAGCATCATTAACATCTAGGAAGGTAATGTTGCCTTCAAGTACGAAAAACTAAGCACTAATCAACACCGACGTACCAGCTGGAGAGGAGTGGGATCAAAAAGAAAACAATGGTTTATTCTTACTGTGAATGCATCGCATCACTTCAATGAAATAAAGTTTTCAAAACCTCTTCTGCTTTCTTAGAAACTTTCTAAACTGCTGCTTGATTATCTGCTTGGAAAATGTTTTAAGCTCTTCACTGATGAGTTTATATATCAAAGATTCCAGTGATGTGAACTCACACACTGCAACTAGCACAAGTAGGTGTGTTTTAATGATCTGTCCATAACAATTTTTCTCATTTAACAACTACGCAAATGTGACTGTCAGCATAAACAGTGTCTCTGCTGATTTCTACACTCTTTGAAATGTCATGACATGGCCACTGAACGAACATAATGAAGTGAAGGGGAAGGCAAACACTAGAGGTTTTCCAACCTTCTTATCAGTTCATGGATTCAATACAGACAAATGAGCGCTGCAATAAACTTTGCTGTTTAAAGTTTTGCATGATAGCAATCCTCTTAAGATTCTCAGAACATGCCAATAAAACGGCGCAACCATTCACCGGCCAACTGAATAATCACATGACTACATCAGCTGGTCATTTCAGCCCTGTTGCTATGGTACTAAATACTTTTACTGTACCACTAATCTTTTTATACAATAGAACTTCGATATAAACATGCCTTGGAGTATATATTTATTACTGAGGTATATTTGATATCAAGGTCATTCAGAACAACACAGTGGTAGAATCATGATGAATCTATGCATGTGAAATATAGCCTTAATAACAAGATATACTTATTTAAAGAGTACTTGATATCCAGGTCCAACTGTATATACAAGTGTAAGAAAGAACACTCTAAGCAGGAAGATTCATATTCTTACTAAATACAGTTCATCAAAATAAGTCATGTGACATCCACCTACCTGCGCCAAGAAACCCCTAGTGAGGCTGGGCATTGCTTTTGGATCTGTGGGTGCTTCAGATTTACTTCTTAGCTGAGCAGACGCCACATCGCTATCTTGGCTTCTGCATCGGCAATCAAATATTAAGACATAAAAACAAATAACAATATGTCCACATCTGTTCTAGCAGGCTGCATTTTCAAAGACGCAGAACATTCAATAATCATCTTTCCTCAGTTAAATATGACCAAAGAGACCAAGCTGCTTCAAAAATAAAGAACTCTCTGAAAAAACAAATTACACAGTAATAAGAAAATTATCACTTTTTTAATCTTATCTGGTGAAACTGTTTGCATGAGAACTGTGAGGATGCAAGTTTCTTATCCTTATAACCAAAAAAAAACAACAAAAAAACTTCAAATTGTACTGCTCCCATATTAAATTTCTTGTAAAGAGACTGTTTATAAAGATCACTGTCATTTTCACTGATCTGTGTCAATGAAATACAATACTAGGTATAAGTTCTGTTTTCTTTCACAAAGAGATGAATAATAACTACTATAATCCTGAACCGTACCCTAGATAAGCAGCAGCACCTCTCTTGCAGGGTACCCGCTCTTCTTGAAAGCAGAAACTTTTTTCCAAATAATAAGAACATGACAAGAAATATCTGTTGTTTGTAAAGATTCTTTATGTAACATGCTGTTAATATAAGTTGGGCCCACTTTACCTGAGTGTCCCAACTTTCCCATTTCATGCAACAGTGACAAGCAGGAGAATAAAATAGTACAAATCTTAAGATATGAGGATCCCTTCTAAAATCGAGGATGCAAATGGCTTGTAGATGAAAAAAAAAAAAGAGAAAGGACTGGGCAGCAGCTGTCAGTTTCACCTAACACTAGTTCTTTTACTAATAGCAATAATAATATTGCTATCTCCAGTACTGGTGGGTACCTTCAATCCATGCAATGTCCTTACCATGTGACCTAGTGATGGACATCTCATTATTTTGCCTTGAAATTTGCCACTTCTCGAACTATAAGCCAGCTGCACGACTTCGATGCTAGGGTCTCCTAGGTCACCACAAACATATCAAAAGATCTGGCCCTCATTTTTAAAGGGGAAGGTTACCAGTGAGAACTTATTCTACAATCACTTTACAAAGGTTAAAGTCCAGGTGCTAGCAAAATTCAGAGAAAAGAAAACAGGAAACACTGGAAATCTACATCTTTATTACATATGCCCGTGAGCTAAGGGAAGTAAACATGAGAAAGAGCTCACTCTTGCTGATCAAGAAGGAAGTTGAGAGCCCCCTGTTGTGTCCCATCTGAATTTGCATAGGCAAACAGGATGAATTCCTCTGAGAATCCCATTTCCAACAATTCTGACATCTCACGCCTTGATGGCACTTCATAGCTCTTGATCCTAGGGGATAAATACGGATATATAACAGATAATTTGACTCTGCCAGTTTATGACAAAAGAAGAAAAGCCATATGATTTAACCTACCTTTTTCATCACAAAAAGACAGAGATGTTGTCTTTCTGGTGCAAACAAGATGGAGTCTAAAATTACAAACAAAATGGAGTCAAAATTCCAAACAAAATGGAGTCCAAAATTCCAAACAAGATGGAGCCCAAAATTCCAAACAAGATGGGAGTCCAAAATTATAGCCAAGATGGGGTCCAAGAAGAAAAATTATATAGTTAACTCTACTTAATTGCAATTCTTAGGGAGCATAGAAAAGATTGCAAATGACAGGAGTTGCAATTACCCAGTGACTCAAGTATAGAAAAAAAGCATTCTATTAAGCTGAAAATGTTGTAATTAAACAGAAATTGTGATTATCAGGATTGTGATTAAGCAGATCATATGAATAAATACATATATTTTAACTGAACCTACCCAGCATGGCCAAAATACCCTTCCATGGCTTCAGACACTTTTTCATTGGTCAGTTCTCTGAACTGTTGTCTGCAGAACTCTTCTGTTATACTGAAAAATAGTGTTGGATGGGCAATATTTAGTCTTTTGAGACAGCATCCTCAAAGCTCAAACTGACACACTGCAATACTGCGGCGAGTGCCACTGCGGGTTTGCAGATTATTTTAAGTTACTTGCCTTTGAGAGGAACACTTCTGTAATGGTCTGTGTAATTATTTTATAGTAATCTATATTAATGAAACGCTTCAGCCAAATTTGTGTCACAGATTTCTTGAGAACTACGTAACGTAAAAACATGCGGTTTTCACCTAAATTCGTAGAAAAATACAGAAAAGGTAACTATACACATCAGTTCTCTTTATTTTTTTTATCCTTTTTTAAAAAAAGAATGTGTATAGCAACGAAATACAATCTCCGATAGATCTTTTCAATCTGCCCGATTTGCTAATCGTCCAACTTTTTCACAGAGTCTAATGCATTCGTCTATGATGCCTTTCGGTGCGCTAGGTATTCTTTCACTGCTGATGCATTGCCTGCCTGCCCATTTGTAAAATGGGGTGTTTGTCTTGTTAAGTGATAAATTGGTACTGTGTTTGAGCAGATAGTCTAACAATGTATTCCATGAAAGATGAAGGAAAATTATTGTTACAAAACAAAATTTTTTTTTCTTTCATTAAATTTTATGGAAGCGTTTCAGCAAGCTGTCAATGTCAAAATGTTCAGGATAATGAAATAATGGACCTAGTGGTGTTTGATCAACTGCTTCATATGAGTTCTAACCTGTGATTATTCAAGATTAAACCATACAACAAAACAGACTATGAATTTCAGTATCACAATAAAATTAAGAAAAACTGAAATCTACCAATCCACATCACGACTGTGATTATTAATATCTGCCTCTATGCTGAAGCCATAGGCTGCTAAAAAATAACATATTCCATTTAACAGTAAAGTAAAATGCCTGATCTCTTTGACTTGCTGAAATCATGAAGCCCATGTGCACTCATACAAAGTGCATTCAATTCCTAGATTAGTTAAGCAATTGTCAAAATAAAAAAAATGTTTTCAAGAATGTTATCATCTTGTTTCTTGCCCTTCTTTCCTCCCCTTTACAAGCAAATGGGTAAAAGAGTATATCATCATGTGAAATTTTCTGTACCCATAATGAAATTTCAGTCCTACTCCACATCGAGCACGCTCAAACACACGTCTTGTAAAATTCACCAGATATCCAAAACCATTTCATATTAAGCAAACTTTCTAATAGCCAATACTAATCTAATTCTAAGTCATCTGTTACTTTAGGAACTGGAATGTGTTTCATAGTAGCATTCATTCTGTATATAACAGCATTTTCATAATAAATGATTCGACTGAATTTCATTTCTTGACTCTCTATCGCCTATTCACATGAAGCTGAAGGGAAAAGTAATACCACAAAATAACGCTAGAAAAAATACAAACAAGCTCAAGATTCAGAGGACAATGTTTAGCAGACATAGGCTCTCTCATTTAAGCCTGAGTAAGCCTTTCTGTATTTATAATTGTTACTGGAATGAAAATGGAGGTTTTAATGAGCTGTAAACGTGCCAAGAAATCAGAACAGAGTGGCCTTGTTTCTATGCAATGTACCAACTTTCCCTTTGAATACTGAAATACACAAAGCTCTAATTTCCATTCTAAATAATACTTAAAATGGTGGCCCTTCACCTCAGCAAAATGTCGGTGTCACTACAGCTGCTGTCATTGGAAAGTTGCCATTCTGAACCGGCAGAATCAAAATTAGATTATAAAGCAGTATAAACACCACATCAATTCCAGGCAAAATTCAGATAAGAAACTAGCTATATGTAATTTATACTTCTGCCTGCCCATAGGTTTTCAGCGACTACCCTTCTTATAAACTATTAATCAGCCCCATATCACAGCTCATCAGCAAGCTACCATACTGCATGAAGTGTGAATTCTCAAAAATCAATATTTTAATTATGCAAACCCACCCAGAAATGTTGATACTTACTTTCTGATTTGTGCAAGTGTGCCTGTTCTTTTAGGTGACGATCTCTGGAAGACATCGATTTTATCAACCACTGTGGGGTAATATTAAAGGAAATATCATTCATCTAGAATTACTGAAAAAAGTGTCCAAACAGGGATAGTATGACAATGAATGAACAAGTAAAGGAAACAACTACTAGACTGAAAGAAACACACAATGCCTGCTGTCTACATCCCTCACCCACAAATCAGTTAAGCCTGAACATGTCTTTAGTATGAGAAATGAATTACTGTCCATGAAGCATGGGTTTCTACAAGTGCATAATCATGATGATCAGTAAAAGTCGCAATGTTTATATCTGTCTACACACATGAAGGTTACCAATCTTTGAAACACATTTAACACTGGACTTCAAAACAGTCTGAGACTTTACTGTTACAAGCAGGATATTTTCTTCCTTCTAACTATTAAGTGCATATCAAGAATACAATCAGGCACAGATAACTCTTAATTCTTCTAGGCCACCTCTTTTTGAGTTCGCTAGAATTTGATGAATTTGTGAAGCACTATTATAGAGAGAGAAATCTGAGTCCGAAAAGTTTGTGGGTGGGAACTGCAAATTCGACTTACAAGATATGTGTACAAGATATTTCTGCTTGATTATATAACTTCTCAGAGCATGTGGTGACCTGTTTAGTAACTTTCAATTTTGCCTAAAGCATCTCTAATAAGATCACTTGCCAGTCACTGAGAGTGAAGAAAAGGACAGCGATGAAAGAAAAAAATGCAGAGAGTCCTAAACAGCAGCATGCAATAACTACCAGTCATTCAGTGCTCCAATGAGGGAAGGCATATCCACTTACCATCACATTCAAAGTAGTGTTTTTGATTTAAACTCAGACGAACTATCACAGCTTCACCGGGAACAAGACCCCATGCCTCGGCAACACTTTTCTAGAATCAGATGAAAACAGAGGTAACAATATTGGTAGCAAAATATTCAACCAATAAATATCTTCAGCTGCTAATCAATAACATCCTAAAATTTACAGAATCCGCATATTCTAATATCTACGTCTCTCAAGAAACCAATACTGCACTTCTAAATAGCACACGGTGCACTGTTCATATGAGAGAGAGGCTAAACAAGCGTGCTTCAGATGCAGACACCTCCAAGCTTCTCATTAAAAACAAGAATTATTACGTCTCTTGGGAGGAATATATGGCAAATTTACTACAAGCTGTGGGCAGGGAAGCTAAAGTGCTGGTTGGCATCAAGGCTGCAGAAAAAATCATAGTTGGGGGAACAAGAAGCTCTTAAAAAAACAAATTAAAAAATGTAAGAAAACTATTTTCAGGTTTAACTCATTGAAGACTAGTCAGTTTCAAATGACATGGAATTTTGACCACAAAACTATACACTTTTCTAGAATAATCTATAACAAAAAGCATGAATGACTTGGACTGGCCTAGTGAATGCGCAGAACATCTTATTACATGATTAGCATGTATGTTTTCTCATTTCTTGCATATATTACAATAAATGTATATTTCACTATTACAGGGACAGAGATCAGATTTTTAACACAACACATGAAAACTGACTGTCAAATACCTTCATTTTTTTTCTAATTAGAAAACACTTAATCACATTTTTTGGGGGGTAGTTAGATAACAAAACTTGAAATGATATTATTAGTGGTTAGTGGCACAATGAAGCATGAGTGAAATCTGAAAACAATTGTGGATTGTCACACGAAAGTCTTACCATTTCTAATGTGACCAGCTAGACAACAGAGTTCTGATGCAAAGATCACGTTAGAATTTCTTTACATTTTTGTTCTTTCTCTCACTCTTCTTTACTCTGTAGTTTGTTCCTAGTACTAATACTTATAGTAACCTGAGCAGAAGCATCCTACGATCCCTCTGTTTCTCTTACATAACCATGTCTACACTTTCTTGTACACACTGTTTATTTTCATGGTGAATCTGACAAACTTCACTAGCTGAAGCTTATTGGTCCTAAAAATTATTGGCTCGGCTTCTTGTATACTGTCCTTATGATCAGGGCAAGCAAACAGTCTCGCTGCACAGTAATACTTTTTATAATTTAAGCTAGACAAGGACAACTGTCCATTAACAACATCTCAGGCTCATTTTAAATAAAAAATAGTGACACAAACTTCAGGCAAGGGAAAGGAAGCTATGAAATGGCAAATTTTTTTTTTCAGTCACATTGTGAACCCTGTTTGAATTAATTTGTTAGTTAAGTAAAACATGGTTAGTATGGTTAATTAGGGTATAAAGAGTAAGCATAGGCTGCCCTATACTCTGTTCCAAACTTTGTAATGAGAAAAATGACTATCACACATTTTGAAGAGCTGAACACCTCAGCTTGAATAGTTCTCCTGTTTGTCCTGGGCACTGCTTTATTCTCTTGTAGTGGAAACAGAGTTGCATGTCTCGGGATTTTCTTTTTTTTTTATTTCTGTTGGTAATAATACTGAATTTTTGAATTAAGACAAATGAATTTCTTTGCAAATACTGTAGTTTTGAATCTACATGAGTCTATATGCCTCCCTTCTTTGTGCTCTATTGTTCTTTCAGATATTCTCTACAGCTCTTCATGTGTTTGTGAAAGCCACAGCATCATTTCTGTGTATAGTATTTTTTTCACAATGCAGCAGCATGTTGGCACATATTTCTCCTTGCATATCTTAACCTGCAAGGAAGGTACACCAATTGTTACACAACACCGATTATCTTTTCACTTACTTCTATCAAGTTTTCCATGTCTTCTTCGGAAAATATACTCTGTAAGCATATACCCATGCAGATAAACAAATATGTGATCAAAAAGTAAAACCATAACCATAACAATGTGGTGGAGGAAAAAATGAGACAGGGTGCATAAAAGTACAAGCAGTGGAGTAAGAATGTGAACATTTGGAGAATCCTCGGGATTCACTGCAAGCTACAAGCATTATGGACCACCACCGAAATTCAGTTTTCACTAGCATATCTTCACTGTGCTTTGAAAATGGTCTAAGTCAGACACAGACCATTTCTGAATGTGGGTACCATGTTGTTCATGAGATTAGGGCCCGTGTATTGTTGACATGTTAAAAAAATATTAAAAAGCGCCAATATTTCCCTGCTAAAATTGCTGTTGCAAAAAAACACACTGACTCTTTTTTTGCTTTGCTATAAAAAAATGTTATCCACACATTCCCTCGGCAGTGTGAAAAATGATTTAGGCCATTTTCAAAGCGCAGGGATCATATGTAAAGATCGGCCATTATTATGTGTATCTCACCCACCTCTAATGCTGATGTTGGAAAAGAAAAGTCCAAATCCATTTCACTGATTTCATCTAGAGACCTGAAATGGCAACAAGTTAAACAACTATTAGTAATGCAGTCTGTTCCCAGAATGAAACCTAACTGAAAACATTTCCAACATTTTTTTCTGAATGAATGCAAGTTAGCTATTTTTGCAATCAGAGTCCAGCATGACTTAGGAAAAAGTATTTTTCATTAAAAAAATTAATGTTCAGAATTGCCCAATAGGCTTACCAGTACATCTAGTAAATAATTAGAATAGGGATGGTACCAGCGAGAAAAAAAGCAAGTACAGTACATCATTTCTAGTTATTACGTGATTAGGACATTATACAAAATAGTAGGTTATCTATCAGTACAAAGCAAGGTTGTCAAGTTAGCTATTTTAATGCCATCTTGTTATGCTGGATTACTCTATACTTTTGTGTTCTTACACACATGGGAAAATCATAATGTGGGCCCATGAAAATTATATATGTCTGATACAGCTAGAGATTAACAACTCATAAATGCACTGTTTAAAGTGTTTATTAAACTGGATGAGACTAAACTGGATGACAGATTACTTTCACACAATTCTGCTACCTGAGTGCCTATAACGTGGTCAAGTAGTCATGTAGAGTAGTACCTAGGACCCATCAATATGTTATCCATGAAAAGACCATGATTACTTCTCGAACCAGGTTGAGCATGGGCCTGGTTTCCATTCCTAAGTCCCAATGAACCTAATCTAACAGTATCAGCATGTTTGCTATCAATTCTATAGTATTCTCCATATATTACAGTATTCTAGTTTTTCCATCACATCAAAAATTACTTTGAGAGCAGTGAATGCAATGCTTTCTCACAACACCACATATAATATAGAGAAAGTGATAGATCTGAAATTCAGTGACTTTACGTGACAATTACTACCTGAAGAATGGCATGAAATGGGAAGTTTTTTTATTCAAACTAAAACAAAATTAAGATTATACCGAACTTTACCTGCAGGACACAACATCTGGGTAATGGTCTTTCAGCAACTGTATGTCCTTCGCAAGCACAGGATGAATACGATGGCCAGTGCTTACATCATCATGGTCAGAAAGCTGCAAACATGATTCCAGTGTTATAATGAGTGTTATGTGCATTTCCTGATCAATTCCACTTTCTGTACCCGTTTTAATTACTTCCTCTAATATTCACTTATTGTTTGTATGTGCAGTATTTGCTGGCTATATAGTTCTTACACTTTCTCCTTTCATTACACTTTTTTAAGGCCTTTCTGGCCAGCATTTGGAGTGAATGTATTTTTACTGTTTCTTACACACTGTTATCTCTTCATTGTTCCCCATATACTGCTTCCTCTTCGTTGAGCCCTTGATACACTGTCTTCTCCAATGTTCCCTATACACTCCTCACATTATTTTCCTAATAAAGATTTTATGCTTCTTTCTGCACTGTTCTTTCTACTGCTCCTATTTAAATAACACCCAAACTATTTCGCTACATCATGATCTTCATGTGTCATCAATTACCATGAATTCATTAGCCTGTATGTAGGAATGGTTCATTATTGAAAATATGATGGAAGAGAATGTCAAATATGATACAGGGATGCTACTTCAGGGACCTACCAATACATCCAAGAGTAGATTGTAACCAAGGGTAAAGACATGCATGTACATCATTCCTATCAAACAGGTTAAATCTTCATTCCAGTACAATACTATTCTTATGCCATTTATCTCTTCAGCACTTCTTTTACTTTATATTTACAAAACGGTATTGCAGTTTGCCTTCATACTTATCCTAGCAAAAACACTCATCTTGTGCTGCACCAAAACATCATTTTTTTTTTTTTTGCTTTCTTTTTCTACATCATGCCCATGATCTTAAAATATTTTTCTTACAGACTATTCTTGTACTTATTCTGGGTGGTGGTTCTTTCTTTATGCACAATGATTATTTGGAAATTTACTAGCCACTAAAAAAAAAAAATCCTCTTGAAATCTGGTAAGATAGTCAATTTCATGAAATATGACAGCATCATAATAAAACAAAACAGAATACACAAACAAGGAAAAGCTGACAAAATAATCTGACACAATGATGTCAAGGCAAGCCCCCAACTCTATTGTTCATCAAGACAGGATCATCAGATGTGAATTTCATTTGGAATTCCTCCCCCATTCTCAAATTCATAGGCATAGTCTCCTTTCATGATCAGATAGGAAGGTTCCTATAGGAAGGTTCCTATTTGTAGTCCTACAATGGATGTTCTCTCTTGTACCATTAATTATTAATCTATTTTTCTGTGAATCTATGACTCTACTCTTAAAAGCTTACATTCTCTTGTACCATTTATTATTAATCTATTTTTCTGTTAATCTATGACTCTACTCTTAAAAGCTTACATTCTCTTGTACCATTAATTATTAATCTATTTTTCTGTAAATCTATGACTCTACTCTTAAAAGCTTACATTACTAGCATAGTAATCTTCATCATCTGAGGCTGATGGGCAACTTTCATTATCTGACATGTTGTAATTCTGGTACTCTGTGATGTTCGTCTCAGTCTCAGCCATCAGCTCGACTAATGGGGGAGTCTACTTTCATTCAGTCTGCAGAAAATCAGATGTTCCTGGAGAGAAATAAAAATAGTCTTTCCACTGAAAAATAAGGTTGTTTTTCCCAAGTTGTGCTTTCTTTCAAACTGTCAGAGATAAACATAGTAAACAGACTGCCTTCACCTTTGATTGATACAATATTTCAGGTCAAGCATTGACGTGCTAAGCAAGTTCTTGTGTTTGCGGCTGTCTGAAAGAAGCCACCGCTGACATGGTCATTATATTACAGTTGGCTGTGCTTAATTACAATTAAGGGAGCACAGAGAAGATGTCAAAATCAACTAAATGGAATAGGAAGATGTAATAACATGCAACATTTTGGTTTAACTTTGCATGATTCTCCGAAACCGATGTCTCTCCAATATTTCTACGAAAACCCAAGTTAGTCATATTAAACAACATCTTCAAGCCTTAACCATAATATTCCATTCAACTTTATAACTTTTTGGGGGAGTATGGGGTATTTTCCTAAAAAGCAAACGGCAACACTAACTATCAGATGCTAGTTTCTCTAATAAAATGCATCTTGAATTGAAGAAAATTATATTCAATCTTCTGCTCTTCATCAGACTGAAAGATGAATGAAATGTGATATTTAGTCAAAAGTCTGGATAGACCATTTACTATTTACTGTTACGAACTTATGACTGCAATGTTTGGATTATTTGTATGATATCTCACACTGTTTCCACAAAAGAAGTGTTATGAAAATGGGATTATCTCTTGGGATAGATCCGTTCTTGCATCAGTACCATTCATTTAGCCATCCATAGATTAGCCACTAAATCAGTCCTTTCCTAGATTATTCCAAAAATGAAACTCAGTTCATCAACTGTGTAGTATTATAGTGTATGGGTGATATCACTGAATTTGCACAAAAATCACTTTTCACACTAAACTAGATTATATTTGCTTAACGAGGTGCTATCCTTTCCTTGAGTGTAATGCAGACAACATGGTGTGCAACTTATCATCATAAGTGCATTGAAGTTTCTATGCAAAATTGCACACCAAAGTGCTGAATGGTGCATGTTCTTTTCTAAAGGATGATGATCTTAGGACAACAGTTATTTACAGCAACACCAGTTGTTTGACACCAGATTTCACCCATGATTTTTAGATACTTTTATGCATGTCCCTACCAAAGCTTTTCTACAGTTTATGTCTAGGCACAAAGATATTTTAGTTTATACCAAAGAGTATTATTAATTCCTCACAATTATTCATCAAGATAGAAATTCCAGAAAAGGCTTGGTAGAGTCATGCATAAAGGTTTCTAAAAGACATGGGTGAAATCTGGTGTAAAAAAACCAATGCTACTGCAAATGACAGTTTTCCTAAGATCATCATCCTTACTGGAGGAACATGTACCATTAGGCACTTTGGTGTGCATTTTTATGTAAAAATATCAAAGCATTTATGGTGTCAAGTTGCACACCAAGTAATCTGCTTTATAACTTTTGGGAATGGGTAGCACATCCCCTTTTAAGGACTGAAGACTATCTCACAAATGTACTTTTACAGCACTAATCTTACCCCAACCCAGCCTTCAACATTACCTCGGCATGCCCTCGGAAGCTCACGATTTCACAAAATTCTATTTTATTTGTTCCACACAGAAACTGATGTACATATAATATGAATATTATATAGATAGGTTCTGATGAGATCTGAATCTGAATGCTCAACTTTCAGGATACCCAAATACTTAGCATAAATGTTGTTTTAAGACTGGTGCTACGAGTTCAGACATCTAGTCAAATACTGTTTCAAATCATTGCCCATACCATGCTTACTCTGACAGAGTGGCACTGAGTGCAGAAGTATTAAAGGAAGACTGCACCGTCCTACAGACCATATTAAATCATACGATACCCTATTATTCCAATAAAACAGTCTTTCATGTGTCTGTCATAAAGATAAAACGCCTCTGCTGGCCCCAGACAACCCACAGGGTTATATTAGCCATAGTCCAAATTGTTACAACCATAAGCTTATGTCAAATACGTTCTTGCCACATGGCTAAGCTGTCTAGCCATTGCTCTGCAGATGGGTTTTAGCATGTTGGTATGAATGTTTTAATTCCTCTGTGAACAGTAGATATCCAGATAGATATGCCAAACAAAATCATGCTTATTAGGCAATAAAAATGCAAAATACTTTTTTTGGCTTACACTATCAAACTTTACGTTTGAATTTGGAATACCAGAACCTTAAAAAAACCGAATAATACATTGTCAGGTAGAAGTGTCTGTATCTACTGGAACATAAGTGACGTCAGCGTTTTGGCCACAGGCTTCTGCTGATCGGGGAAGGGGAATAATTCTGGATGCACGGCCCAAACCCGGCACCACTAGCTCTCCTTATTGCGTCATATTACATACGTGCACGGTAACAGAACGATGCTCTTTCTTCCCAAACTTGACTCAGTGGGCACCATAGATAATTTTTAGAGACAAAAGGTCAAAAGGTACTGAAAAACAGTTTTTGATATGCATGTCCTACTTTAAGACATGTACTACAGTCTATACACTTTTCAACTGATCTCCAAGTTGAAAAAATATATTGAATGAATAAAACCTATCATTATGACCTATACAATAAAAAACTTCCCACACTAAATATTACTATGATTCACTAGCTAGTCTTTTAAGTAAATTAGAGCTAGCTATCCATCCACAAACCTTGGAATCTAGTCTTAATTTGGCAAACTGTGGAAAATATGTACATCTATTATTAGTATTATCTAATCTAGACTAGTCTAGTCTAAGTCTCACAGAATAACTTGCTTTTATAACTATAAAATCACAAAGCCACTATTCTTATCCACATCTTCATTCTTCCTTAAATGCAAATGTGCTGGTCTGACCTTTTTCTTTTTTTTTAAAATACCTGAAAACATCAAAAGTAAACCAAGTCTCTTGATAGGCTGATCACTGTCTATTAGTGCACTACTAGACTGATACTACTACTAGTACTACTACTAGTCTAGTACTAGTCCTACAGTTACAGCCAATGATCACGACTTAACACTACAGTAACTTAACACCCAAAATCAGGTTCACGATATTCTTCATCAGTTCCTTCTAACAGATCCTTCTAATATAATCTATAGTCTAGGCCTATGTGATCTTACTATTCTCGGTGTCGATTTTCTTCCACGAATTTTACTTCCTCGTGCGCTGAACCACTGAAACCGAAACAGGATGTACCCGAGAATCAGCGCAACAGAAGTAAGAAAATGAATTGAAAACAAAACCGCTTATCAGCTTGGTCTATACTATAAGCCTAGTCTAGATTCTTTAGTACAATATCTAGCTAGACTATATGCGTCTAGATTTGTTGCTAACGAAACAAACAGCACAAACTTCTTACAAGAATACTTCTTTGCTCGTATAAGTTTTGATTAACTATAGTCTAGTATAGATCTACTTGCTAGATCTAGACGTCTAATTTTCATGCTCCCCAGCCAGCGTTAAACAGCAAATGACAGCAGGCTTATGTATTTATGTAATATTCCGTAATCAGTGTTGCCACTCTGGTCATGTGCTTCTTCCCTGCAGCGAGAACACCACTTAGCAATAAAAAATTATAAAACCGTAATGTTGAGAAGACAATAACAGGCACTTCATCCTCTTTACTCTATATTTCTGTTCAACATTTTCAGAAAGCTATTTTCCCTTATATAATAGATTTACACACCACAAAGTCATTTTACCCTACTGTAGCGAAAAATCCCTACGAGTGCCTTGTTTTTCGTAACCCAACCAAAGTTGCCAGTTAGTTTCTGTCAACAAGTTACCGCGGTAAAAACTGCTAATAACCTGCCAATCTGGAGAGACACGGAATCTTTGTTCCCCGCGTACATTTTGTTAATTTGAACACATTAAAATTTCGATTTGAACATAGACTAATTAATTTGTACATAAAATATTTTGACGTTCCTGAAATTGAAAATGTTATCAATCTAAACTTTGATACAAAAGAAACCTCGTTTAAAAGTGAGCTCTCGGTGCATGGAAAAAGTATTATTGAGATAACTTGATACCGAGTCCCTCCTGAATAATGAAATAATAGAAAAATAATGATTTGGTGAAAATGAATTCCATTCTACACGATTAGTGAACATACAATCCATACTCAAGAACTAGGTATACTTACTATAATGAGAGCATGGTATGAAAGTTTTATGTGAGAGAGAATACACTTTTCGGTATTTGAGAATGTAGTTCACTTTTTCTTGAGTATAACATAGACTGTTTCCGGCCTTGACAATAAGTTCCTTATTTATGGGTGTAAACTACAAATGTCCAGAAGTCAGCAGTATTTCAGAATTTTCAAAACTGCGTGCCGCATCCTGTTTTATTTTACACCCGCCACAAGAAGTTAAACAGGCTTATAAAGATTGTCATTGGGAAAGCCAATCTGGCAAATCATGAACCCGAATACTCTTTGTATCCGATTGTGCAATACATGATAAGATGCATTTCTTTGTGCTATCCATTAGGCCTACACGGCGGTGGTGATGCAAATATTGATGTCAAAATATTTTTTGTTCTTTTTCTTTAGCAACGTGCGAACAGAAGTGTTAGGACACATTTTTTATACAACAGCCGCCATACATTTTATGTTAAAATTTCACTTTAAAAAAAAAAATAGACAGAAAGGGAGCGGGCAGACATAATATTATTATATATAGAGTCTTCAAAAGAGCGTTTATCAGGAAGATCAATGATAGACTGACTAAACTTTTCCAAAATGTATACCCCTAGGTAGTCAAAAAGCCTCCTGTCACTACCAGCTTGACAACCAAGGGTGTTGAAAGTACTTCTAAAAAGTAATTAAATTCAAGTAGATTACTTCTGGGAAACAAGTAATTAACTACAGTTAGATTACTTTTGAAACAAAAGTACTTAATTACAAACAGATAATTTTAAAAGTAATTAGTTACCTTTAATTATTTTTCAATTATTTTTATGATTTAGAATTGTTTGTTGGTTTCAAGAGAATAGAACTGGGGTGAAATTTTGGGCACATTAACAAACCCTTTCCACAAAAGAACAACACAAAAAAAAACCGTATCACCGTATCACAGATCAAAACCTTTTCCCCCTCCCTCCACAATTAAGATGTTATTTTTTTCAAGGATTTTTTAAGGTCAAACTGAGGCGTAAAAATGGGTCGTTCCTGAAGGTGGCTATATAGACTATAGAGCAGGAAACAAAAATGAAAAGTTTGAAAGTCCTATCTTTATTCATTTATAGTCTGGCCATATTTACTTATGGATTCACCCCCATACTTCTCGTCACAGTGAAAAATAAACATACACTGCCACATAGCAAAAAATTCCATGCCAAGGCCACCAATGTGTCACACCTGTCATGTTACTGTACATGTGAGATGCTCAAGATTAATGACGGTGTTATATATGGTAGAACCTCGATATAACGTATAAATCAATGTACGTGCGATTTATAAGTATAATACTGTACATAGAAACGAGTTATACAAGCGTATTATCAAGGTTCACCAAAGCTTATCCAGTTTGTCACAAAATAGATATACTGTATTTTTAGTGCTACTCATATGCCGAAGGACAAAAACAGATTTGGAGTTAAATTGAAACGCTCATGTGCATTCGCAAATACTATATAATCGTGGTCATTTGTTGAACTACGGTGATATAATTTACACGTAAATATATAAGCTCACCTGGTATTCCAATATGGTGGCCCATTAAAAAAAAAAAAAAGTGTGTGGGACAGTGAGAAATGACTGAGTTGAAACAATGCCGGGGAATTTCTGGAGTGATGTCCCTTACTGTGCTGAAGAGGGGTAAGCATATAAACCTCAAAATCGATAGCCCCAGAGAGGGCGACGTCCTTTTCTAGTGAGTATCGTTTGAAGGTTCAGCAAATTGTTGTCAAGAGAGCCAACTCCTTTCTTCGCCTCACCAAGAACTGCACTTTGTTCAGCCTGTGTGGGATCACCTGCTGCTATCGGAGTTCACTGGCACGTGGAAGAAGTCACCCCGCCTCGTCTGCACCCTCTCTACCTTTCCACTAGTCTACAAGTGTATCCTGATATCACCCCGAAGGTTTAACGCAGATCTTTCTCCTACTTCCTTCCCAGCCTGCATCTTCCCTCCTCCCCCCCTCCCCCAACAAAACTTATCACCCTGTTCTTTTGGCACGAGCTTGACAAGTACCATGCATTTTGAAAAGAACAAAAAATAATTAACAAGCAGATATATGTTATGAATAAGGGAGTAATGCTGTTGTACTTTCATTGTCCTAACCAGGTCAGACGGGTTTATCGAATAAGGTTAAAGGCACACAAAAAATAAGGCGTCTTCTTTCAGCATTCTAGATGGGAAAGATGATCAGTCGGATCACAGTGAACAGAGCGTCTGATCGTGAATGTATAAGGGGGCAAAAACGAGATAGTAAGGGAAAGGGACAGAGGTATAAGAAGGAATTGTGTGGGTGTGGGAGAGAGGTTTCATAATGACATTTTGTGTGGGCGGGAGTCAAGTGTCAGTAGAGAAAGTTACACTGTTTCACCTATACCGCTAAGCCAAGTAGACTGATGGGAACATGCCAGCGATGCTAAACCAAGAACGCTGGCCAGAGCTGATGGCCGCGATCATTTGAATGAACTAAGAGAATCTGCGGGAGTATAAAACCCATGTTGATCAAGTGAGACAGCTATGGGCTTTATTTTGTTAAACGTGGACACGCACGTCAAAAATAATTTTCTGTTTTCCAGTACTCAAAAGTACCATTAGTGCCCACTACGGAGCCAGTTTCATACAGAATGAGCATAATTCTGCTACCGTACGCGTGTGTAATGTATGGCAATAAGGAGAGCCTGGAGTGACCGGGATTTGCTCTTCCGTTTAGAATAATTCACCTTCCTCCAACAGCAGCGGCTTGTGGCAAAACTAATGACATCATTACGTTCTAGCAGCCACAGACGCCTTTATCTGACAATTCAGCTATCAATCAAGGCTCTCGTCATCCAATACTTTTTTGACTATGTAAGCCTGTCAAGTATTCTGCATTTTTATTACTTCGACATGATTTTGTTTGGCACAGCTGCTGCTTACAATAGAATTAAAAGATTCATACCGACATTTTATTACCCATCCGCAGCGCACTGGCTAAACAGCTTGGCTGTGCGCCTAGAGCGTATTAAAATTTGACGTAAGCCAATGGCCGCCACTCGCGCCATAGGTGTAGGCCTACGCCTATGAATTTGGTCTTTGCATAATGTAACCGCGTGGTTGTCTGGTGCAGGCAAAAGCATTATGTCTGCTGACATGACAGACACTTGAAAACTGTTTTATTCGAATAATAGAGTATCGTATGATTTAATATAGTCTGTAGTCCTATAACGAGTTTTTCATAAAAAGTAGCGAAAATTACAGGTAGTCTATTCATTACCAGATTATTTTTTTTTTTGGTTGTAATTAACTACTGAGCCGCTACTTTGCTTAAAAGAGTCTCAAGCATACTGTGCCCCAGGTGATCCACCTTCAGACATTTTATTCATACTCTACTCATTAAATTACAACATACTAATTTCTAAATAGCTTAAAGTAAAGTACGGAAGTAACTCAGAAAATAACATACAAATCCAAAAGTAATGTATTTTCAGTACAATTTAATTGGTACAGTAATGTGTTTTTGTTGTTTTTTTTGCACACATACCAGTGAATTCTTTCACTGAAACCTTTTGTTCTGCTTTACTTCCTTTACAAATTCCCACCCACAAACACATACATGAACCCGTTACTCTCCCTCCCCACGATCACACCCTCTCAACATACAAACACACCCACATACACACACACACAGACACAGATACATATACACCCGCACAGACACACACACACATACTCACACACCCACAAACACACACACACACGCACATTTTAAACGGCTTTATATGATCAGGTTGTTGAACCAAACCAGAGAATGTTGAGAAATGTTTTAGATTAGTTTGTTATATTCTTTTATTATGTTATAGCACAAGAGCGAAAGTTTGTTTAGTTCCTTCCTATTTTCTTCTTTAAACGTTTTTGTGAATTTCATCATACTAGGTGTTGTACGCAAATAGTCAGGTAAGTATTTCTTACTAAATTTATGAAAACATGGACAGTTAACTAGACAATGATATTCGTCCTCGATATCATTGCAAACGTGGCATTGTACTCTAATTTTGGTCTGATCCACCTTCCCCTTTCTGGTATTAAACTGTACGAACCCGTTCTTATTTTTGTAAGTGCAATCCTGAATGATTTATTAGTTATTTTATTGAGGTACATTAGTAACTGAATTTTTCTTTTATATGTTTGTATAATCTATTATCGCTACATTGTTCAAGTTGCGCTTGCCATTCTTGGATATACATAGACTGAAGATGATTGGTAAACGTTCTGATAAATGTTCCTTTATTATTTACTTTTTGATTTACCCATGCATATCCAAACCCAGCCGAAAACAGTACCTGTTATGTCAATGAAGCTCAGTTAACTGCAGCTGGGTCAGTTTCAGTGAGGGTGTATAGCTCCCTGTAAATGTTTTTAATAATATGATTGTTTTCATCTATTTCTTCATCTACTAATTTTAACCAATATTTTATTATTTTAATTTTCTGTGATAATAACAAAGGATAGACCCCTAGTTCTCCATAGACAAAACAGTTTGGTACATTTTCTCTACCCCCCCCCCCCNACCCCCAATACCTCTTTAAGAAAGTGTAAATGAAATTTTTCAATAAAATCAGCGCTACTGAAACCCCTACCTCACTTGCGTAATTCAGAATTGGTGCAATTAAGCTATCAAACAGGTCTGTCTGTAGCTGTGGATATATTTCTGGATTTTTGTTGATGTAAGATTTTAGACCAAACAATGCTCGTCTTCCTTGATCGACTATTTAATTCCGTGAGAAAATGACCCACTACTAGACTAGAGAATGAAACTCCCAAATATTTAAAATGGGTCACAGTTTCTAATGAGCTATTTTTAAAATACCATTGGTCTAATCTCAGTAATTAGTAATTATATAGTAATGGTAGGCTGCCGATTTTTTTTTTC